>OY755251.1:38200047-38800047 GCA_963576725.1 Azorinus chamasolen
GGAATAGGAAATAGTAGATATATGAGATAAGGGAGGGGAGGATGAGATTTGATAGAGCACGGAAAAAGAGAAATAATTTAACAGAGAGAGAGGAGAGAGTCGACGAAAGGGTGACATGAGGCGGAATATTGGGAAAGAGAAGGAAGGAGATATATAGAAGTGAGAAAGAGAGACAGAGACACACAGACAGACAGACATACGGAGACACAGAAAGAGACAGACATATATACAGATATACAGACAGACAGAAAGAGCAGGAGCGTAGAAGAGAGAGAGTGGGTGGAGAGGGAAATTAAATGGAAGAGAAACGAGCATAAGATAAGAGGAAATAGAGAGGAGAGAAAAGAGTTAAAGCGAGTAAGAGGGGGGGGGGGGGGTAAAGAAAATTGAGTGAATATAAAACTAGAGGCGGTGGAGGGAGGTAAAACGGAGGGGTGAGATCTGCAAGAAAGTTTCATATAAAGGTTAAGAGGGACAAAGGTGAGAGACATCTACAAGACATGTTAATAAATGTAAAGAAGGACAAATGTGAGATACATCTACAAGACATGTTAATAAAGGTAAAGAAGGACAACAGAAAAGGTATCTGCAAGAAATTTAATAAAGGTAAATGGGGACAAGCACGGATAGGTCTACAAGAAAGTTTAATAAAGATAAAGAGGGACAATGGGAGATAGATCTACAGGAAAGTTTGATAAAGATAAAGAGGGACAAGGGGGAGAGAGATCTGCAAGAATTTTTAAAAAAGATAAAGAGGTACAAGGGGAGATAGATCTACAGGAAAGTTTGATAAAGATAAAGAGGGACAAGGGGGGGGGAGAGATCTGCAAGAAATTTTAATAAACATAATGAGGGACAAGGGAAGATAGATATACAGGAAAGTTTTATAAAGATAAAGAGAGACAAGGGGGAAAGAGATCTGCAAGGAATTTTAATAAAGATAAAGAGGGACAAGGGGAGATAGATCTACAGGAAAGTTTGATAAAGATAAAGAGGGACAAGGGGGATAGAGATCTGCAATAAAGTTTGATAAAGATAAAGAGGGACAAGGGGGAGAGAGATCTGCAATAAAGTTTGATAAAGATAAAGAGGGACAAGGGGGAGAGAGATCTGCAATAAATTTTGATAAAGGTAAAGAGGGACAAGGGGGAGAGAGATCTGCAATAAAGTTTGATAAAGATAAAGAGGGACAATGGGGAGAGAGATCTGCAATAAAGTTTGATAAAGGTAAAGAGGGACAAGGGGGAGAGAGATCTGCAATAAAGTTTGATAAAGGTAAAGAGGGACAAGGGGGGGGGAGAGATCTGCAATAAAGTTTGATAAAGGTAAAGAGGGACAAGGGGGAGGGAGATCGACAAGAAAGTTTGATAAAGATAAAGAGGGACAAGGGGGAGAGAGATCTGCAATAAAGTTTGATAACGGTAAAGAGGGACAAGGGGGAGAGAGATCTGCAATAAAGTTTGATAAAGGTAAAGAGGGACAATGGGGAGAGAGATCTGCAATAAAGTTTGATAAAGATAAAGAGGGACAAGGGGGAGAGAGATCTGCAATAAAGTTTGATAAAGGTAAAGAGGGACAAGGGGGAGAGAGATCTGCAATAAAGTTTGATAAAGATAAAGAGGGACAAGGGGGAGGGAGATCTACAAGAAAGTTTAATAAAGATAAAGAGAAACAAATGGAAAGACATCTACTAGAAAGTTTAATAAAGGTAAAAGGGGCAAATGGAAAGAGATCTACAAGAAAGTTTAATAAAGGGAAAAGGGGTTGCGATCTGCAAAATAGTTTAGTAAAGGTAAAGAGTGACAGGGGGTGCAAAAAGATTTAATAAAGGTCAAGTGGAACAAGAGGAGAGATATCTGCAAGAAAGTTTAATAAAGGTAAAGAAGGACAAGAGTGTGTATGTGAGTGTGTGTGTGTGTGTGTGGGGGGGGGGGGGGTCAGCTAGAAGGTTTAATGCCCTGTCGTGTAAGGATATGTTTATACAAAACAAACTAGTAATGTTACAATAATACAGAATTTGAAACGAAAACGGTATGAACATGCACGTTGAACATTGAGCTTTGCATCTGGTTATCTCTTTGCATATCTACCTCCAGGACATTTTCACGTTCGGCGAGCAATTACGTCATATTAAATCTTCCTGCTTGTATTAAATATTCACACAGACGGGTTTGAAATCAGCCCCGAGGTTTTAGTCCGCCCGTTTGTTGCACGGGTATCAATTTTCATCCCGACACCACAGTGTCATAAAGACAAACCACTCTGCAATCTCGCTGCACTTTCATTATGCATTTTGCATCAAAGGCTGCCAATGTTCAAACGGTGGTCTGACACGAGATAGCTTAACCATTCACCCGCTGTGAAAAAACAAATGTCTCCTCGGATTTGGATCTTGTGAAATGTTCACCACTTTCGATTCGATCAAGCTTTTGAGAATCTGTTGATCGAGTGTCAAACAGCTTGGATACCGATGAGACGCCGAGTTACTCGGCGTCTCATCGGGATCCAAGATGTTTGCAAATGTGAGTCAGTTGGTGGCTAGCGGACTGTGGGTTAAAGGTCTCTGCATTACCTCTCACGGTTAAACTACGGCAAAGGCACAAAGCATCCCATTTGATAATCAATATTTAATCACTAAACAATGGTCGGATTAAGTACACGTCAGCAGAGCAGGAAACCGTCAGGATAAAAATCAAGGTCCATTTCCTGAACAGGATAGAAAAGTTTATTATGAATTCTCAGAGTTATCGTTCCTACACAAAAATTTAACCTGCTGAGCAATATTTCTCTTGCAAAGCATTTTCGAAAAACAAAAACACAGCACAAAGATTTATTTAATTTCTCCTCTATAATGAAACACGAATGACAAACGGTTTGGATCCTGATGATACACAAAGATACCCGGTGTCTTATCTGGATCCAAACAACTGTCAAAGGTTATAACCCAATCGCTCGCCACGTGCTAAAGGTCAATTTATAAACTTCACATTCTGATTTCTTTCCAATACATAATTAGTTTGGATCTTGATGATGCGTTAAGTAACTCGGTATCTCTTCGAGATCCTACCTGTTAACCCATTCTCTCCTAATCACGCTTTTTTTAAAACTCATTTAATGAAACCATTGTGATAAATAGAGCCTTTGCTCCTACGGAGCAAATGCTCTTTTTATCACAATGGTTTCAAAACCACACAATTCTAAAATTCTCCTTTTCTATAGTTAATGCTCCTTTTCGGTAGATTAATTCAAAGAGGTTGTGTTTAAAAATAGTCTAGGAGGGAATGAGTTAATTGTAAAGAGACATGACAGTAAAGTAAAGCCCATCTCTACTCTATATGAGGGAAGGGGTTAATCGTTTCAAATGGATTTGAGAATTTATTGCTGCATGAATATTCATGGACATCTATGACTGTGATAGAAACCATAAGCAAACACAGACTCTCATCGGACATCTCCTACAGGATCATCTGATTTGGGTCTACTGTGTTTACAAATTTCACAGGGATATAGTTAAATACATACATGGCTCCATGCCCATGTATCGGGTAGTCACTTTAGAGCGGTTCTACAATAAGACCAACTACAGTTAAACTTCGATATCTCGAACTCGATAACTCGAACTTCGGGATAACTCGAACTAAAAGTTCGGTCCTTCCAAAATTAACAATATGAAATTCCTCTAAAATGTATCACTACTCATATCTAGAAACACACGTGACAGCTTAATGCAGGTCTAAAGTAATGCTGAAAGCTCCTGTACAAGCTTTCATAATTACTTTAAACCTGTATTAAGCTGTGAAAACTTGAGAATTTGTTCAGATTAGAAATTGTTAGAAACTAATTTGTATGGTCCCTTGAAGTTCGAGATATCGAAGTTCAACTGTATTTAACCATTTACCTCATGAAAAGTCATGCAGGAAACCATGACAACGTGAATACAAATTAGCCGATTTTTTATGTACATGTAATAGTATACGAATAGAAGATCGTGTTACGGAGGCAGACACTGTTATGGCATAACCCCTCAAAAATAATACCAAAACATAGAGAGCAGAATCTGATCCTATATAATCCGTCTGATCTGGGTTTGCAAAGGCGTAATGGATTAAATGCACACGTTTCCTCTATTCTCAAGCATTTATATAATTTATACATGTACATGTACTTACAAAGCAACCAGACAGTAACTCAGGCGTTAAATGATTATGTTATACATGTATTCAGTGCAGGGCATGAGCCACTAATGTCCTTTGCAATCAGTGTAGACCCAGATGAGAGGGCTCCTAGAGGAGCCCTCTCACCAGGGTCTGCAGTGTTTGTCATGTTACACTTTTCTTGAACACTAACATGAATGCCCATGGTAAGCCTGGTGTATTTGAAACTTCACCACTGAAAGGGTTAATGCACTAATAGTCTTTCACTATTTGTCGTATCATACTACGCACCATCCCTCTATAGCAAGGCGCGTATTTGTGATTACCTGAGTAATTAGTTTGGATCAAGATGAGATGCTGAGCAAACGTGGCGTCTCACCAGGATCGAAACTATTTGACAGACTGATTGCAGTTTTGTGAAAGAAATGAAGGAAAAAGGTCTTTGACATTTGCAGCAGGCCATATGTTTTGCAACGACACTTATTTAGAGTGTAGAGGGTTATTATTATTTTATGACAGAAGTGTTGTGTCAACAAGCAACGATTAGCTATTAAAACTGGCATCTTAACCCTTTAACACATTCTCTCATATTGATGCCTTTTGACGCCTTCATGTACAAGTCACTTTATGAAACCATTGTGATAAATAGAGCATTTGATCCTTAGGAGCAAATGTTCTATTTATCACAGTGGTTTCAAAACTACACAATTCTGAAATGTCCCTTTTTTCTAATAAATGCTCCTTTTCGGTAGATTTATTCAAAGAGTTTGGGTCTAAAAATAGCCTATGAGGTAATGGGTTACAGGCGGTAAACGGATATACTGACCTGTACAAACAGTGTAGACCCAGACCAGATGCCTGCTCCAGTAACCCACTGATCAGAGTCTGTAGACTGGTATAGTCTGATCCCCGGGGGCATTTTGATTCCGGTTTACACTACAGTAAAACCCCTCTAAATCGGAATTTTAGTAGAGAAAAAGGTTGATACTTTTAGGCAGGTGGCCGCTTAATGCAGATTGAGAGTCATGCAGAAAGCTCCTAGAGGAGCGTTCTACATAATTTTCACCCTGCAGTAAGCTGCTTACCTGTCTCCAAGGCTAATATTTATACTAAATTGAACCCCCAGTTTAACATGTAGAGTGATTACCATTGCAAACAGTTTCGATCCAGATGAGACGCCGAGTAACTTGGGCGTCTCATCAGGATCCAAACTGTTTGATGCTGTGACGGGTTCTTTTTAAACAAAATATGATGAAAAGTAAAAACTAAAAATTTTAGCAGATGAACATATTGGCAGAAGACAAAATGTGGCAGCGAAAGAGTTAAAGTGGGTTTACTGTCTTTGCCTACGTTTTTGTGTCAGAATACTGAAAGTGATTAAGTAAAGCATTTCCTGGCTAATCACAAGTTACATAGACATAACACTTGACCCACCAGGTACTAAACATAACACTTGACCCACCAGGTACGAGACATAACACTTGACCAACCAGGAAAGTGATTAAGTAAAGCATTTCCTGGCTAATCACAAGTTACATAGACATAACACTTGACCCACCAGGTACTAAACATAACACTTGACCCACCAGGTACGAGACATAACACTTGACCCACCAGGTACTAAACATAACACTTGACCCACCAGGTACTAGACATAACACTTGACCTACCATGTACTAGACATAACACTTGACCCACCAGGTACTAGACATAACACTTGACCCACCAGGTACTAGACATAACACTTGACCCACCAGGTACTAAACATAACACTTGACCCACCAGGTACGAGACATAACACTTGACCCACCAGGTACGAGACATAACACTTGACCCACCAGGTACTAGACATAGCACTTGACCTACCATGTACTAGACATAACACTTGACCCACCAGGTACGAGACATAACACTTTACCCACCAGGTACTAAACATAACACTTGACCTACCATGTACTAGACATAACACTTGACCCACCAGGTACGAGACATAACACTTGACCCACCAGGTACTAAACATAACACTTGACCTACCATGTACTAGACATAACACTTGACCCACCAGGTACGAGACATAACACTTGACCCACCAGGTACTAGACATAACACTTGACCCACCAGGTACTAGACCTAACACTTGACCCACCAGGTACTAGACATAACACTTGACCCACCAGGTACTAGACATAACACTTGACCCACCAGGTACTAGACATAACACTTGACCCACCAGGTACTAGACATAACACTTGACCTACCATGTACTAGACATAACACTTGACCCACCAGGTACTAGACATAACACTTGACCCACCAGGTACTAGACATAACACTTGACCCACCAGGTACTAAACATAACACTTGACCCACCAGGTACGAGACATAACACTTGACCCACCAGGTACGAGACATAACACTTGACCCACCAGGTACTAGACATAACACTTGACCTACCATGTACTAGACATAACACTTGACCCACCAGGTACGAGACATAACACTTGACCCACCAGGTACTAAACATAACACTTGACCTACCATGTACTAGACATAACACTTGACCCACCAGGTACGAGACATAACACTTGACCCACCAGGTACTAAACATAACACTTGACCTACCATGTACTAGACATAACACTTGACCCACCAGGTACGAGACATAACACTTGACCCACCAGGTACGAGACATAACACTTGACCCACCAGGTACTAGACATAACACTTGACCCACCAGGTACTAGACATAACACTTGACCCACCAGGTACTAGACATAACACTTGACCCACCAGGTACTAGACATAACACTTGACCCACCAGGTACTAGACCTAACACTTGACCCACCAGGTACTAGACATAACACTTGACCCACCAGGTACTAGACATAACACTTGACCTACCATGTACTAGACATAACACTTGACCCACCAGGTACTAGACATAACACTTGACCCACAAGGTACTAGACATAACACTTGACCTACCATGTACTAGACATAACACTTGACCCACCAGGTACTAGACATAACACTTGACCCACCAGGTACTAGACATAGCACTTGACCTACCATGTACTAGACATAACACTTGACCCACCAGGTACGAGACATAACACTTTACCCACCAGGTACTAAACATAACACTTGACCTACCATGTACTAGACATAACACTTGACCCACCAGGTACGAGACATAACACTTGACCCACCAGGTACTAAACATAACACTTGACCTACCATGTACTAGACATAACACTTGACCCACCAGGTACGAGACATAACACTTGACCCACCAGGTACTAGACCTAACACTTGACCCACCAGGTACTAGACCTAACACTTGACCCACCAGGTACTAGACATAACACTTGACCCACCAGGTACTAGACATAACACTTGACCCACCAGGTACTAGACATAACACTTGACCCACCAGGTACTAGACATAACACTTGACCTACCATGTACTAGACATAACACTTGACCCACCAGGTACTAGACATAACACTTGACCCACCAGGTACTAGACATAACACTTGACCCACCAGGTACTAAACATAACACTTGACCCACCAGGTACGAGACATAACACTTGACCCACCAGGTACGAGACATAACACTTGACCCACCAGGTACTAGACATAACACTTGACCTACCATGTACTAGACATAACACTTGACCCACCAGGTACGAGACATAACACTTGACCCACCAGGTACTAAACATAACACTTGACCTACCATGTACTAGACATAACACTTGACCCACCAGGTACGAGACATAACACTTGACCCACCAGGTACTAAACATAACACTTGACCTACCATGTACTAGACATAACACTTGACCCACCAGGTACGAGACATAACACTTGACCCACCAGGTACAAGACATAACACTTGACCCACCAGGTACTAGACATAACACTTGACCCACCAGGTACTAGACATAACACTTGACCCACCAGGTACTAGACATAACACTTGACCCACCAGGTACTAGATATAACACTTGACCCACCAGGTACTAGACCTAACACTTGACCCACCAGGTACTAGACATAACACTTGACCCACCAGGTACTAGACATAACACTTGACCTACCATGTACTAGACATAACACTTGACCCACCAGGTATTAGACCTAACACTTGACCCACCAGGTACTAGACATAACACTTGACCCACCAGGTACTAGACATAACACTTGACCCACAAGGTACTAGACATAACACTTGACCTACCATGTACTAGACATAACACTTGACCCACCAGGTACTTGACATAACACTTGACCCACCAGGTACTAGACATAACACTGACCCACCTAAGCCTTATTCTTTTGTTTTATTCTAATTCTACGAGTGGCCATACAAATGTAAACCATTTGAGCACTAGATATATTTTGTCATTTCTAACACGTTAAGTGTATTTTATTATTGTCGATGTCTCTTTTTTTAACGACAATGTTAAAATTCTGCTAATGTTCAAAAGACATGCTGTGCTTTTATCGGCAAATCCTTTATATGGCAAAACAATATGTTGAGTAAATGCCAGTCCAACGTAACAATATGCTGAGTGAATGCCAGTCCAACGTAACAATATGTTGAGTGAATGCCAGTCCAACGTAACAATATGTTGAGTGAATGCCAGTCCAACGTAACAATATGTTGAGTGAACGCCAGTCCAACGTTTGCTACAGCTATGATGACCTTGTACAAGGTTGTCAAAGAATAAAAAAAAAACAACAGAGGTCCGGATAAAGATGTGTAAATTAAAACATTTTCAAAAATAACTTCTTTATTTCACCACCAAACCCTATGCTGTGACCACTCTTTAGAATCGTTTCTTCATAGGGTTTAGTGGGGAAAGACGAGTTTAGTATCTGACTACGCATCTTTATTTGTTTCTCTGCAAACTTTTTCATTCAAAGTATTTTGTTTTGTTTTATTTTAATTTGTTGTGGTTTTTTATTTTCTAGAATGACATAAGCAGTCAACAGTTGATGGTTTATTTTTTGTAAAACATGTATTAGTTTCCGGTTTTGATGATGCGGTTTTTGTGTCAGCATCTTGCTACGTAATAAAATGATTTTGATATTATGTCTTGATCACGTGATATGTTTATCAGCCAGTGCACCGACTGAGTTAGACTCGTATCAATCTTATTTCATAAGCAAACAGAGCAGACCCTGATCAGACGACTCTTACTGTGTGATTCTATAGTTTCTGTCATGGCCAAACATTTCTGTGTGCGCATGTCAAAATTAAACTAACGAATATTCATGCTGCCATTATATCTTACATGAATATTCATGGAGTAAAGGGTTAATTAATAAACTACATATACCATAGACTAATACCGACTTTCTGAAAAGGAGATCATATGTTACCGCACAATTCTGTTCATCCTTAACTCGTTCGCTACCAAATTATGTCGTCTGCTAACGTTGTCGTCTGCTACACTTTTCATTTTCATCATTTCTTGTTTCAAAAACATAATCTCAATGACAAACAGTTTGGCTCCTGATGAGACGCCGAGTTACTCGGCGTCTCATCTGTATCTAAACTGTTTGCAGAGGTACTCACAGATTCGACACTGGCAGCCAAAGAGTAAACGCGCGTTCACATTTATAAGCGTCTAATAAAGCACGGCCAGATCGTCCTTTGCAAACAGGGGGCAGATCCAGATGAGATGCCTGAATAACTCGGCGTCTCACCAGGATCCAAACTGTTTGACACTCGGTCGCTAATTTCTCCAAAAACCTTGATCAAATCAGAAGTTAGTACTCCCCAGATAAACATCAATCATTCAATCAATCATTCAATCAAGCATACTATCTCTCATGACCCTTTGTACAATTCGATATCTCACACGAAACCCCTCATTAGTTTCATGTATTTTAAAATTAATTGCTCCAGAGATCACATCTGAGATATGTTGTGAGTACAGTGGCACCTGTCTTAAGCGACCTTATATCAACTGGACACAGGAATCTTAAAAAGCAGGTGGTTACTTAATACATGGCAAAGGTAATGCAGAAAGCTCCTATAGGAGCTTTCTGCATTACTTTTGACTTGTATTAAGCCCACCTGCCTTACAGACCCATAATTCGACCTCTTTTTGATAACCGCATAAGACAGGTTCTACTGTACAGTGCAACCCCTTTACTGGATAAACATGGGCGTTTTTATAAGCAGTTGGTTGATTAATTAACTGTGAAAATAATACAGAACGCTTTTGAGAGCTTTCCGCAAAAGTTTCGTCCTGCGTTAATTTACCACCTGCTTTAAGAATTTAAATTAGACTATGTTTTGGTGGTCGCAGTAGAGAGGTTTGACTGGAATTTTTTTCCTGGAATAAAGATCATGATTAATTGATTGATTTTTAATCACAACACTTCCTCCATGAAGTCGTAATTGCTTTGCTTGCTTGCCCTCTGAACAGGTCTCAGTTTGATGAGCTCACAGATTAACGTAAAATGCATTTGAATGCATCTGACAAAACCAATGGAACTGCCGCAAATTACTCACTCTGTGGCCTCGCCCTGTATCAGAAGTTGAGCGCTGAGTCATGTCAATAATATGTTATAATGGTGCTTAAACATGCAGTTATCAGATTAAACGACTTGTACAGAATGAATACAAACGTATTTCGAGGACTTAATGCAAAACGACTGTGTCTGAATTTTACAAGAGATTCTGTGATAATCAGGGTAAAGATTTTGTTTCTGCATGAAAAGTCAAATAACTCGGTTTCCCAACATACATACATACATACATACATACATACATACATACATACATACATACATACATACATACATACATACATACATACATACATACATACATACATACATACATACATACATACATACATACATACATACATACATACATACATACATACATACATACATACATACATACATACATACATACATACATACATACATACATACATACATACATACATACATACATACATACATACATACATACATACATACATACATACATACATACACACATACACACATACACACATACACACATACATACATACATACATACATACATACACACAGACAGACATACACACAGACAGACAGACAGACAGACAGACAGACATAGAATGAGATAGAGACAGAGACACATATAGATAAAAGAGACAGACAGATTGACAGAGAAATAGAGAGAGAGAAAGACTTAGAGAAAGAGAGAAATAGAGACAGAGGAATAGATAAAGCAAAGAGACAGCGACAGAGAGACAAAGAGAGCCACAGAGAGTCAGATAGATGTGCAGAAAGAGACAGAGGCAGAGAGACATATAGAAAGGTGATGACAGCCAGAGAGGCGGATAGAGCGACAGAGTACACAGACATACAAAAAGAGAGGGTGAGACAGAGAGATAGACAGACAACGAGGTAAATAAATAGGCAGATAAAAAGATATAGACAGATAGACAAAGAGACAGACAGGTCGGCATGCAGACAGACAGACAGGCATGCAGGCAGAGAAAGAGGCAAAGGCAGAGGCAGGGACAGAGACAGAAACAGACACAGAAACAGACACACATACAAAGGGGACAGAGAAGAAGAGAGAGAGAAAGCGTTTGCAAACAGAGTAGACCCAGATCAGACTGATCAGGGTCTGTTCTGTTTGCTTATCTGACATGAATATTCATGGATGAAAGGGTTAATGAATGTTCATAATGTAAAGAGAACGTAAAAGGAACGCAAGGTGAACAGATATACCTGTGGCTAAATCCTCGACTTACAAATGAAGAAAATACATGCCAATCGAATGGCCGAGAAGTTCATACTAGTATCGTGTATCATTGCTCTTATTTCTTTACCAAACCCAAGGGACCTGCGTGCCGAGTGGTTATCGTCCACCGACAGTCACTTAGCCCTCACAGCTAAACCCAAGGGACCTGCGTGCCGAGTGGTTATCGTCCACCGACAGTCACTTAGCCCTCACAGCTGTGGTTAGAACCCCGTTTGCCTTTTCAGTTATTTTTCAGTTATTATGTGAGGAAGCCTTCCCGCTGGATTGCAGTACGTTGGTGGCTCTACCGGGATGTTCTTCTGTGTATGGAACAATGCAATTTGTTCCGTGAACAGAAAACTTCTTGGTCTTCCTCCATCTGTAAATAGCTGGACATCGCGTTATGACTTAATTACTGCCAAAGCGTCGTAAAACCCAGAAACAAAATCAACAAAGCCGACCGCTATATAGCTGGTGTTCATTATAATAGCATTTTGAGAGACTTTTCTAATCAGTACTGATAAGTTAGTGTTTGTTGGAAAAAATAAAAATAAAAAAACATTGATGAGATATTTTCCAATTACGTCTCTTATCTACTGCTCGGATAGTTTTGCCCATATCGTTCAAGCTAACTCGTTCAAAACAAATATATTATCTATTGCTTTCGGATATATTTTTGGAAACAATGCTGATATTTATACACAAGTATGATTTATTTCTGACTGGCACAATGAGTAGTGAATGAAAGCATGGCAATATGTCTTCTTTTAGAATCAACAAAGGTTGGCCTGTTTTGGTGCAATATCAACACATTGATGTATCAATACATGGGTGCAGTATACACCTGTCTTAGCGAACTCATATTACTGGTCAGTATCAAAGGACGAAACACTATCTAATTATAAACACTATCTAATTATAAATACTGTATAAACACTATCTAATTATAAATACTGTATAAACACTATCTAATTATAAATACTGTATAAACACTATCTAATTATA
Organism: Azorinus chamasolen; assembly: GCA_963576725.1. Taxonomy (NCBI): domain Eukaryota; kingdom Metazoa; phylum Mollusca; class Bivalvia; order Cardiida; family Solecurtidae; genus Azorinus; species Azorinus chamasolen. Next base: position 38,212,981 of record OY755251.1, read on the forward strand.
AATACTGTATAAACACTATCTAATTGTAAATACTGTATAAACACTATCTAATTATAAATACTGTATAAACACTATCTAATTATAAATACTGTATAAACACTATCTAATTGTAAATACTGTATAAACACTATCTAATTATAAATACTGTATAAACACTATCTAATTATAAATACTGTATAAACACTATCTGAAATATAAACACTACCTAACTATAAACACTATCTAAGTACAAAATGCATATAATATTGTAATTGACATAACACTGTCTATTTATTTTATATGTATTACAATTGATATAACACTGTTTAATTTTATGTATTGCAAATGACATAACACTGTATACTTATTATATGCATTGCAATTGACATAACACTATCAAATACACGAGCTGCAATTTACATAATACCATGTAATTATATGCAATTGACATATAGCACGATCGGCGTGATTTTGATGAAAGTTTAAATCTCCCGACGTTTCTTGGTTTAAGCGGACACAGTGTCTCGGTTGGGATTCTTTTTTATTTTCCTCTGATTATCAGCTGTAGTGCTGCTGATTTATAGAATTTGTAAGAGCGTCTGTAGAATGTGTGTACGTTGAAGAATGTTTGTATGTTGGTGGAGTTGGTAGAATGAAAACTGCTCCAATGGTATTTATATGAATTTATTATGTGTCCTGGAATTCCAGTTCGTAATGTATAACAGTGGTAATCCACAGACAGTAAAGACACGAGTCCAAATGTAAAACGTAAATATATGAAAGTGAAATAATTTAGTCAGGGTATCCTGAGTACCAGAAATATAGTATGGCCTAAACACGTGTTTCTTTTCCTAACTCTAAATTGTAACTCACTGCAGAAGGAGGCTGGAGGTGCCCTCTTAGTATATCACGTGACTTTTTGACAGGTTGATCGTACACAATTCTGATTCTTATCGCGTCTTAACCCATTCCCTCATATTGACGCCTCTGCAAAGGACACCTTTGAAATCATTGTGATAAATAGGGCATTTGCTCCAAAGGAGCAAATGCTCTAATTATCAGAATAGTTTCAAAACTACACAATTCTAAATTTTGGCTAGTAAATGTTCCTTTTGGGTAGATTTATTCAAAGAGACTATGTCTAAAATAGCATATGAGGTAATGGGTTAATGGATGAAGCCTTACGTAATAGCTATCACTAGGCATTTGGTATGTGTTGACAGTTATTACGCGAGATAAATGATCTGGAGAACAAATGTAAAGAAAGAAAGGGCACTTGTATGCATTTACCGATGTAATACAGCCCTGAATGCAATTCCGCTGCCATAAGGGGCGTGTTTGTGTCATAAGGGGGCGTGTTTGTCACCATTTTCGTTTACTTTCTTGGAGCGCAGGCGTCACGTTACAATTATAGTTCATTTGCATTTTGTGGATGATTTGTCCAACTAGTGATCCCATTCATTTCTTCAAAATGAAGCATTTCTCCAACATCGCGACTTGTTTGCTAGTGTTTTAAAACCATCGATGGACCGAAAACGGTACTTCAATTTTTCAAATGTGATGCTAAATATAATGTGGCTTTATTCTTAATTCTTTATGTGACTTAATGGACTCTTTTTAGGTTTTGATGATTTTTCCTGCCTTGTTTGTTTCAAAGTCTATCACAAATGTCACGATACAATGTCATCATAAAGAGACTGTGTTGCAAATTTAGTAGCGAATCTCGCATTTTAATGCATTTGCACAGACAGTATTTAGATATTTACCATTTTGAATAGGACAACAAAGCACCGTACACATGCACTGGGTGCAACCTTTGCATCTATATTCACGATGTGCGTGAGTTAGCGTGATTTTATGTAATCTCCAGCCCTTTCTTGCTAATAATGGCAATCTTACAATCCACAATAAAATACTTGCATAGATTTCTGATATATTTTGCAATAAAACTGTGATCTACTCCACCATAAATCTACGGAAAAAACGGAAACTCTTTGAATGCTGCATTTTCAAAGTGGGTAGGTCCATCTCTGTTCAAAAACACCGCTCATTTAATATAGAATAGTATGACTTGCGAAAGGATTTTGAATGACAAACAGTGAAAACCCTAGTCAGATGTCTCCCTTAGGAACCCTCTGATCTGGGTCCACCCTGTTTGCAAATATCAGTACACTCTTCATCCGTATTTAAAGGTTTGAAGAACAGTTATATTTAGTAGGGGAACCTTTATAGTTTTAATTCAATATTTTGAGAAATCTTTAATATTTAGAACAGAACATTTATATATAGAAGAGAACATTTATATGTAGAAGAGAACTTTTATATTCAGAAGAGAAATTTTATGTTTAGAAGAGAAGCTATATAGTTATATAGTAGAGAACCTATATATTTAGAAGAGAAGTTTCATATTTAGAAGGGAACCGTAATCTACTGTCTAGTAAAGAACCTACATATAGCCAATATATTGAGAGAAAAAAGCAATCAAACAATTATCCCAGAGTACGGAGGGCTTAACCCGTATTCCGCTAAGCGCAAATGACTCGCATTTTGCAAACATCTTGGATCTAGACGGAACACCGAACAAGCCGGTGTCTTTTTGTTGTTCAGGCTGTTTGACATGTAATCAATAGTTTCTCAAATATTTGATATCATCGAAAGTAGTCAAAATTGCACCAGATCCAAATTTGAGTAAATATCAGTCGTGGTGGTGGGGTGGTCTAGTGGTAACGCGCTTGACTAGCAATCCGGATGTCCGGAGTTCAAATCCCGGTCCCTCCCAGAAATTTCAGAGACGCTTTTCAGTGTCTCCTACCCGCACAAGGTTGCCTCCTCTCCACACAGGGGTTAAAGTGGGTACCTGTGAGGACCACCACACGTAGCCGGTACTGCGGCTGCATGATTGTGCCATATTTCAGCAGTACTCAATATTGTAGGCGAATGGCTCAATGACCAGGGGAGTAAATGTAGTCGGCTGAACGGTCATTCAGACTGAAAACTAGATACTTTTTATGCCCCCATTGACGATAGTCAGGGGGCATTATGTTTTGCAACTGTCCGTCCGTCTGTCTGTTCGTCTGTCCGCGCTAACAATTCATGTTTATGTTACTATGAGAACAAAATATTTTTTGTTTTCATCGGTTTTATGTGGCTAATTTTCAGTTTATGTGGCTATTTCGAACAAAAGAATAGCCACACACTCAATCCATAAGAACGTCCGTCTGTCCGTCCGTGTTTCACGCTTTTACGTGCAGTTGGTTGTCACTGTTTTTTCATTAACTTATATCTCACTAACCACTATAGCTATTGGCATGGAATTGCATTTACACATTAAACACTATCCATACCTTCATTGCTCACCCAGCCCATGCTGTCCACAAGCCCAAGGCCAATGTCAACTGACTTAGAAATTTTACGAGCAGGGGCATCGCTGTGTCTTATAGACACAATTTTCTAAAATAAAATTACAGCTGAGAAAGGTTTAACTTTGATACCAGGACTGAGGTGTAATGGTTTGTAGTGTTAGCAGAGCAATAGATAACGGTCAAATACCATGTTGTGTGTGACCATTCTTTAGAATCGTCTGGAACATAGGATTTGGTGGAGAAATTAAAAAAAGTTATTCTTGGAAATGGTTTGATTTACGCATCTTATCTGGACTTCTGGTTAGCATTGGTTTGCATGCATTGTATACATAACAAACCAGTTAGTGCAACCAGGCGTTATACTCGAGAGCCGCCATCGACATTAACCCTTACACCCGCTGTAAAAAATAATGTCTGCTCAAATTTGGACGTGGTGCAATTTTGACTACTTCCGATATGATCAAGCTTTTGAGAAACTGTTGATCGTGTGTCAAACAGCTTGAGCCGTGAGATGCCGAGTTACTGTGCGGCTCACGTGGCTCCCGGTAGTTGTGAGTTAGAGCGCGCTTAGTAACAGAATGGTTAATTAACTGAAATGTGTACACACTTGTCGTGCAAGGTGCAATTTTACATAGTGTATACATCCATGTGTAATTTAAATAATGTATTTGAAAACTGATTTATTGCAAATGAGACATAACTTGCAGCATATTGACAGAAGAAAAGCATTCGCTGTGCACTAGAATCCTTGTAGTTTATCAAATGTGTTCTAATGATTTAGAGTCAATACATAACAAATGAATCCAAGTCACCACATCCATTGTAGTGGTCATTGGAACTATTTGAAAGCGGGAAACGAATGTACTGACATTTGCAAACAGTGTAGACCCAGATCGATCTCAATGTTCACAGAGGAGCCAGCTGATCAGGGTTTGCACTGTTTGTCATTTCAAATCCTCGGGGGCAAAGTGAATCTTTTTATACTGAACGCTTTTTCACGCATTTACAAAGAGAGAACACCCAGATCAGACGGCTCCTGCAAAGATGCTCCACCGATATAGCTAGCTCGGCATGTATAAAACGTACAGATTAATCGCTCCGTTTTAACCCTTTCCTTCATATAAACGACGTGTTTCCACGCATCTGCAAACAGAGTAGACACAGATCAGAGGCTCCTATAGGAACCGTCTGATCAGGATCTGCTCTGTTTGCTAGTGGACTTTGAAAGATCTGTTTCTTTAGTTTCTAAATTCGCTACAACATTCCACCTTCCATATCTCATTATAAATATGTTGTCCATGAATGTTCAGTAGGTATTGAAATTTGAATAAAGATGGAACAGGGAAAGGGTTGATTCCAAACATATCCCAGTATAGTAAACAGCCAAAAGTATAAACACGAACTATCAAGATTAGGAGTGTGTTTATATGGATTAGAAATCAAAACCGGCAGATGGTACAAGACGCAAAAACACTACGAAGATATGTACATAAATGCCAGATAGATATGTAAAGTATCAAATAAAGAATTTCACCTTTTTATTAAAAAAATGTCTGCTTTATCGTGATTTGACTTTTATTCTATTTTCGATAGGAAATTGCATTAAACTATATCATTGGAGAAAGTTCATAGAATTACTGTAATCTGAAAACACTATAATAAACATATAAACGCATTGTACGCTTTTGCAAACAGAGCAGACCAAAATCAGACAACTCCTGTAGGAATCTGCTCAAGGTCTGCTTATGTTTACTTATTAAATATTTTAGATCTGTTTCTGCCATCTCTTGTTCATATGTCACTATGAAAATTCAGTTAATAATTTTCGTTAAGTCATTATTTACTACATGAATATTAACGTACTATTCATTTAGCGCTTTTGAACGCACATATCAGGTGTTAAAAGAGGGCTTTATATATGTGGTATATGATGATAATAATAATAATAATAATAATAATAATAATAATGAAGTAAAGGGTTAAACTGTTGTCATATTTTGTATTGAAAGACGAAAACAGCTGTTATATTGGTGACTTTAACGAGAACCGTTAACACAAAATTAAGAAACGTTCCTGTTCCATATATATACATGTATATAATTATGATATATCGTTCTTTTTGTACTTCCTTTTAAAACATATATGTAGTCTCGACAAGTATGTGTCATTGACCATTTATTTAACATACATATATCTAGAGTCTCCTGTATAGCTTAACCATTGACCAGCTGTTTACTATACATATATCTAGAGTCTCCTGTATGGCTTAACCATTGACCAGCTGTTTACTATACATATATCTAGAGTCTCCTGTATGGCTTAACCATTGACCAGCTGTTTACTATACATATATCTAGCGTCTCCTGTATGGCTTAACCATTGACCAGCTGTTTACTATACATATATCTAGAGTCTCCTGTATAGCTTAACCATTGACCAGCTGTTTACTATACATATATCTAGAGTCTCCTGTATGGCTTAACCATTGACCAGCTGTTTAATATACATATATCTAGCGTCTCCTGTATGGCTTAACCATTGACCAGCTGTTTACTATACATATATCTAGCGTCTCCTGTATGGCTTAACCATTGACCAGCTGTTTACTATACATATACAAATATGTCGGCTCTATTGTATGTTTTGCCACTGACCATTTATCTAGTATACATATATATAATCTGGATTGTACCATGGATCATTTGTTTAATATACATATACATGTATGTAGACCCTACTGTATTTTCTAGCCATAGGTCATTTGTTTAATGCACATATATGTAGACTCCAACGTGTGTTGTTACCATTGACCATTTGTTTAATATACATATATGTAAACTCGACTATACATGTATCTTTGTTTAAATCAATATATATAATATATATATTGATTTAAACAAATGGTAAATGGCAAACTATGCAATAGAGTCTACATATATGTATATTAAACAAAGAGCCAATGGCAAAAATACACAGTCGAGTCTCATATATACGTGTATTAAACACAGTTTCAATGGTAACAACATATAACCGAGTCTACATATATGTGTATTAAACACATTTTCAATGGTAACAAGATACATGTATAGTCGAGTTTACATATATGTATATTAAACAAATGGTCAATGGTAACAATGGTAATATATATATACATGTATATATAGTTTCTATTACATATTATGCCATTGACCACCCGTTTAATATACACATATGTAGACTCTATTGCGTATTTTGTCATTGGCCATTTGTTTCATATACATATCTGTAGACTCGATTCTATGATTTTCCAATGGGTTATTTCTTTAACGTACACATATGTAAACTCGACACTAGATTTTCACAATTGACCGTTTATTTAATATACATGTATGTAGATTCGATTTCATATATTCCCTTTGACCATTTAATTTAAATACATATATGTAGATGTTATTGTATGTTTTTGCCATTGGTCGTTTATTTGATATTCACGATTGTAGCACCGACTGTATGTTCCTGCTATTGGTTATCCTATATACGCTATCCCGAGTGTGTGCGTTTGCCACTGACCATTTGTTTAATATATATTTATGTAGACTCGACTGCATGCTTTTGTAATTAACAATTTCTTTAATATACATATATGTAGACTTTATTGTATGTTTTGCCTTTGATCACTTGTCTAATATACATATATGCAGACTCGACTGCGTGCTTTTGCAATTGACAATATAAATTTAGATATATGTAGACTATACTGTATGTTTTGACATTGATCATTTGTTTAATATACATAAATGTAGACTCGACCATGTGCTTTTGCAACTGACAATTTTATAAATTTACATAATGTAGACTAGATGTATATATTGTATGTTTTGCCTTTGATCACTTGTCTAATATACATATATGCAGACTCGACTGCGTGCTTTTGCAATTGACAATATAAATTTAGATATATGTAGACTATACTGTATGTTTTGACATTGATCATTTGTTTATTATACATATTTATAGACTCGACTATGTGCTTTTGCAATTGACAATTTTATAAATTTACATATATGTAGACTATATTGTATGTTTTGCCGTTGACCATGTTATTCATTTACATATACATGTATGTATGTTTTTGCCATTGACAATTTGTTTAATATACATATCTGTAGATTCGGGTATATGTTCTTCCATTGACCATTTAATCAAACTTTAATTAAAATACATATTTGTAGATTCAACCATATGTTTTTGCCATTTACCGTTTATTTGATATGTATATATGTAGCCTGGACTGCATGGTATTGCCATTGACAATTTGATTAATATACGTAGATTCTATCTTATGTTTTTGCCATTGACAGTTTTAATATACATATTTGTAGTCTCGGCTGCATGTATTTATACACGCTACAGTATTTTTTTTACATTAACACTTTTTAATATACATATGTGTAGTCCCGGCTGCATGTTTTTGTCATCGACAATTTGTTTAATAAACATATACATATAACCTATTGTATATTTTTCCATTGACAATTTGTTAATACACATATATGTAGATTCAACTGTATGTTTTTGCCATTGAAAAGTTGTTTTATATACAGATTTTACAGAATTTACTATATGTTTTCTTTGCATTGATAATTTCTTTTAAACACATATATGTAGATTTGACTGTAAGTTTTTGTCAATGACCTTTTGTTTTATTTATAGCTCGAACAATTTGACCTGGACCCTCACCTTTATGCAGAATACATAATGAGAAAGATGCCGCTGTATAAATAAAACTCCGTCGGTAAATTGTGAAGTCTATTCTCGCTGAAATTAACCCGTGAATATATAAACCATACAATCACGAGTGTGTCCGTGCAGAGTTGCTTACCGAGACACGTGTCGAGGATAAACCCGTGCAATGTTACGAATTTTTATTTATGCAAATTAAGTAGGTCAGGGTCCAGGTCAAATTGTTCGAGCTATAGAATCCACTGTATGGCTTTGTCATTGACCTTTCGTTTATGTAAACTAGGTTCTGTGTTTTACTAATGACCATTTATTTAATACACATGCACTATGTAGATTCGACTGTATGTTCTTTGACATTGACTATTTGTTTAATATACATACACATGTATATATGTAGATTCTATTCTATGTGTTTTTTTATTGCTCATTTATTTAAAAACATAGAGTTTCGACTGTATGTTTTTGCCGTTGATCATTTATTTAATATACCTCTATGCACTCTACTGGTTTGTTTCAGAGACCATGTGTTCCATATACATATAAGTAGAATCTAGTGAATGTTTTTGTTACTTGTTTAATATACATATATGTAGACTCGATTATATGTTTTCCCATTGATCGTTTATTTAATATACATACACGTATATTTAGATTCTACTGTATATGGTTGCTATGGCTATTTCTTTGATAAACATACTTGTATACACGATTCTATATTTTTTCCATGGAACAATTAATTAAAACACATAGGTATGGATTCGACTGAACGTGCATATTTAGCCATTCACCACTTGTTTAATATGCATAGTCTTGATTTTATGGGTTTTTTCCCATCGAACACTAAATTAAAATGCATATATGCAGACTAGACTGTACCTTTATCCCATTGGCCAGTTGTTTATATACGTGTATGTGGACTCGATATTGTATATTATTATATCTTTACGGTTGGGCATATGGTCTTCGTACCATGAACTGCATGACGTCGCCACCTTAGAGCAAGAACTCAATCAGTGTATATAACATACATAAGCACTTATTGAGTGTATATAACATACATAAGCACTTACTGAGGCCACATTAGAGCAAGAACTCAATCAGTGTATATAACATACACAAGCACTTATTGAGTGTATATAACATACATAAGCACTTATTGAGTGTATATAACATACACAAGCACTTATTGAGTGTATATAACATACATAAGCACTTATTGAGGCCATCTTAGAGCAAGAACTCAATCAGTGTATATAACATACACAAGCACTTATTGAGGCCATCTTAGAGCAAGAACCCAATCAGTGTATATAACATACATAAGCACTTATTGAGTGTATATAACATACACAAGCACTTATTGAGTCCACCTTAGAGCAATAACTCAATAAGTGTATATAACATACACAAGCACTTATTGAGTGTATATAACATACACAAGTACTTATTGAGGCCACCTTAGAGCAATAACTCAATCAGTGTATATAACATACATAAGCACTTATTGAGTGTATATAACATACACAAGCACTTATTGAGGCCACATTAGAGCAAGAACTCAATCAGTGTATATAACATACATAAACACTTATTGAGTGTATATAACATACACAAACACTTATTGAGGCCTTCTTAGGGCAAGAACTCAATCAGTGTATATAACATACATAAGCACTTATTGAGGCCATCTTAGAGCAAGAACCCAATCAGTGTATATAACATACATAAGCACTTATTGAGGCCATCTTAGCGCAAATACTCATTCAGTGTATATAACATACATAAGCACTTATTGAGGCCATCTTAGAGCAAGAACTCAATCAGTGTATACAACATACATAAGCACTTATTGAGGGCACGTATTGAGTGTATATAACATACATAAGCACTTATTGAGACCATCTTAGAGCAATACCTCAGTAAGTGTATATAACATACATAAGCACTTATTGAGGCCATCTTAGCGCAAGATCTCAGTAAGTGTATAATATATATATATATAAACACTTATTGAGAGCACGTATTGAGTGTATATAACATATATAAGCACTAACTGAGGCCACCTCAGAGCAAGAACCCAGTAAGTGTATGTAACATATATAAACACTAATTGAGGCCATCTTAGAGCAAAAACTCAATCAGTGTATACAACATATATCAGCACTACCTGAGGCCATTAGAGCAAGAACCCAGTAAGTGTGTATAACATATATAAACACTGATTGAGGCCATCTTAAAGCAATAACTCAATCAGTGTACAAAACATATACATGTATAAACAAAATTTAAGGCCTTCATAGAGCTATAATTCAGCAAGTGTATGTAACATAAAATTATATAAGCACTTATTGAGGCCATCTTAGAGCAATAACTCAATTAGTGTAAATACCATGTATATAAACACTAACCGAGGCCATCTTTGAGCAAGATCTCAATCAGTGTATACACATATATAAGTACTCATTGAGGACACCTTAGAGCAAGAACTCAATCAGTGCATATAACATATATAAACATTTGTTGTGGCTACTTTAGAGCAAGACCTCAATCAGTATATATAGCATATAAGCACTAACTAATGCCACATTAGAATAAGAACTCAATAAGTGTATAAAACATATGCAAGCACTAATCGGGGCCATCTTAGAACAAGAACTCAATCAGTGCTAATAGCATATAAACGCACTAATTGAGACCATCTTAGAGAGCAAGATCTCCTTTAGTATATAAGCACTAATTGAGGCCACCTTAGAACATGAACTTAATTAGTCTATATAACATAAATAAGTTTTAACCTTCTGCACTCTGAGCAATTGTCGTCTGCAAATAATGTATTCTGCTGCAATTCTGAAAATACAATGTTCTTCCGTTTCTTCTCAAGAAACAGTGTCAGGCTGCCAAACAGTTTGGATCCTGATGAGACGCCGATTTACTCGGTGTCTCATCCAAACTGTCTATAAAGGTGTCACGAAGTCGCCACTAGAGTACCAGTGCTTAAATGCGAGGAACAAATGTACAAGCGTTTGCACACAGGATAGACCCAGATCAGAGGACTCCTAGAGTACAAGCGTTTGCACACAGGATAGACCCAGATCAGAGGGCTCCAAATGTACAAGCGTTTGCACACAGGATAGACCCAGATCAGAGGACTCCTAGAGTACAAGCGTTTGCACACAGGATAGACCCAGATCAGAGGGCTCCTAGAGTACAAGCGTTTGCACACAGGATAGACCCAGATCAGAGGGCTCCTAGAGTACAAGCGTTTGCACACAGGATAGACCCAGATCAGAGGGCTCCAAATGTACAAGCGTTTGCACACAGGATAGACCCAGATCAGAGGACTCCAAATGTACAAGCGTTTGCACACAGGATAGACCCAGATCAGAGGGCTCCAAATGTACAAGCGTTTGCACACAGGATAGACCCAGATCAGAGGGCTCCTAGAGTACAAGCGTTTGCACACAGGATAGACCCAGATCAGAGGACTCCAAATGTACAAGCGTTTGCACACAGGATAGACCCAGATCAGAGGACTCCTAGAGTACAAGCGTTTGCACACAGGATAGACCCAGATCAGAGGGCTCCAAATGTACAAGCGTTTGCACACAGGATAGACCCAGATCAAAGGGCTCCAAATGTACAAGCGTTTGCACACAGGATAGACCCAGATCAGAGGACTCCTAGAGTACAAGCGTTTGCACACAGGATAGACCCAGATCAGAGGGCTCCAAATGTACAAGCGTTTGCACACAGGATAGACCCAGATCAAAGGGCTCCAAATGTACAAGCGTTTGCACACAGGATAGACCCAGATCAAAGGGCTCCTAGAGAACAGTTTGTCAAACAAACTCCTCTCGCAATTTTAATTGTTGTAATGCTGACTGGACTCTTTTAGTTAACCAATGGTTGATCATACCACTTGAACATAAAATGAATGGATTTATCTCTTTTGCATTCATGTTTTTTTCTCCAATCAACCGAATGTTGTCATAATTACAATGCCAAACAATAAGCATTTTGTTCATAGACATATCTTTAATGCCATCAGAAACAATTATGGAACTCATAAACCCTTAACACGCTGTGAAAAAACAAATGTCTGCTCAATGTTGAATCTGGAGCAATAGTGACTACTTCCGATTCAATCAAACTTTTGAGAAACAATTTACCAAGTGATTGGACACACGCAGTATAGAAATAATTGACCAAGTATCAAACAGCTTGGATCCTGATGAGACGCCGAGTTACTCGGCGTCTCATCTGGATCCAAGCTGTTTGCAAGCTGCCAGGTCGCATTTAGCGGGGTAAGGTTTAAAAGTGTCTGTTTTACATATGATGTGTCTAGATAACAGTTTTAATGGCGTGGAAATAAAATTTGTAAAACCAAACTTTGTAGAACATATCCAGTAATGCTTATCATCGGTAGAAATCAAATTATACTGATGTGCTCGTTTTAAAAGATATTTCTGTACATAATTACAAAGTGTAAATGAGATCAAATGAATTAGATGTTCGACATTTTATCTGCTATGCTTTTGATAACACACAAATTAATTCTACGTGTATTTCAAACATGCTTATACGTGCATGTATCTTTTCATTACTTCCAACTCTTTGTGCAGTGTTTACAGGAGCAATAATTCAACTTTAGTAGGCAGACCTACAGCTGTTAAAGTAGAACCTTCAATTCTTTTATTGAAACCACATTTCAAGATTGACTTCGTTATTTCTCCACCAAACCCCATAGTGTGACCACTCTCTAGAATTGTCTCTTCGAGACGATTCTAAAGAGTGGTCACACTATGGGGTTTGGTGGAGAAATAACGATTTTAGTATCTGACTACCCATTTTTATCTAATGATCTGTGAAACTATAAACAAGGGCACCCATTGTCATGCCACACACATATTCCGATCTGTAATGTTTAAGTAAGCAGAACAGACTCTGTCCTAACAGCTCATATCACTGGTATGGGTCTTCTCAGTTTGCAAATGCGTACAATGCGATATAATCAAGTAAATGTCTACAGCAGATTATCTGCGAATGTAAATATTTAACCCATTACTCCAGAGCTACGTCATCCCATCTTTGCCAACAGAGCAGAACCAGCACATGTGGCTCCTGTCTGATCTCGGTCTCATTTGTTTAACCCTTTCCCTCATATTGACGACCTTTGACGACTTTATAAAAGTCACGTTGTGAAACCATTGTGATAAATAGAGCATTTGCTCCTATAGGAAATAGCAAATGCTCTATTTATCACAATGGTTTCAAACTAGAAAATTCTAAAAAGAATCCTTTTCTCTAATTAATGCTCCTTTTCGGTAGATTAATTCAAAGAGATTGTATCTAAAATAGCACATGAGATAATGGGTTAAGGAGTTCTATAGATCTGATTTTTTTTGCCAGGACTGAAAGTCATCTACTTAATATTCATTATACCTTTGGCATTATTTTTTACAAGAATATTCATGAAGTAAATGTTTAATCTTGTCTGACATCAGACCTGTGTTTCACCATGCACTTCGTGATGCGGTTGGGACCCGTCTTACAAAAGATCGTACGATTTAAACAATCGCACGTGACGTGGGAATGTTTAGACTGACTTCCTACGTGACTGAAACAGTGTATTAATGTAAGAAAAGCATAAACATATACTGTCATTGCATGTACTCGTCTTATGAAAGATCGTACGACTGAAATGGTCGTAAGTTCTAACATACTCCATACATAACTTACGAGCGTCTTAGAACTTACGCTAGTACCAGCTGTAAGATCAGTCGTAAGACGAGTCCCCCGAATGCAATGGGTGGAAATTATGATGTTTTTTGTCCTGATCATTTTTACACAGTTTCTTACTACAGTCAAACCTTTCTTTTCTCGCTTCTCAGACGTGCTAGATAAGCTGAGTTACTAAAAATAGCCGTACTAGAAATCTTTATCTGGAACACCCTTTGTCTGGTGTATTCATACGCGCGATTAGGTAAAATCAATACAAGGGAAGGAGCTCTTACAGAATTATACCAGCATTTCTATAGTCAACGAGTTCATAAATTTAAATTGATATAAGTAACTAGCTCGAGTATGAATTATATTTATCATATAAACAGTTTATAAAAGTTTAATTAACCGAACACGTTGTTTTGTAGTCCCCCAGTCATTTATATTCAACGCCAAAACGCAACGTGTATACCGGTAACACATGACGTCATTTAATGTCTCCTGTAGTTTGTTGCTATTAGATACGGAAGTCGTATTACGCAATGGAAAGTAGTACCTCACAAAATCCATTAATTTACTTGTTTTAGGGTGTATTTAAGCGAGAAAAAGAATCAAGCATGGGTTTTGTTAAAGCCGGAGGGTTTCTATACCCTCGGTAGGCCTGTTCCTGTCGGAAACTCGCTAAAGCTCGTTTCCGACTGGGAACAGACCAACCTCGGGTATAGAAAGTTTAGAAACCCCCGTCTTTAACAAAACCTATGCTTGATTCTATTATTTTCGCTTCTCAGCCGTGCTAGATAAGCTGATACTAAAAATAGCCGTACTAGAAATCCTTATCTGGAAGACCCCTTGTCTGGTGTATTCATACGCGCGATTAGGTAAAATTAATAAAAGGGAAGTAACTCTTACAGAATTAAATCAACATTTCTATAGGAAACAACCTTATAAATTAAACTTTATATAAAATAATTAGCACGAATATGAAATTCGGTTTATCATATAAATATTTTAAAAAGTCTATTTAATTAACCGAATACGTTGTTTTGTAGTCACTCCGTCATTTATATTTTACGCCAAACCTTAACGTTTGTGGTTTTCATAACAAATGACGTCATATGATACGCAATGTAAAGTAGTACTTCACAAAACCCGTTAATTTACTTGGTTTTAGGGCGTTTCAGCGAGAAAAAAATCAAGCATAGGGTTTGTTAAAGACGGGGGTTTCTATACCCTCGGTTGGTCCTCGCTTGATTCTATTAATCTTGAACACCCCCCTTTTCTGGTGTATTCATACGCACGATTGGGTAAAATCAATACAAGGGAAGGAACTCTTACAGCATTATACCAACATTTCTATAGTCAACGAGTTCAATCAAAGTACTGACAGTACTGAAGGTTTCGGACATAATATATATTATATTGATTGTTTGCTGTGGATTTTTCTGAAAATCATGTCAGTAGTTTGGAAGACATTTAAAGAATTGTTTTATGAACATGTCACACACAGTGCGATTCCAATAGCTCAACTTGCCACTTTGTGCCAATAGAGCCAAAATTGATGTTGATGTAGTATAAAACCATCACTCCATTATTTGAAAGTAAGGGTCATACTTCTGCTACTATCTGGTGGACCATAACAGTAATTAGCATGCATCATTCACTAATCCATATATACACTTCAACTAATTTTAGACATATATTTCCTTGTGATTCTAAATACCCTACAAATAATTGCCAAATATACTGTGGGGTGATATTAACAATATGACAAATTATAAAGTAACAAATATATTTCAACTTAGCATGGCATGTTTCCAAGACATTAATGCACCCCTCCCCCTAACAATAGTGCCTCTATATATCAAGCACTTTTGACTATGTGTTATACAGTGAAAAAAATTCAGAGTCCCATAACTCTGGTAAAATGGTCAGAGCAATAATTACATTCTTTAAGAAAATCTTCACATCAAGGTTGACAGCTTATCATGGGTGAAATTTTGAAGTAAAACCTCCCATTGGTATATGGGTTGTTAGACACATAATATTGTTTCACTTTATATTATATAGTAAAGACGATTTCAGGGTTCCATATCGGGTACAATTGGTCTGAGCAAAAATAAGCCTTTCTATGCTTTTGCAAACAGAAAAGACCCTGAAGTTCATAGAATAGTTTATCCATGCCTATACTTTGTATTTGCGTGTGATTGCATTGTATTTTCTTACTTTTTCCTGAGGAGACTGCGAGTGTGGGTCTGTTCAGGGCCAGTTTGTGAGTCTGTGCTGCAAATTATACATACCCCGATCAGTTACCACAACTGGTCAGGGTTTTCGCTATTTGCAGCATCATACATGTAACAAGTATATCAATAAATGATATAATTGAAAATAAATTATAGTCATACATGCACATTACAGTTAGTGTTGTAGTAAACACTACAGACCCTGATCAGTAACCGGCGTCATAGAAATAAATGATATGAATAAGAAATAAATTACATACATTACAATAAGATACTATAAGACACTATAAGATACTATAAGCCTGACACGTAAATCAATAAATGATGAAATGTATATAAATTAAAAGATAAGAAAGTGCTTTGTCTCATTTTGTTTGCCTTTCTCCTTTTTAAAGTGGGACACCCTGTTTGGATTCAGATCTAATACCAAGTAACTGTTTGACCAAAATCCAAACTGTTTACAACTTGTGACAATTTTGCCTTAGGTCAAAATGCCTAAAACTGATCTTTTAGAAATTCAAATGATGACAAACCTGAAGCAGACGATATTACAGATCTCTACAGCTTGCTTAATCCTTACAGTGCTGGGTGATTTTTCGTTTGCAACAATTGCCGTCTGCTTCAATTCTTCAATAAACTTTCTTTCATTTTATGCAAAAATATGGTCAAGATGACAAACAGTTTGGATCCTGATGAGACGCAGAATTATGTGGCCTCTCATCTGGATCCAAACTGTTTGCATAGGTAATCACAGTTTCGCCGCTAGCGTGCAAAGAGTTAAGCGTATGACCTCGAGAGATTTTAGCATGATGTAACAGTTGCCCTGCACTATCACGGTCGCCTATCGTGCAGTCAGCCCTGGTTCGATTCTCACCGCTGACGAAACTTTTTTTTCTCTCTTTTTCCTTTCTATTTTTTTTAATGACGGTTTGGGTTTTTACTGGGATAGTTAATGATAATTATCCATATTAAGTGTTTTTTCTTTCAACTTATACGTTATTTTTGGTAAAACAAATTTGTAGAAAAATTAAAAATAGTTCCTGTTGTAAGAAGAAATTCCTACACCTACTATACAAATAAACCTCTACTGTACATATAAACTTAGTTTTAAAATGCTACCCCTTTATTACGTCACTAGCGGCTGTAGAGACGGGATAAAAAATTTATCCTCTTACGTTTTGGTATCGTCAATATGCCTCTGAACCAATCAATGACCGCCCTAGATATTTGTGTCAAGTTTCATGTGATACTTCCAACAATGCATATGTCATATAATAGTTTTACCAGGTATTTACTTGTTACAGTTTGCAACAGAGTTCTTTATCAGCATGCCATAGTATATATAGGTCTTTGATTTATCCTCATTTTTTTTAGCTCACCAGAGCACGACGTACTCATGCTGAGCTTTTAGGATCGTTGGATGTCCCTCGTCTGTTGTCCGTTGAGATACCACATCAAGTGGCTACAAATGTTATCAGATCTTACTGAAATTTTATCAGAATGTTTGTCCACATGCAATCTTGGTCAAGTTCAAATATGGATCATGTCGGGTTCGAAACTAGGTCACTACGTCATTATACTCTAGAGGCTACATATTTCGTTAAGTTTTTAATGAAATGTTGTATTTCAATTGTCTTAACAAAACAGTTCCTTATTAAAAACCTTCCTTGTACACAAATTTCCCGGCGATCCAATGCCTTGCATCAGTATTCGTCTTGTAAGATTCTGGAACCGGATTGTAAGCCAAGCACTGCACATGCGCGTATTCTCTTAGGGGGATTCCCGCTAGGTAGAGCTCGTGCAATAGGGTTTTCCGCCATAGTTTGAGTCGCAATCCATTTTATAAGGATTTCGGCAAAAGCCGAAACCCTAAAAATTAAAATTGATATAAGTAATTAGCCCAGGTATGAAATTCTATTTATCATATAAACATTTTATAAAAGGCTGATTCAATTAACCGAACACGTTGTTTTGTAGTCCCTGTCATTTATATTTTACGCCAAAACGTAACGTTTATGGTAATGTCATACCTGTAACAAATGACGTCATTTAGTGTCGCCTGCAGTTTGTTGCTATTAGATACGGAAGTCATATTACGCAATGGAAAGTAGTACTTCACAAAATCCATTAATTTACTTGTTTTAGGGCGTATCTAAGCGAGAAAAATAAACAAGCATGGGTTTTGTTAAAGCCATGCTTGATTCTATTAACCCTTTCCCTCATATAGACGTGTTTTCACGCATTTGCAAACAGAGTAGACTCAGATCAGATGGCTCCTAGAGGAGCCATCTGATCAGGGTCTGCTCTGTTTGCTTATGGAATTTGATAGACACGTTTCTTTAGTTTCTAAAATGGCTACAATGTTCCACATTATATATTTTGTTATAACTAGGTTGTCCATGAATATTCAATAGGGATTGAAATTTTGGAATAAACATAGAACAGGGAAAGGGTTAATCTAAACGTGTAGTAAAGAAGAATTGAGACGTTTAGCCCTTTCCTCCATAGGCTATTTTAGACCCAACCTCTTTGAAAGAATAAACCCAAAAGGAACAATTACCAGAGAAAAGTAAAATTTTAGAAGTTTGAAGTTGAAATGATTGTGATACATAGAGTTACTGCTTAGTCTAGAGTTAAGTCATGCAGAAAGCTCCTAATAAGCTTTAGTCAGGACTTTCACCCTGCATTAAGCTTCTGTCTATCATACAGGACAATGGTGGTACTTGTACTTATTTGCGAAGTTTACTGTAATGATTGGCTGCCCAATGGCTTTATTGACAAACAGTCCTCGCTTGTCTGTTTGAGTTCAACCGATGTCACGAATCAACCCTTGTTTCAATATTTCTAGCTCCCATGCCGTTTGAAGTCCAGTTATAGCTTCTATTATCGTTTGAAGTCCAGTTGTAGGTTCTGTGTTGTTTGAAGTCCAGTTATAGTTCTATTTCGTTGGAAGTCCAGCTATATATTCCATGTCCTTTGAAGTTCAGTTATAGCGTCATGTCCAGTTCCAGCATCCATGCTGTCTGAAGTCCATTTTCCACTTTGTTTGAAATCCATCTTTCGTTGCTACGAAAACACTCCGAAATTATAAATTCCTTTATTAGCATTGATATTTATTATTATCAAGAGAAATTTCTCCAAGCAACGCTTACATCAGAAATAAGCTAATTAGAAATGTAACCCAAGAACACTTGTATATATGAGCTACTCTCCAGGAAGAGTGATCTTATTGCATTTCAAACTGTATAGCATTATCCATGTCATGTGAATGTGTGTAGTAATTTAGTCTCTATCTTTTCAAGCATTGAAAAACATGATGATCAAATACCTCACCATACACTTGGTGTATTATGATCAGATACCTCACCATACACTTGGTGTATGATGATCAAATACCTCACCATGCACTTGGTGTATTATGATCAGATACCTCACCATACACTTGGTGTATTATGATCAGATACCTCACCATACACTTGGTGTATGATGATCAAATGCCTCACTATGCACTTGGTGTATTATGATCAGATACCTCACCATACACTTGGTGTATGATTATCAAATACCTCACCATACACTTGGTGTATTATGATCAGATACCTCACCATACACTTGGTGTATTATGATCAGATACCTCACCATACACTTGGTGTATGATGATCAAATACCTCACCATATACTTGGTGTATGATGATCAATTACCTGGTGTATGATGATCAAATACCTCACCATACACTTGGTGTATTATTACCAAATACCTCACCATACACTTGGTGTTTTATTTGGGACTATCCTGTACATGTATACGATGCATATAAAACACATTTTCCAAGAGTGCGTCTCAAAATACAATAAAGCGCCGCTAATCTGAAGTTTAATAAAGAATAATTAGAAACTTTTAATGGAAATGACAGCTAAATGCATGGTGAAATGCATACAGAAGAGCTTTCTGCACGACTGTCACCCTGGATTTAGCTGTCACCTGTTTTATAGACGATGCTGCTAGCATGATTAGCGAGGTTGAGTGTTTTGATTTATTCAGGGAGTCAATAGTGCCTACCATGCATCCCCCTAGACTTTTTTCATGGGTACCAAAATGTTCAGAAAAGTCTCCTGAATCAGAATCGCTAATGTACTTAAGTTTAAATTCTTTTAGGCTATGTGTATTTTAACCGTTTCCATGGCAACGCCCAGTTTTTGTAATGATGACCAATACCTTCAAATTCGCCCATATCACAGCCAGTTTTGGTCCTAAACCTATAATACTGGTACCAAATGAAAGATGGGGCATTGTGCTTTCATTTCCAACTGGTTTTTTTAAATATCTTATTTGCATACTCATGAATATTAATGAGAACATTAAAAACAGTAGAAAAGTATAGAAATAACGTAAAACTTTCATTTTTTATCCTACAAATATCAGAAAACAACTTCATGCATCATAGAGGAGACCAACATTTCTGCCTTGCAGGTTCTTAGCGTAAGGAATCAAAGAATCGTAGCAATTATTAGTGCGTTCACAAAGACCAAATGTGCAGATTGATTTAGGTGAGCTGATGAAGTATCCACTGACACCAGTTCCCTTCGGTATTGGCACGGCTGATGGTGGCTTAGCAAAACAAACAAATCAAAGGGTCTTAAAACACATCACACACATGCTTACCAGTTCTCGACAGTTGATGGTATATCAAAAGTGAGAAACAGTCTTGATACCCTGAATTCAACACAGGTTTTATGGGCTTTAAAATCACTAACACTTTAAAAACAATAACAGAATATTGAACTGTTGTTTGGGGTCTCATAAGTACTGGGCTTTCAGCAGTTACCATGGAAGCAATGCATGGTCATTTTGATAACAGTTTTAGACATAAAAATTATTTAATCATCTATCATTGCAAGCTATATTTGGAGAATTGTGTAATGTTGTGCTCGGCATACTCGTGCCAAACATGTTTTTTTTCAATATTGTTTCTCTTTGTTTTCTTATCACTTATTAATATTCACGAGGATGCCAATGAGGTAATTTGCATAAAAGTACAAAAATGAGTCATGCAGGAAACACCACATACAGAACAAACAGTCGCCCGAACAGCAACACAAGGAAACAGCAAATGTACATAACTATAAAAACATCAAGAGACGCACAAAGACAAAACAAACATACAATAGGGGGAGATGGAAGTACCGCCTTGGAACGGTCAGTGACAAAAGTCACTGGGGGGTTAAACCGGTTTATGTGCGCCCAACCTCACACTTATTCCATCCCCTAAAAGACAAACAGTGTAAATAAACGTATCCCCTCTCCGACAAACTACAACAACCGCGATGGCAAATACAGTGGTAAAGTGCATGTATAACGAAAACATTTAAGTGAACAAAATGTATCCACCTATCGCTAGTGTACTCAATGATTGAGCTGCAAACAGAGTAACTGTAGAAAAGTAATAAAGTGTACGACAAAAACGAAATAGTACAGATATCCGACGTTCTCCTTCCGTTTCTGGATTTAAGAGGTCGCCTTCATAGAGCACTAAACCTTTCTTGTCGGCGTAAAGTTAACCAAACATGAATATTCATACATCAACTATATGTTCATATCATTTATAATTATTGGCAAAGTAGACTGCGATATCTTTGTATGTTGCAGGTATTTAACACTCTGTAATATGAACAATGAGGTTAGAATGGTTGCCTAGTAAACAGATATATCACAATCAGCCGAATCAGTGCTATATAATGTGTTCCAAATTTATTTATCTAACAATCTTGGTGATATTCAGTGGTCATTTTAAGCTTTAGCTAACGATTTTGCATTTTTGTTTGCTTTATAAGAGAAAGACTGGTATCTTTCGAAAATTTCAACATCTTTTACTGTTCTCATAAATATTCATACATATGCAAATTAGTTTATATCAGAAAAGTAATATTAACTATTAAAGCAATGCCTCATATCTATGTTTGTAACAATTTATTTCATTATTCATGAAAATAACCGAGATCTAGCGGAGTATTACAGGTAGGTGTCAATTTTCCAAAATTTGTGAAAGGATCGGTTACCATGGAAACAGTAACAATGTTACTTACAGCTCATTGTTTGGTTATCAATTTAGATACTTTGCTTTCTGAGTATTTTGTCATCAATTTAAACTACATTTGAAGTTATTTTCTGATATTGGTAGGATAAAAATTGAGAGATTTACATTTTTTCTGTATTTTTTTCACTATTTTTTAATTATTATCATTAATCTTCATGTGTATGCAAATAAGGTATTTCCTAAGTATATCCTTTAAAGAAATGCACAAGGTCTTAGCTTTAATTCGGTACCAGTTTTATACAGTTAGCACAAAAACTTTCTGTGTTATGGAAGATTTTTGCAGGTAGGGGTCGACTAACAAAAATGTGTGAACAGAGTGAAATGAATGGTTACTATGGAAACAGTTAAAATGTTACTTAGAGTTAATTTTTTGGTCCTCAAATTGGATATTTTGTTTTCTGGGGATTTTATCATCATGTTAAACTGCATTTGAAATTATTTTCGGATATTTGTAGGATAATAAGTGAATAGTGTACATTATTTACGTTATTTCTATATTGATTTTACTATTTTTAATGTTCTCATTAATATTAATGAGTATGCAAATAAGGTAATTTAAAGTAACATGCTGGAAATAAAATCACAGTGTCTTATCTCCAATTTGATTTCAGTTTTATAGGTTTAGGACAACAACTGGCTGTGATATGGACGAATTTGCTGGTACAGGCCGTTAATACGAAAACTGGGGTGTTGCCATGGAAACGGTGAAAATGGTACTTAAAAGTTAATGCTTAGGTCCTCAAATTGGATATTTTGTTTTCGGGTTTTTTGTCATCATGTTAAACTGCATTTGAAGTTGTTTTCTGATATTTAGAAATAAAAGCACAATGTCTTATATTTCATTTGGTACTGATTTTATAGGTTTAGGACAAAAACTGGCTGTGATATGGGTGAATTTGAAGGTATGGGTCATCATTACAAAAACTGGAGGTTGCCATGGAAACGGTTAAAATACACATAGCCTAAAATAATTTAAACTTGAGTACATTCGCGATTTTGATTCAGGAGACTTTTCTGAACATTTTGGTACCCATGAAAAAAAGTCTAGGGGTGCATGGTAGGCACTATTGGCTCCCTGAGTAATTAGAGAGACTGTGTGTTCGGATTAGCGAGGTTGTGTGTTCAGATTAGCGAGATTGTGTGTTCGGAGTAGTAAGGTTGTATTAGTGAGGTTGGGTGTTCAGATTAGCGATGTTGTGTGTTCAGTTTAACTACTCATATGAGTGGTTGTATTAATGAAGTTGTATGTTCGAATTAGCTAGATTGTGTTGTGTTGTCGTATTAGCAAGGTTGTGCGCCCGGATCAGCGAGGTTGTGTGGTAGAATTAGTTAGGCTGTGTGTCAGATTGACTTTGATGTATGTTCAGATTAACGAGGTTGAGTTTTCAGATTGGCGAGGTTTTGTGTTCGGATTAATGACTTTGAATATCTAGATTGGATAGCGAGGTTGTGTTCAGATAAGCAATGTTGAGTGTTCAGTTAAGCGAGGTTGCGTGTTCAGATTAGTGTGGTTATTTTTTCAGAAAAGCGAGGCTGTGTGTTCTGATTTGCTTATGTTGTACGTTCAGATTAGCAAGGTGGGGTTTTTAGATTAGCGAGGTTGTGTGTTCGAATTATCGAGGTTGAGTATTCGGCTTAGCGAAGTTGAGTGTTCGAATTAGCGAGGTTGTGTGTTCAATTAGCCAGGTTGTGTGTTCGAGTTAGCGATGTTTGCGAGATTTTACTGCATTTTATTTTAAGGTTATGTGTTTGGATTAGCGAGATTGTGTGTTCAAATTAGCGAGATAGAGTGTTTAGATTAGCGATAGTGAATGTTCGAGTTAGCGAGGTTGTGTGTTTGGATTAGCGAGTTAATGTGTTTGGATTAGCGAGGTTGAGTTTTCGAGTTAGCGAGATTGTGTGTTTGGATTAGCGCGGTTATGTCTTCAGATTAGTGAGGTTGAGTGTTCGAGTTAGCGAGGTTGTGTGTTTGGATTAGCGAGGCTGAGTGTTCCAGTTAGCAAGATTGTGTGTTCGGATTAGTGAGAGTGATCGTTCGAGTTAGCGAGACTGAGTTTTCAGATTTTGTGTGTTCGGATTAGTGAGGTTGAGTGTTCGAATTAGCGAGGTTGTGTGTTCGGATAAGTGAAGTTGAGTGTTCGAATTAGCGAGGTTGTGTGTTCGAGTTAGCGATGTTTGCGAGATTTTACTGCATTTTATTTTTTTTGTACGGTTTGTATTTGTCGGTTATAAGTGAAGATGATGTTTCAAATTCCATTATTATGTCTGATTTGTCTATATATTTCCAGTACAGGATAATTTGCCCATTTTGGAACAAATTTAGTATTGTATGTTTAGGAAACAAGAGCAATAAAGCCACGTGACTTGCTTTTTCTTCGCATTTGTTTGAATGTTTTAGTTTTATTATTGGCAGTCAAAATTGAATGGTGCATTTGGGCATTTACAAAAACAAATTACCAAATATGGACCAGACACACAATTCAATACTTACAATATATTTCCATATAAAAAAGCAACATATATAGGAGGGCTAACTGGTAAGTTGTGAGTATCACCTGTAAAGATTGGACTTTTGGCAAGCATATGGTTTTATTTCTCCACATAATATCCTCCCAGTCAGGAACATAGCTGAATCCAACTGCACTATACACATAGTGGCTATAGGGCATAGCTGAATCCAACTGCACTATACACATAGTGGCTATAGGGCATTCTCTCTCTCTCTCTCTCTCTCTCTCTATCTCGAATATTTAGAATTGTGCAGGTTTGAAACGTTTGCGATAAATAGAGCAGTTGCTCCTATAGGAGCAAATGTTCTATTTATCACAATGGTTTCAAAAGGTGACTTTTACAGATGCGTCAAAAGGCGCCAATATTAGGGAATAAAAAGTCAGAACATTTATCAAAGTATACCCCCACTTAGCCTTCGATTTTTGTTATAATGTATGACGTCATCATCTTACTGCAAATGGGCACCAGAAATGAAATGGCCTTTATCAACTTTGTATTGGCGATAAATGACTGCTGGTGGAATGAGACTAGTAAACTTGACGTTGAATCAGCTCAATGCCACAGTCAGTGATTGCAGTCATAGCAAGGACATACGTGTAAGCTAGGGCATTGTCTTGTGAAACAACACACCTATATTGAGTCTTCTATGGCGCTTGATCTTAATAGTTTCTCTTAACTTCACTAACACTAGTTACATGTGTATGTGTCTCTCGGTAACTTGTCTGTCACCCATAACCATTTTAGTGACTATTTCTGGAGTTGCCACAGTTACAGACCTTCCAGGACGTGGATCATCCTCTGACCACAGTGCTCTTCCACACTTACATTCTGCCATCCACATTGTGACGTTAGCATATGAATGGCATTCTTCCCAAATGTTGCTTCGAGAAATATCAGCATGAATACAGTAAAACCCCTTTAACCCGGACGTTTAATTTAGTATAAATACCGATCTTTAAGACAGGTGGCAGCTTAATGCAGGGTGAAAAAATGCAGACAGCTACCCTAGAAGCTTTCTACGTGACTTCACCCTGCATTAAGCAACCATCTTTCTAAAATAATCTAAATTCTTATCTACTAGAATTCCCAGTTTAGAGGGGTTTTAAATTATTTTGGATCCTTTTTATGCAAATTTTGAATCACAGATCGTTCAGAAAGTTTATCCATTTTGCAAAAATTACTTTCCCTGTTTACCTTAGGGGGGGGGGGGGGGGGGGGGGGGGGGGTTCTGCGACATAAACTTACCGAACGACGTGGGCAGTTCGTTACATAGCCTTATATAGGAAAAATAGGGCTGAAAATGGGCAGCCCTGCTTAACCCACTTACTACACGGCTCAAAACTTATTAATCTGCTCTCATTATACAGCACATTATGCAGACGTTTACAATTTACGGGGTGGTTAACATGCCAAGGGATTTTTACGTCATCTAAATACTTCATTAACCTTAGAAGAGAGGAAACCCAGTATATACGACCTTTGCAAACAGTGTAGACTCACACGAAGGGACTCAGGAGGGAGCCCCCTGATAAGGGCCGTACTGTTTGATGTGAAAACTCATTTTCTTCAGTGATACATTTTGATTTGGTGTTTGTTTAATTAATATTCAGAAAAGGAGAAGCCAGGTTCTTCAATTATTTGACAGGTTAAGGGATAAGACTGTTTTTCAATAAAAATTTTTTCAATAATCCTTTTATTTTCAGAACACAGAATGTTACCAACAGAATCTATTTACGGCTATATTGTGTACCGAAATGTGTTTGTATACAGTGATGGAACGAAAATTGGAATGTTTCGGGCAACACAGTAAAACAGAACTCTTAACCACGCTGTTGAAAAACAAGGACTGCTCAAAGTTGGATCTTGTGCAAGTGTAACTGCTTCCGATTTTTGAGAATTTGTTGGTCGAATGTCAAACAGTTTGGATCTTGATGAGACGCTGCCGTATCCAGGGTGTTCACAAATGCACGTCCAGTCGTGGTTAGAGCAGAAGGTTTAATAATCTAATTCAAATGTAGTACTTGTACGATGTTGACACATATGTCATTGGCCCATATTCACTATTAAAGTCTAAATCACAGGGTCCATGCTTACAAAGCTTTTTAGTTGAGTCCGGGTTTGTTCTCAAGCTTTTGATTGGTCAGATTTGAGTCTTTTCAGCCTTTTGCTCAAATCTGACCAATCAAAAGCTTGAGAACAACATCAGACTCAACTAAAAAGCTTTATAAGCATGGACCCTGATACTCCGGCTCTAAAACTGCAAATTTAAGTATTGTAAAATAATAAGTTTTTAAAACGGTTGTCTGAAATATGTTCTACATACATATTTGCGAGGAAGTGACTTGGTTTGCAAAATAAAATAACACAAATCACTCAAAAAGTGGAAAATCTACAACTATATTTAAATTTGCTGTTTTCGAGCCTGAGTCTCAAACTCAGACTGAAACTGTTGATGAATATCTATAGGTCAAGATCTATACAGGTTATACAGGACTAAAGTAATGCACACTTTCTGCAGAACTTTCATCCTGCAATAAGCTACCACCTGTCTTAACCCTTTCCCTCATATAAACACATTTTACGCAGAGTATACCCAGAGCAGACGGGACCTATCAGTTAGTGGGTCACATTCTCTATATAAGCTTCCCTCATATAAACGTGTTTTCACATATTTGCAAACAGAGTAGACCCAGATCATACGGCTCCTATAGGAGCCGTCTGGTCAGGGTATTCTCTGTTTGCTAGTGGTATTTGATAGATCTGCTTCTTTACTTCCTAAAATGGCTATAATGTTCCACTTTCCATATTTCATGATAACTATTTTGTCCATGAATATTCAGTAGGTATTGAAATTTGGAATAAACATAGACCAGGGAAAGGGTTAAATCCCCAGATTTAGAATTATACGTAAACCTTATTTTAATGGTGGCTGTATACAAGTTTTACTGTACATACATAACATAATCTGATCTCTGAGTTTTCTGTCGGCTCGCAGACAATTCATGTAATATTCTTCAGAAACGTGATTAACTTATTTCAAACATTGCATCTCTATCATGCAGCAAAATCACAACATTTGATCTAACCGTACTTACAACGTGTGCTTATTATAAAAGAGCCTCGCGCATCGAATCTATGTTGATATGCGCAAGTTATAGCTGTTATTAGATTGTTTTCCTGTTAACATAATGCAGTTTTCTTGTCTGGCTAGTCCGTTTTATTGTTATATTCTGATGTTGTATCAGCTATATAAGACGAGGTAGGGTCGTTAAACAATTGCTCAATCGAAATTAATCGTCTTGGAGTGCTGTTATGAACTTTATGTACACAATTAGAATTATCTTATGACATCCTTCCTGATAATAATCAAATTATATGAAATAACCAGATAAATCAGTCTGTGATTCCATTCGATACACACTTCTGAGATATGTATTCTTTGATAGAGTATTACGTAATATTATACATGTATTATTGAAGTGCAAACTGGTTATGACCAATAGTAAATATATGTTTTTCTCTAATTAATTAAGCTACACATGTAATTAACCTTTAGCCTGCTATGGACGGATGAGTGAATACCTATGCAAACACTTTGTATCCAGATGTGACGCCGAGTAACTCGGCATCTCATCAGGATCCAAACTGTTTGACACTCTGATTGTTTTTTTGGTAGACGAGCTTGAATTTTGAAAATATAGTACAGTAAAACCTCTCTATAACGGCCACAAGAGTGTGTTAATAAAACATTTTAGTTGGTATTTAGGGCGGGTGGTTGCTATATAACGGCCACAAGATTGTTTTAATAAAACATTTTAGTTGGTATTTAGGGCAGGTGGCTGCTTAAAGCAAGGTGAAAGTAAAACAGAACGTTCCTATAGGAGCGTTCTGTTTTACTTTCACATTGCTTTAAGCAGCCACCTGCCTTTAACACAAAATACTTGATGTAACTTAGTGACCTTTATAGAGAGGGTTTACTAAAGGTGAAAAAGTCTGTAAAAATAATTTGTTCAGCAGCCTAAATGTTAATAAATTAAAATGGAAATTGAAAATGTATTTAATGCTCCTGTCATTACCGTGCTTAGCATAAAATACATAAGAACCTTGCTAAAGTGACCGTATCATTTATCAGCATAACATTCTTTAAAAGCAGGTGGTTGCTTAATTAAGGATAAGCTTCTATAGGAGCATTCTGCATAACTTTTATCCTGCATTAAGCTATCACCTGCATTAACAGTCCAGAAGGTAGAGAGACGTGTATTTATTGACTATTGGTTTCATAACCGAATAGCATGTATTATTTATGGACTGATAAAATAAATGAGGAAATAAAAGTTTATACAAGGATAAAAAACACCCAGTAAAATCAAACAACAAAGCAACAGAGATTGTCCATGATAATTTATCTAAAAAGGTAAATCACATGTATTACGTTCAACATGAATAAAATATTATACAACAGCGTTAGGCAAACATGCATCATCAAGACTATTCAGTTGTAACCACAAATACGACCATTATAAGTACTGCACAGAAATATAGTACAATCTCGCTAAAGCGACCTGCTCATTTATTAATCATTTCCTCCATGAATATTCATGTAAGAAATAATGACATCATGAATATTAATTAGATAAATTTGTTGTAAAAGCACATGGGCAAAGCAATATTTAGCTATGGTAGAAACTATAGAATCATATCTACATTATATCATAGGCAAACAGAGCAGACCCGTCTGATCTAGGTCTACTCTGTTCGCAAAGGCATAGAAAGGCGTATTTATGGTGTAAAGGGTTAACACATAAGACAGTAAAAGCATGTGGTTGCTCAATGTAGGACAAAAGTGACAAAGCAAGATCCTATATGAGTTTTCTGTACCAGTTTTGTTCCTCTAGAATTAGACTTCTGTTGAGTGGTGGTATTAACTTAGCGAGACTTCTTTAACCAAGTAAGTTTAAGTTAACCAGTCTGCTTCAATATTTGTTTATTAGTCCCGTACAGGCGAAAGCCGAAGGGGGGGGGGGGCTATAGTTTTAGGTTCCGTCTCTCCGTCCGTCATTCTGCTTCAATCAGTTGTCCGGACTGTGTTTGAAGGTTCCGTCTCTCCTCTGTCATTCTGCTTCAATCAGTTGTCCGGACTGTGTTTGAAGGTTCCGTCTCTCCTCTGTCATTCTGCTTCAATCAGTTGTCCGGACTGTGTTTGAAGGTGACTAGAGATATCAACTTTATATTTGGTAAACCTAATTCTAGATGCATTAAAGCTTAAGTTAAAATCTCGGTGAACAGTTTTTGCCAGAATTATGGCCCTTGACTTTGAAATGTTTCGTCATTTTTTTTCAATTGTCCTGAAGTTTGATTTAGAGGTGTTTTGAGATGTTAACTTTATATCTAAATCTAGATGAGTTACAGCTCAAATTCGAATCTCGATTTTGTTCAATATTTTTTGCCAGAGTTAGGGTCCTTGAACTTGATTTTTTGTGAATAGGTACCTAGGTTTTGAACTTTGGAATTGACACCTAACCAAAAACAAATTTTAAAAAATAAATTAAAAAAATAAATAACTGCTTGGCCTTATTAGATGACATTGTCTTGCAGCAGCCATAACTCTGCTACGAATGTTAACCGAATTAACCCCCTTCCTATTTTGACATTTTGGTAAAACTAACCCTTTTTAACAAAACGTACGCGGGATATTGTCATGAAACTTATTACTCATGCTTGTGATCTTTGATTGAATATTGTAATTATGTGTCAGAAGTTATATATTTTAATTAATAAGTATGATACACAGATTCTTGTATGAATATGCAGCACATGAGGGATTTTCATTAAATTGTGACAAAGAGTTCAACCGGTAAGGGACTATGACATTGCTTTCAATGCCCCCATAAATTGTTACCTTTGAAATATTTCTGTTTATGAATAAAATAATTATTTACGCAGCGTTATTTTGCTATAGTGTTTTAAGCCTTTACCGAATGAATATTTACGGCAGAAATACTGACATCATGAATATTCAGTTCAATATCTTTATTTCCTCCCAGTGGAGATTACATACAAACAGAACAATATAAAGGAACATAGAAGTAAAGCGTTCAAGTAACGAACAATAATACAAACATACTGTCTATACATGTTAGAGATTGAGTTATATACACAGGAAAGTTTCGCCATGTCATAAACTGTAGAATCACATCTATTAGTCCCGTAGGCAAACAGAACAGGCCATGCTGGTCAGGCGGATACAGGAACCGTCTGTTGCGGGTCTGCTCTGGTTGCAAAAGCTTCCAAATGCGTATCTATCAGGTAATGGGTCACATTCTCTATTCAAGCCTTTCTCTAATTTAAACGTATTTTCACGCATTTGCAAAACGAGTAGACCCAGATCAGACGGCTCCTATAAGAGCCGTCTGATCAGGGTCTGCTCTGTTTGCTAATGGAATTTAATAGATCTGTTTCTCTATTTTCTAAACTGGCTACAATATTCCACCTTCCATATTTCATTTTAACAATTTTGTTCATGAATATTCAGCAGGTATTGAAATTTGGTATAAATATAGAACATGGAATGGGGTTAATGCTGATTGAATCTTTATTGCTAATCGTAACTTTTCTGCTTACATACTATTCCGCAGAACATAACAGAGGAAGCCCGATTGCAATCTACTTTGCATAATTTATTGTTGACGTGGCGTGTTCAAATGGCGCCATGAAAATGAAAACGACACGTACAATATTTTAACACTTTGCAGGTAAGTCTTAATTATATTTAAGATTTAAACACTGCGCCAAAGTATGTCTTATTCTTTGTGTCAAATAGTGTTCCTGGAAGATATTTATATTTGTTATAAATATTCTCTGTAGGTCAAGTCAAGGTCGTCTGTGACATGCTTACAAATTGCGAATTTGTTACGTTAACTCAAAATATGACCAGGTACTTGAGAATGAACGCGGACACAAGCAAAGCGTTTATAGAGTTGACTCAAAATCTGACTCAAGACTTCAAGCAAAAGTTTGTTTAACCTTCAGACAGAGTTGGGATATGAAGCCAAAGAGTGAAGCAAATACCATGCAGCTCAACACGCTAAAGGTGACGTTCAGCCGTCTGATTAGGGTCTGCCTAGATGCGATATCCTAGCTGTAAGACTGATAATGACTAACGTCCAGTTTACATTTAGGAATAGAGCTACGTTATCGTATCTAGGGTCTGCCAAATTCCCAATTATTAAAATCAATTTGTCCCCACATTGCCAGAAAAAAGCTGATGTGTTATACTTCATACACTGTATGTTCAACACTGTAAGAATTAATTACATCATGAATATTTATTAGCTGAAAGTGCTGATTCTTTATAATAACATATGAACATGTAGGATATTGTTGTATTGGTTGAAACTATAGAACCAGATCTATATAATGTTTTAAGCAAACAGAGTAGACCCTGATCAGATGACTCTTACATGAGCTGTCTGATCTGGGTCTGCTGAGCCCCTGCTCTGTTTGCTTGTAATATAATATAGATATAATTCTGCAGTTTTTGCCATGGCCAAAACTTCATGTGTCCATGTGCTATTATAAAAACTAATCTAATTAGTATCCGTGCTGTTATTATTGCATAACTATTCACAGAGTAATTGGTAAAACAAAACAAAACTGCCATAGAGAAATCTACGGTTGAGAATTTTGTATACGAAAAATTGTTTTCCTAAAATTGTCAAAGCTGATTTTTATTGAAAATAATCTTATCAGAGTACACATATCACCCAGTTTGGATCTGTGTAATCAAGATCTGTGTAATCAATTAGCCATTTTGATAAAAGACTCATACTTGCAGTACTTTCAAAACAATTCATAGAATATTATGTACAAAATTCATTTAGCAGCACAGGCTATGAAGTACAACAAAATACAGCAAACCCCCACTATTCTGCAAACTCCACTATATAGCAACCCCCACTATACAGCAACACCCCCTCCTGTATAACAAACCCTCTGTATACAACAAAGCACCTCTATAGAGCAAACCCCACTATATAGCAAGCCTCTATAAAGCAAACAAGCCACTCTAGCAAACCACCACTATACAACAAACCCCAACCATACAGCACCCCCCCCCCCCCCCCCTCTGTACAGCATATTCCCACTATACAGCAATCCTCATCCATAATACAGCAAACCCAATATACAGCAAACCCCAGCTATATAGAAAACTCCTCTATACAGAAAATCCAACTTTATAAAAAAAAATCACTATATAGCAAACCACCCACTATATAGCAAATCCTAACCATACAACA
Source organism: Azorinus chamasolen (assembly GCA_963576725.1). Classification (NCBI taxonomy): domain Eukaryota; kingdom Metazoa; phylum Mollusca; class Bivalvia; order Cardiida; family Solecurtidae; genus Azorinus; species Azorinus chamasolen. The sequence continues at coordinate 38,245,908 of OY755251.1, forward strand.
ACCCACCAATATATAGCAAGACCCTCTATTTAACAAACACTCCAATACAGCAAACCACCACTGTCAAACAAACTCCTGTATATAACAAACACTCCAATACAGCAAACCAGCACTATATAGCAAACCCCCTCTATATAACAAACACTCTCATACAGCAAACCATAAATATATAGCCAACCCCTTTATATAACAAACACTCCCAAACAGCACACCCCCCCCTCTCTGTATAGCAAATTCCCACTATACAGCAATCCTCAATCATAATAACAGCAAACCCCATATTTAGCAAACCCCAGCTATATAGCAAACTCCTCTGTACAGGAAATCCAACTTTAAAAAAATACCTCACAATATAACCATACAACAACCCACCACTATATAGCAAGACCCTCTATATAACAAACACTCCCATACAGCAAACCGATACTATATAGCAAACCCCCTCTATATAACAAACACTCTCATACAGCAAACCACCACTATATAGCAAACCACTTTATATAACAAACACTCCTGTACAGCAAACCACCACTATATTGAAAACCCCCTCTATATAATGAACACTCCCATACAGCAAACAACCACTCTATAGCAAACCCATACATATAACAAACACTTCCATACAACAAACCACAACCATATAGCAAACCCATACATATAACAAACACTCGTACAGCAAACCACCACTGTATAGCAAACCCTCTATATAACAAACACTCCCATACAGCCAACCACCACTATATAGCAAACACATCCATATAACAAACACCCCCATACAGCAAACCACCACTATATAGCAATCCCTCTGTATAGCAAACACTTCCATACAGCAAACCACTACTATATAGCAAACCCATACATATAACAAACACTCGTACAGCAAACCACCACTGTATAGCAAACCCTCTATATAACAAACACTCCCATACAGCCAACCACCACTATATAGCAAACACATCCATATAACAAACACCCCCATACAGCAAACCACCACTATATAGCAATCCCTCTGTATAGCAAACACTTCCATACAGCAAACCACCACCATATAGCAAACCCATACATATAACAAACACTCCCATACAGCAAACCACCACTTCAGTCTAATTGCATTGATTCGAATCTCATTTTCTCGTAATGACGGGATAACTCGTAAGTATTGAAAAGTCCCAGTACACTGCCTATTGTTTTCTATATAAAAATGATGCAATTATAAGGAAATGTAAAACTTGGAAAATTCGAAAATTAGGCTGTGTAGACAGGCCCCTACCTTCATTAATCCCATTGTTTATGTTGGATTAACTCGGATCGGTGAGATTGGCAGTGCTTAAGATTGTCGCACGTCGTATTTTTCACACTTTTATGCTACAGTGTTCCTGCTCTATTGTTAATTTCTCATTTTATCGGTGGTTACACAATATGACACAGATAGTCAGCAATAAGCTGTCAATTTACAGGTTTGAAATTTTGCCTAGAAAACCAGCAAAGTGTGTGCACAGTTCAATTTTAATTCACTCATCCTTACGAGTTTCCTAATGTGAAACTAGGTGTATACTATAAGAAACAGATCCTGGACTGTCCAACAGTAGTGGTAAAATTTCACGAGATCATTTTTCTGTAAATTTTGAAGCAAAATCCGCAAAACGTCCAACAGTGAGGAAAACTGTTTCATTTAGGAAACTTAGGGCAATTAATGTCGAATCATTCAAAAGAGATCTCCTCAACTCAGAACCCATCGAAGCAAGTATGCAAACGACGGATGTTGATGAGCTGGTTAAATCATATACACAGACACTGGCGGCACTTGTCAATAAACATGCACCACTGTGTACTAAAACCATAACGCTCAGACCATCATGTCCTTGGTATACCCAGGAACTGCACGATGCTAAACATGTAAGGCGCAAATTGAAACGGAACTGGAAAAAGTCCAGGCTCTCAATAGACCATCAGCTATACAGAGAACAGTGTGCCAAAGTCAACAAGCTGCTGGTAAAGTCGAAAATTGATTTCTACTCAGAGAAAGTTGAATCATGCCAGGCAGACTCAAAAAGTCTTTTCAAAGTCACTAAGCATCTGCTAGGTTCAACCAATGGTATCTCATTGCCTAAGACTTCATCCTCTAAACAACTTGCACAAGACTTCAGTGACTTTTTCGTTGAAAAGGTGGACAAAATACGGGCAGATATTGCATCAGGCACTGTATCCAGTGTGCCGATTACCACTGAGATGCAGCATTCAACAAAACTTTTAGAAAAGTTTAGTGCAGCTACAGTGGAAGAAGTAGAACAGATCATTAAGGCATCCCCCTGTAAGTCTTGCGAACTGGATCCAATACCTACATGGCTGCTAAAGGCATGCCTTGATGAACTCCTACCGATTTTGACAAACATTGTTAACTCCTCTTTAGACACTGCCTGCGTTCCAAAAAGTTTCAAGAGGTCACATGTCAGACCCCTTTTAAAGAAACCTGATCTCGATTCAAATGAACTTGAAAATTATAGGCCCGTATCAAATCTGCCATTTGTCTCCAAAGTGTTAGAAAAAGTGGTTGACAAACGCATTGAGTCCCACCTGACCTCAAACAGTCAGCATACCGAAAGCATCATTCAACAGAAAGACTGCTCTTCTGAAAGTTCAAAACGACAACCTTCAATCCCTAGATAAAAATGAAATTACAATTCTGGTGATGCTTGACTTATCGGCTGCATTTGATACTATCGATCACGAAACGTTGCTGAAACGTCTAGAAAAAGACTTTGGAATCATTGGAAAACCTCTTGAGTGGATGACATCCTATCTAAATGACCGCTATCAAATAGTCTCAGTAAATGGGGAATTGTCCACTCCAGTTAACATGAGATATAGCGTGCCACAGGGATCAGTCCTAGGACCAAAACATTACATCATGTACACAAAACCTGTCGGCTCAATCTGCAAAACCCATGGGCTGAACCACCATGTTTATGCCGATGACTCACAGTTATACCTATCCTTTAAGCCCAAGGACATTTCATGTCAACAAGAAGCTTTATCACGAGTTGAGAACTGTCTCAAAGAACTAGTCTCTTGGATGCACCAGAACATGCTGAAGATCATTACTGACAAAACTGAGGTCATCCTGTTTCATACAAAAAACACAGAAGTACCTGAAGAGATTCATGTGCAAAATCATCTAAAATCTAGCCATCTTTTTGTATAAGGAATCTCGGTGCATGGCTCGATTCACAAATAGATATGGCATCACACATCAATTCCGTGTGTAGGTCTAGTTATGCACAGCTCCGACGAATAGGCCACATAAGAAAGTACCTCTCACCTGCTGCAACCAAGACTTTGGTGAACTCTCTGGTTACATCGAAAATAGACTACTGCAACTCATTGCAGCATGGAATTTCAAGCAAAACACTGTGGAAACTTCAAAGAGTGCAAAACACAGCAGCTCGCATCATAACCAGGACTTCTCCATATAATCATATCACGCCGGTTTTGAAGGAACTTCACTGGCTTCCGGTTCAACATCGAATTGAATTCAAAATTCTGACACTGACGTATAAAGCCATGCACAATGAATCCACCAAGTACATTGTCGACATGCTTGACATGTACAGGCCCCGCAGAGAATTAAGATCAGCAAGTAGTTCTTTGACGTTGGTTGTACCAAAAAGTCGTAAGGTAAAATACGGTGAGAGAAGTTTCATGCATGCAGCTCCGAAACTCTGGAATGCTCTACCATCAGGCATTAGAGATGCAAGCTCACTGGCATGTTTCAAAAGATCTCTGAAAACGCATTTTCTTCAACATATATTATTAGGGCAGTTTAGAAAGCGTAGCTACTAATTGTCGGTTATCATAACTACTGCATTAGCCACAGCGTGTTGATCCTGCCACTCGCTTATGACTGTGGGATTTTTTTAACCCCTTTTTCAAACAAATGTAGAAGAAATAATTAGATAAACGAACAAAAAAGATCTCAACCATAATTTTTTTATGGACTTCTAAGGAATCCCCTTTGCTGTTGTATGTGCGGGTGTTGTGTCATATGGATTCCTCTGTCCAGGAGTTGGATTCCGAGGGAGTGCTGTTGTCAAACGGGGCATCCCTATATGCTTGGTACCTCTGGTAACTCCAGTTCCAATGCCGGAGGGAGCACCGTAGTGGAACAGGGCATCCCTATTCCCACTGGTACATTGGGAGTCTTGCTGGCATGACTTGCTACCCTGCCCTCAACTAGTACCAGGGATTCCTGTTAAGCTAACCCAGTTTCCTTATTTTTGCTTACCAGTGAACTGTGTCGTGTAATATATGGGCAGTGGGCAGGTGAAGCATGTACGGTCCGATGCAGCATCGCGTGTCTCAGTCAATCTCGATTTGTCCAATATGAATCCATTCCATTGCAGCCGGTGGGATATGTTGTAGGAACAGTATACGGGATACCGTCTTTAGTTTTACTTTGGTTGGGCTTTTTGTGTTTCCCATAATAGGACATTTTACTCTGTAATTAAATTTCGGATATACCCTATTACAATTCCGTTAAAATACGGTAATTGTTGTACCTATGTTCTAAATAAATTCTTTTTTTTTTATTATTATTATTCTTATCTATATATAAGTATTAAATATATTTATTTTAAATGTTCTATAATTACACATTGAATATACCCTGTTTTGTATATAAAATGTATTTATGTGAAGCGCTTTTGAACGCACATATCCTGTGTGAAAAGAGCGCTATATAAATGTGGTATAATAATAATAATAAAAAAAATAATATAGCAAACCCTCCCTATATAACAAACACTCCCATACAGCAAACCACCACTATATAGCAAACTCCTCTATATTACAAACACCCCCATACAGCAAACCACCACTATATAGCAAACTCTCTATATTACAGACACTCCCATACAGCAAACCACCACTATGTAGCAAACCTCTTTATATAACAAACACTCCCATACAGCAAACCACCACTATATAGCAAACCCCTTTATATAACAAACACTCCCATACAGCAAACCACCACTATATAGCAAACTCCTCTATATTACAAACACTCCCACACAGCAAACCACCACTAAGCTAACCCCATTTTACAGCTAACTCCACTATTCAGCAAACCACCGCTATATAGCAAACTCCTCTATATTACAAACACCCCCATACAGCAAACCACCACTAAGCTAACCCCATTATACAGCTAACTCCACTATTCAGCAAACCACCACGATATAGCAAACCCCCTCTATATAACAAACACTCCCATACAGCAAACCACCACTATATAGCAAACCCTCCCCATATAACAAACACTCCCATACAGCAAACCACCACTCTATAGCAAACCCTCTCTATATAACAAACACTCCCATACAGCAAACCACCACTATATAGCAAACCAATCCATATAACAAACACCCAAATACAGCAAACCACCACTACATAGCAAACCCTCTGTATAACAAACACCCTAATACAACAAAACGCCACCATATAGCAAACCAATACATATAATAAACACTCCCATACAACAGCCAACCACTATATAGCAACCTCCTCTATATAACAAACACTCAAATTCAGCAAACCACCACTATATAGCAAACCCCTCTATATATAACGAGCACTCCCATACAGCAAACCACCACTATATAGCAAACCCCTCTATATATTACGAACACTCCCATACAGCAAACCACCACTATATAGCAAACCTCTCTATATAACAAACACTCCCATACAGCAAACCACCACTATATAGCAAACCCCTCTATATATAACGAACACTTCCATACAGCAAACCACCACTACATAGCAAACCTCTTTATATAACAAACACTCCCATACAGCAAACCACCACGATATAGCCAACCCCCTCTATATATAACAAACACTCCCATACAGCAAACCACTACTATATAGCAAACCCCTCTATATAACAAACATTCCCATACAGCAAACCACCACTCTATAGCAAACCCATCCATATAACAAACACCCCCATACAGCAAACCACCACTATATAGCAAACCCTCTGTATAACAAACACCCTAATACAGCAAAACACCACCATACGAGGGGTGTTCCAAAAATAATGTCACTTGCATCGGTGCTCATATAGCGGAAGTGCTTTTGTTCATTTTAATTTGCTCTGCCCTTCAAAATACTCTCCGCCAGCCAGAATACACCTTTTTAGCCGGTCAATCCATTTTTGGAAGCATTTTTCATACTCTTCAATGGGGACACCCATCAGACACTGATAAACAGCAGATCCAAGGGCATTTCTCGAATTGTATCTCCTTCCAGATAAATGATATTTAAGTTTTGGAAAGAGAAAATAGTCGCAGGGGGCCAAGTCTGGCGAATACGGAGGGTGCGGAAGGACGGTAACCTTCTCTGACTCCAAAAAGTCAGTCACAATACGTGCCTTGTGAGCAGGTGCATTATCATGCAAAAGTCGGACATACTTAAGTCCTGTTTTGGGGCGGCTACTTTTGTAGTAGTTCTTCAATTTTCTCAGAACAACGTTTTTATAGAACTTGCCTGTGACCGTTCTGCCTTTTGGCACCGGGATTTGAATAGCTGGACCCTTATTAGTGAAAAAATAGCATACAAAACCTTCTTTACCATTCGTATTCGTTTGGCAATACTTGGGCGTCTGGCATTTTTAGTGGCCCATATTCGGTTGGAAACCTTCCGCTTTGGTTCAAAATAATACACCCAGGTCTCATCACCAGTGACTATATTATCAAAAGCCTTTTTACTATATTTTGGGTACATTTTGAGAAGTTTTTTTGCCATTGTTACACGCGTCTTCTTTTGCTCATCCGTTAACAAATGGGGTATCCATCTTGCATTTATCTTTCTAACTTTTAGGTGTTTCTTCAAAATTGCATGAACTCTTGCTAACGACAAGTTTGTCATTCGAGCCAATTGTCTTATGGTGAATCGAGCATCAGTTTTGAGGATATTTCGGATTTTTTCTATGTTACCTTTGGTCGTAGTTGTTGCAGGACGACCTGGGCGAGCAGCATCTTTCAGTTGCTGCTGCCCAGCACTAAATTTAGCTACCCACCTACAAACAGTCCTGTGGGACATTTGGCCCTCCCCATAAATGTCACACACCTCGCGGTGAATATCTACAGCCTTTATGCCGAGTAATAACCTACCTTTTATATAGGCCCTAATTTCAAGAACATTTTCATCTCGTTTTCCTGTCATTTTGTGTATAGTCTAACGAATAGGCTATGAAACGATGTACACTGTACCGAGGCATGTGAACGTGTGGACGAGATATTTACCTGTGTCACGAGCCAGTGATCACTCAATCGACACGAGGTGGTTTTGTGCATGAATTGCACGATTTCCGCGAAATAAAGCACAGATGACATTATTTTTGGAACACCCCTCGTATAGCAAACCCATACATATAATTAACACTCCTATACAACAGCCCACCACTATATAGCAACCTCCTCTATATAACGAACACTCCCATACAGCAAACCACCACTATATAGCAAACCCCTCTATTATAACAAAAACAAAACATATAGCAAACTAAAACTATATAGCAAACCCCTTTATATAACAAACATTCCCATTTAGAAAACCAATACTATATAGCAGACCTCTGTATATAACAAACACTCCCATACAGCAAACCACCACTATATAGCAAATGCACCTATATAACAAACACTCCCATACAGCAAACCACCACTATATAGCAAACTCCTCTATATAACAAACACTCCCTTACAGCAAACCACTACTATATAGCAAACCCTCTATATTACAAACACCCCCATACAGCAAACCACCACTAAGCTAACCCCATTATACAGCTAACTCCACTATTCAGCAAACTCCACTATACAGCTAACCCCACTATACAGCTTACTCCACCATTCAGCAAACTCCACTATACAGCTTACTCCACCATTCAGCAAACTCCACTATACAGCTTACTCCACCATTCAGCAAACTCCACTATACAGCTAACTCCACTATACAGCTTACTCCACTATACAGCTAACCCCACTATACAGCTTACTCCACCATTCAGCAAACTCCACTATACAGCTAACTCCACCATTCAGCAAACTCCACTATACAGCTAACTCCACTATACAGCTAACTCCACTATACAGCTAACTCCACTATACAGCAAACTCCACTATACAGCTTACTCCACCATTCAGCAAACTCCACTATACAGCTAACTCCACCATTCAGCAAACTCCACTATACAGCAAACTCCACTATACAGCTTACTCCACCGTTCAGCAAGCTCCACTATACAGCTAACTCCACCATTCAGCAAACTCCACTATACAGCTAACTCCACTATACAGCTAACTCCACTATACAGCTAACTCCACTATACAGCTTACTCCACCATTCAGCAAACTCCACTATACAGCTAACTCCACTATACAGCTAACTCCACTATACAGCTAACCCCACTATACAGCTTACTCCACCATTCAGCAAACTCCACTATACAGCTAACTCCACTATACAGCTAACTCCACTATACAGCTTACTCCACTATTCAGGTACTTCCACTATTCAGCAAACTCCACTATACAGCTAACCCAACTATATAGCAAATTCCAAATATACACCAAACTCCCATTATATAGTAAATCTCCACCATACAGTAAAGCCCCACTATATAGCAAATCTCCACTACACAACAAATCAGCACTATATAGCAAACCCCTACTTTATAGAGAATCTCCACTATGTATACAACAACAATCCCCACCCCCACTATACAGCAACAATCACCAGCCCCACTATACAGAAACAATCCCCATTCCCACTATACAGCAAACCCACACCATACAGAAAACCCCACAGATTTTATGGAGTAAAGGGATAGATCAAAATCGTGCAAAATTAACCTAGACAGCTTTACAGACAGTTGTATAGGGGAAATTGTGTGCCTTTATATTTAGGGTAAACATTTTACATAAATACGCAGTGAGAAAGTGTGCTATTTTACATATTAGATTTTACATCAGATAGGTTTGATTGAACAACCATGGACTATTGTCACATTTAATGGACATTCACCATTCTACAGTAAAATCCCTTTAAACTGGAATTTTGATACTTTTAGGCAGGTGGCTGCTTAATGCTGGTGAAAGACATTCAGAAGCTGCCACCTGTCTCCAAGACCAATATTTATAGTGAATTTTATGTCTGGTTTAGAGGGCTTTTACTGTATTTGAAAATATGACATTTGAAAATGTCACATTAATGTTTATAAAGCTATCTGTTATGGTCAAACAAGAACAATAATAAATTATTGTTTCCAGGTCACTGCATATGGGTGTACGCTGTGTCCTGTAATATTGTCTCAATTGCAAGATAAATAATGATTTAAAACACAGTTGTTTCCCTTAGATCAGAAATGTATTACACATCTTGTACAGATGATTATATCTTTGAAGCAACAAAAGGCATCCATATATAACCAACATATATGCCTCTTTTCCTAAATATACTTTAGATAGACTATGGCATACTTTTATTACCCTAGTTACAATATTGTAATATTATTTCTGGTTGAAACATTTCATTGATAATCATAGTTTCTCAAAGTATAAATTAGCCTTTAGCATGGGGATGATTAAAAAACCATTTGAATCCGGAATTTAACTCTTTACTCCATAAAGATGCCTATCAAACCCTTTGCAAAGAGAGTAGACCAAGATCAGATGACTACTGTAGTTGCATGATGTCTGATCAGTCAGCTGTGTTTGCTTATAGAATGTCTTGGATGTGAATCTATACTATTTGGCATAGCTATGTATTCACATGATTTATATAGTTAAATATACATGTATGTCAGTGTTCATGATGAGTAGAGACAGCCATGTATATTCATGGATTAACCCATTGCCCCGTAGGCTATTTTTAGATCCAACCACTTTGAATAAATCTACAGAAAAGGAGCATTAACTAGAGAAAAGGACAATTTTAGAATTCTGTAGTTTGAATTGTGATAAATAGAGCATTTGCTCCTATAGGAGCAAATGCTCAATTTATCACAATGGTTTCAACAGGTGACTTTTGCAGAGACGTCAACAGGCGTTGTTAATATGAGGGAATGGGTCAAAGGGTTAAGAAATGGATAATAAACATTTTAGTTATGATTTAGACAGGAGTTTCTGCCAGGAAGTCAGGCCCGACATGTTGAAGGTTAAACAATTGGCTGTATCATGCGGTAAAAAGATATAATGTGAAATTTGCAAGCAGTGTAGACCCAGATCACCTGTTTCAAGGGTGCATTAGTCTGCAGCGTTGAAATGACTGCCAGTACATAATTACAATAATTATAGTGACTCTCAAGTGACAAACAGTGCAGAACCTGACCACACAGCAGGGGTGAATTGTTGCTACACTGTGGGAGACCACTGTAAATTTTTTATGCCCCCGCTGACGATAGTCAGGGACATTATGTTTTGCATCTGTCCATTCTTGTATCTGTCTGTCTGTCTGTCTGTCTGTCTGTCTGCCTGCCTGTGTGCAGTTGGTTGTCACAGTTTTTAGCTCACCTGGCACAAAGTGCCAGGTGAGGTATTGTGAGGAGGCAGTGTCCGGCATCCGTCATGCGTCGTCAACAATTTACTTAAACATCTTCTTCTCTGAAAAGATAAGGCCTAGATCTTTGATATTTGGTATGTAGCATGATCTAATGGTCCTCTACAAAGATTATTCAAATTATGACCCCCGGACCAAAAATGGCCCCGCCCCAGGGCTTATCAGTTTTTCATAGGAAAATATTTAGAATTATTCTTCTCTGAAACCATATGTCCTAGACCATTGATATTTAATATGTAGCATCATCTAATTATCCTCTACAAAGATTGTTCAAATTATGACCCCCGGGCCAAAAATGGCCCGCCCCGGGGCTTATCAGTTTTTCATAGGAAAATCTTTAAAAATCTTCTTCTCCAAAACTGTAAAGCCTAAACCTTTGATATTTGGTAAAGTGTAGCATCATCTAATAATTTTCTACAAATATTGTTAAAATTGTTACCCCCAGGGCCAAAAGTGGTCCCGCCCCATGGCTTATCAGTTTTTTATATATAAATCTTTAAAAATCTTCTTTTCCGAAACTGTAAGGCCTAGACCTTTGAAATTTGGTATGTAGTATCATCTAATGGTTTTCTACCAAGATTGTTCAAATTATGACTCCAGGACCAAAATTGCCCCGCCCCTGGCATCATCTAAAGTTCTTTTATTAAGATTAAAATTATGGCCTTTGGTTTCATATTGGCCCCAATCTGAAGCCGACTTATTTTTACATAGAAATACAGTGTATGCATAAGTCTGTAGTAACCAGGTGAGCGATTTAGGGCCATCATGGCCCTCTTGTTTTTATTGTTAAGCACCACCACGGGGGCATCGCTGTGTCTTGCAGAACAATTTTCTAGTTTTATCTCTGACTGATAATAACCATTATCCTCAAAAGCTTACATCTAGAATACAACCTGTTTATAATGCTTTGCACCTTAGCTGTTAAACTGGGATTACCTACGCAAACAGTTTGGATCCTGATGAGACGCTGCCTAATGTTGCATCTCATCAAGATCCAAGCTGTTTGACACTTTGATCATGTTTTTGCAAAAAAAATGAGAGAAATTTTATTTTGAGAATTGAAGCAGACAAATGTTGCGGACAAAAAATTACTCAAAGATATATTAATATACTCCAAAACTACAGGTAAAGGTGTGTACTCAAATACTAGAATCAGCACTCATATACTAAAATCGTCATTTCTCCACCAAACCCTATGTTGTGACCACTCTTTAGAATCGTCTCGAAAATACGATTCTAAATAGTGGTCACAACATAGGGTTTTGTGGAGAAATAAAGAAGTTATTCTTGAAAATGTTGTAATATGCACGTCTTATCTAGATATTCGGGCAACCAATCTCCCTTCTCAATGAATTTTGTAACACTGAATTATTAAATTGGCATTGTTTTGATATTAAACTGATACAGTAGCAAATAATCAAGACACTGATCAAACTGCTCCTTCCAGTGATGTTTTCTCATGATCTACACTATTTGCTGTTAATTTCTCAGTCCGAATACTTAAGGTAATTAGGGTATCTATCAGAGCAAGGTGTTTGCTATATTAAGGGTTCAATGTTGCTACCTTTATCATTATATGATATATACTTTGTGCCATATCTGTCCTTCTGTCATCAGTCTGTACTTCCTACATACATACATGTGTCCAACTAGTTTTCCTGACATTTTTCTTGCATTTCTCCACCTACAGTGATGCCGCCTGGTGTGTAAGTAGACATACAGAAAATAGTGTGCCAGGTACCATAGGTAAGTCACTTTGACCTTGACCTTCCTCGGTGGCAGGAGTATTGATGAAAACCCTTCTGCCACCATATCCATTAAAGTTTTGACCTTTTACTCTATAAAAATGACTTTCTACAAAAAACGAGCATACAGTGCTCACTCCGAACAACGACACTTTACGGAAACACATAAAAGTGCCGTTGTGCGGAGGGTGTTGTTGTTGGGAGGGAACACTACACAGACGTATTTTGACAGATGGATGTATGCGTTGATGATTTAATAAATAGGTAGATAGATAGACAGATTAACAGACAGACAGACCTGTTTAGAATGCATAACAAAATGTTTCCCTACGTCCATGAATCGCAATCCGCAAGTTGAAAAATGAACGTATGCGATTAGGTCCACCAGGAGTAGAATTGTTCGGAAGAAAATGTTCTATTTTATTCACCGTTTCCTTCTGAGAAAACTAGAGGAAAACGGAATAAAATTCATTACGCATTTCTGTTCAAATTTGACAAGAGTACTGTTGCCGTGAAGAATTTTTAGTTTCTAAGTTCAGTTTATGACCGAACTCGGTTGAAATTCATTTCTGTCACACGATCTTTTTCTAGAAGTGACAAATCGAACGCGCCTATGGTTATCGTTGGAACAAGAGAGAAATAAACGAATTTAACCGACAAAATTTCTTTTACTTTATAAATATAGAAAACATGTTTCTCAATTGAAATTCAGTATTCTCTTAATCAGTCATACACAACAGCATATAGGTGTCAGTGTGTCATAATGGATTTACACACGAATTGTCGCTTGAGTCGCACAACGGATTAGCTATGGTTGACTGAATTATTGCTCTGAGCTAGTAAGGTAACAGGCGGCCGTTAATTACATAAAGATTAGTGTCATTGGAACCAATCATCTTTCACATGCTTGGTTGCTTTTGTTCAGTGGTCAGAAAATTACGTTCAGCTGAAGTACCGTTGAAGGGGGGTAAATGTTACCGTCCGGCTACAAATATACATGTCGTTAGCCGTTGTAGAGAGGTATCGTTCGCGGGAGGGAGTTTTACTTGAAAATCCTGGGGGGGGAATACACGTTGTCGCTATGGGGAGGGAACCGTTGTTGGGAGGTGACGTTAATGGAGGGAGCACTGTACTGATATTTGCAAACACTGTAGATCCAGATCAGAGGGCTTCTACAGGAAGCTTATGATCAGAGTCAGCAGTTTGTCATTCAAAATCATTTTGCAAATATTACCCTTTCATTCTGAAAGAACTCTATCATTAAACAATGACAGAACGTTCCACTTTGAAAAAATTAGTATTGAAAGGGGTGACCTTATAAGTGAAAGGCCCGAGATGCAGAGTATCAGGAAAACAATTCATCTTCAGAGGCATAGATCAGATGTGTATTCATGTCAGAAATATTGACATCAGTAACCCTTTCCTTCATATAAACGCCTTTTCACACATTTTCAAACAGAGTAGATCTAGATCAGATAGAGCCGTCTGATCAGGGTCTGCTCTGTTTGCATATATGGCATGTGGTAAAGAGCTGTTTGTTTAGTTTCTAACATTGTTACAATGTTCCACCTTTCATATTTTATTATAACTATTTTTGCCATGAATATTCAATAGGTATTAAAATTTCTAATAAACATAGAACAGGGAAAGAGTTAAAGTTATATTCTGTCCAATTTTCGTATAAATCAAATCAGCACCAAAAGTTGTACACACATTAGCCTAGTTCGTGTCTAGATCTGGCACAGGCAAGATAGATAAGATCACAACATCCTATTCTAAATCCAACAGTCACGATATCTCTTTACTTAGTAATACAGTAGCTAATAAATTAGAACAGATAATGCATTTTGGATTAAATGCAATAAGTATACCTCGTAATACAGTAAAACCTGTGTTAAGCGGCCAGTCAAGGGAAGCAGCCAAATTGACCGCTTAAGCAAGGTGACCACTTAATCGAGGGGTGGATATTTTGGGAGATTTTTCTGTTTGGTCAGACGAACGCAAAATATATCTACATGTACTTTAATGCCTTATCCAAAAGATTATGTATTTTATCCTTGTAAATACAGATAAAATACAACATGTACTGTAAATTGCATGCACAAAACAAAAAATAAACATCAGGCAGAATCATTTGACACATCCGGAAATACAAATGTACATGTCTAGTTGTCTACACATCACTCGATTCTCTAACGTAAGGAACTTACGTTTGGAAAAGGCGTGAATATTTTGTTTTGATGTTATCTCTTTTGATTCGGTAACGTTCAGACAAACTTCTCAACACTCCCATATTTGCATATTTATAACAGGTAAAGGAGTTGAAAGGATTATCAGGCCATTGATTATGATCTTGCCCTAAGGCCAAGGTCAACGCTTGTTTTTATGCCCCCCAGATCAAATCTGGGGGGCATAATGTTATTGCCCTGTCTGTCTTGTCTGTTTGTTTGTTTGTTTGTCAGCAACTTTAATCACCGACTTTAACATTGGCCATAACTTTTGGACCAGTAGAGATAGAGACTTGATATTTGGCATGCTTGTGTATCTCATAAAGCTGTACATTTTGAGGGGTGACATGTCAAGGTCAAGGCCATCCTTCAGGGTCAAAGGTCAAATTGTCTGTTTCTTTGTCTGTAACTTTAACATTGGTCATAACATTTGAGCCAGTACAGATAGTGACTTGGTATTTGGCATGCGTATGTATCTCATAAAGCCGCACATTTTGAGGGGTGACATGTCAAGGTCAAGGCCATCCTTCAAGGTCAGAGGTCAAATATATGGGTCAAATCACCGACTTTATTATTGGCCATAACGTTTGGACCAGTAGAGATAGAGACTTGATATTTGGCATGCTTGTGTATCTCATGAAGCTGCACATTTTGAGGGGTGACATGTCAAGGTCATCCTTCAGGGTCAAAGGTCAAATTATCTGTTTGTCTGTTACTTTAACATTGGTCATAACTTTTGAACCAGTACAGATAGAGACTTGATTTTTGGCATACTTATGTATCTCATGAGGCTGCACAGTTTGAGGGGTGACATGTCAAGGTCATCCTTCAGGGTCAAAGGTCACCAACTTCAAATTGGCCATAACTTTTGAACCAATAGAGATAGAGTCTTGATATTTGGTATGCATGTGTATCTCATGAAGCTGCACATTTTGAGGGGCAATATGTCAAGGTAAAGGTCATCTTTTAGGGTCAAAGGTCACCGACTTTAACACTGGCCATAACTTTTGAACCTGTAGATACAGACTTGACATTTGGTATGCCTTTGTATTTCATGAAGCTGCACAGTTTGGGGGTGACATGTCAAGGTCAAGGTCATCTTTCAGGGTCAAAGGTCACGACTTTAACATTGACCATAACTTTTGAACCAGTAGAGATACAGGCTTGATAGTTTGTATATATGTGTTTCTCATTTGGCTGCACAGTTTGAGGGGTGACATGTCAAGGTCATCTTTGAAGGTCAAAGGTCATTAACATTGGCCATAACGTTTGAACCAGTAGATATACAGCCTTGATACTGGTATGCATGTGTATCTCATGAAGCCGCACAGTTTGAGGGGTGACATGTCAAGGTCAAGGTCATCCTTCATTGTCAAATATCATATTGAGGGGGCATAGTGTTTCACAAACACATCTTGTTTTCGTTCACTTCCGACATAACGAAAAACAAGAAGCGGCCAATCTATGCACTTTCCCGACACAACGGAAGTTTCCGAAGCGGTCACGATATTTCGATCGGCGATTTCCGTAATGTCGGAAAGTTACGATGCGTAATCTCCATTTTGACATATGTAAACTGGCTGTGTATTGGGTTTTCACACATTTCAAACTGGCCACAAGGCTGTCTGCTGGCCGTCTAATGGGGTCGAAATATAGGGTTTGGGGTGAAATATGGGGACCGCTGGCCGCGGAAGGAAGGTGACCATCTAAAACAGGTGCATTATAGACTGATTTCCGTAGGGAGGATTTCAAACTGACCATTTAGACGAGGTGACTGTTCATTTAAGGTGACCGTTAGGTCAAGTTTTACTGTACATATATAAGCTTTAAAAGTAATAATTATGATGTGCATTCGTTATTATACCCCCACAAACAGAGTTTGAGGGGGGTATACTGGAATCAGCCTGTCGGTCGGTCGTCAGTCGGTCGGTCGGGCGGTCGGGCGGTCGGGCGTTCTGTCTGCAAAATCTTGTACGGCGAACTCCTCCTTCAGTTTCAACCCGATTCATTTGATACTTGGCATAAATGTTACTCAGGCGTAGTAGATGTGCAAGACACAAAATTCAGGTCTCTGTGACCTTGACCTTGACCTTTGGCCTTGAAATTGGTCTTGAAATTGGCAGGCAAAATCTTGTACTTTGAACTCCTCCTTCACTTTCAACCTGATTCACTTGATACTTGGCATAAATGTTACTTAGGAGTAGTAGATGTGCAAGACACAAATTTCAGGTCTCGGTGACCTTGACCTTGACCTTTGTCCTTGAAATTTGTCTTGAAATTGGCAGGCAAAATCTTGTACTTTGAACTCCTCCTTCAATTTCAACCTGATTCACTTGATACTTGGCATAAATGTTATTCAGGAGTAGTGTATGTGCAAGACACAAATTTCAGGTCTCTGTGACCTTGACCTTGACCTTTGGCCTTGGAATTAGTCTTGAAATTGGCAGGCAAAATCTTGTACTTTGAACTCCTCCTTCACTTTCAACCTGATTCACTTGATACTTGGCATAAATGTTACTCAGGAGTAGTAGATGTGCAAGACACAATTTTCAAATCTCTGTGACCTTGACCTTTGGCCTTGAAATTAGTCTTAAAATTGGCAGGCAAAATCTTGTACGGTGAACTCCTCCTTCACTAAATTCAACCTGATTCACTTGATACTTGACATAAATGTTACTCAGGAGTAGTAGATGTGCTATACACAAATTTCAGGTCTCCTTGACCTTGACCTTTGGCCTTCAAATTGGTCTTGAAATTGGCAGGCAAAATCTTGTACTTTGAACTCCTCCTTAAAATTCAACCTGATTTACTTGATACTTGGCATAAATGTTACTCAGGAGTAGTATATGTGCAAGACACAAATTTTAGGTCTGTCACCTTGACCTTGACCTTTGGCCTTGAGATTGGTCTTGAAATTGGCAGGCAAAATCTTGTACTTTGAACGAGCCTTCACTTTCAACCTGATTCACTTGATACTTGGCATAAATGTTACTCAGGAGTAGTTTATGTGCAAGACACAAATTTCAAATATCTGTGACCTTGACCTTTGGCCTTGAAATTGGTCTTAAAATTGGCAGGCAAAATCTTGTACGGCGAACTCCTCCTTCACTTTCATCCTGACTCACTTGATACTTGGCATAAATGTTACTCAGGAGTAGTAGATGTGCAAGACACAAAATTTCAGGTCTTTGTGACCTTGACCTTTACCTTTGGCCTTGAAATGGGCAGGCAAAATCTTGTACTTTGAACTCCTCCTTCAATTTCAACCTGATTCACTTGATACTTGACATAAATATTACTCAGGAGTAGTACAAGACACACATTTCAGGTCTCTGTGACCTTGACCTTTGTCCTTGAAATTGGTCTTGAAATTGGCAGGAAAAATCCTGTACTGTTACCAAACTCTCCGTTGAAGTTTTACCCAACTCGGTTATTCTCTGTATTCAAGAGTGTCCACTACTCCTGATAATTCCTGACTTCAAGATTTGGCTAAGTTTATATTTCTAGACTTTTTGTTACGCTGCCACCATCAAGTTTTAGCTTAAAACTTGGAAAATTGTACTCTATGTCATGTAGCAAAATGTACCAAGGATAAATTTCTACTACAATATTTATTTCACTTTCATTCAGATCATCCAACTGCAAAGTTATATCCAAACTGTAAAGTATCAGATATTTAGGAAAATAGTTCCAACAGAATATACTGGCTAGCTGCTATCAACTTTTCAAGACCAAGAGAAAGACTAAGAGGCTTCTGAGTTTATATACTCTATTGGGACCGGCAATTTTGCCGGTACCTTAAAGGTCATTCATTACCTCAAAGGTCATTGCCGGACCCCAGTAAAACTAATAAGCCAAGCCTGATAACATCTACATGTAAATTTAGAACCACAGCACAGCAACCAGTAATTCTACTAGTACTGATGTACTCTTAACAGATAAGCCTTGCTACAAAGAAGATAGAGAAATTGTAGTATGCTTAACTTATAAATTTATCACACTACCCCCACCTTGGCTTTTGGTGCGTCCTCGTACCAAAGTTTCAATGGCTCAGATTCATTCAATCATAAACTAGGACTACCACTACTTATTTCAGAAAATGGTCCTAAAGGTAATCTAACATTGTCATTTTGTACATAATAAGATATAACTCGGGTGAAACAGTATAACCACCCACTTCCCAGTATTCTTCCCAATTATCAACCACTTGATTAACATAGACTTAAATTATATTATCAATTTTCCCTGAATTTTTCTTTTCAAATTTAGGAATTGCCACTTCTCTTGTACCTGTTTGCAAACTTCCTTTCAGAGATAAGATCCAGTCTGGCAGTATGTTTGCTGATACTGCTTAAACTTGTCATGATGAACAATCTTGAATTTCTTTTGATTCCTTATTTCAAATAGCAAGTCACTTAGCTTTCTTGTAACAATGAAAGGCCCCTGCCAAATATTTGGTTCCAGCTTTTTAGAACGACCAACTACTTTTGTTTTGTCCAAACAATACACTAAGTCTCCAACATTAAAAGTGTTTGTATGCACTCTTGAATCATAATTTCTTTTCTGTCTTTTAACAGCAGATTTTGTACTTGTCCGTGCAAGTGTGTAGACCTTTTCTAACTTTGACTGTAACTGCTCCACATATTCACATGGCCTTTTCTCACCTGCATATGGGAAGCAGCCATATTGTAATTGTATAGGAAGAGTAACTTCCCTTCCGAACATGAGTTTATTTGGACTGTAACCTGTAGAGCTATGTTCACAAGATCTGTATGCTGCTGTAACTAATTGTAAATCCTCATCCCAGTTACTTTGATTATCATTTATGTATGTTGTTATCATATTGTAAAGTGTTTTGTTAAAACGCTCGCACATACCATTTGAGGCCGGATGGAAGCTTGATGTTCTGGTCTGATTTATTCTAGCAAGCGACATATTTCCTGGAATACTTTAGACTGATAATTTGAGCCCTGGTCACTGTGTAGATCCAGACTCAAACCATAGCGGCTAAAGTATTCATATACTATTTTCCTTGCCACAGTCTCTGCCCGCTGATCCGGTAATGGATAGCACTCCACGAATTTAGTGAATTGATCCATTACAACCAAAATAAACCTGTTTTGTAATTTCTCTGTGACAGGAAGTGGTCCCACTATATCTGTACAAACTCGATCAAGTGGAAAGGAAACTGTATACTCCTTCAAACTGTACTTTCCAGGCTTTGGTGGTCTTTTTCTGGCTGCACAAACTGTACAGTTGTGAATGAAAGTTTGCACATCAACCTTCAAACCATACCACCAGAAGCTAGATTTCACTTTTGATGCAGTTTTGTCTATTCCCAAGTGTGCAGATAATTTAGAACAGTGGCACGACTTAAGAACTTCTCTTATAAGCACTTTTGGCAGCACAATTTGTTCACAGACTATTCCATCTTTCAACTTCCATTTACGGAAAAGAACACCGTCCTTGAGACACAGAATATTCCAACTTAACCACAGATTTCTAACTGCTGGTGACTCCCCGGCTATCATATCCCTGGATGGAATTTGACCATTATCCATCCACTGGATAACTCGACCCACGTCTGGATCTTCCCGTTGCAGACGGGACATACTCTCCGGCGAATAATCCACAAGGAGCGAGGGTTTAAAATGACTGCTGACAGTAGTGTCATGGTCATTCTTGAAAAATAACTTACCAGCCTGTGTACCCTCTTTCACCCCTTCCGAGGATACTCCCTGATTATCTGTCACCAAATCTGAGTATTCTTCCTGTAACCGCAGTCGACGTATATTAGAGATACATCTCAATGGCTTACAGAGTCCAACGAAAAGCCCCTTCACAGTCTGAAATCCTGTAGTCACATATGCCAACAGTAGCTGTACAATACAGATGATATATCCAAAAGCATGCAAGCTTTTTAATCCACTTGATTTCCTTGAAACGGTAATGTTTCTAGCAAAGAGGGGAATAACATCATCAACTTGAGCAAACTCTGACCACTCTTTGTGACGTTTTTGACATGTTTTACAGCCCTTACAAGGTAAATTTTCCAGGACTGTGTTCTGGTCATAACAGTCACACTCCCCAGGTTTGCAAGGTATTCTGCTCAAACTGTCACTATTCAAGTGCTTGCTCCCTTTCCTGTGTTCAATCTTAAAATCAAATTGTGCCAACAATTCCAACCATCTTGCCATCTGATCTGTGGGAGTTTTAAAAGACATAATCCATCGTAAACTTGAATGATCTGTCCTCACCAGGAATTTTCTTCCAAGCAAATAGTGTCTAAACTTATGCATGAATGTGACCATTGCTAAAAGTTCACGCAGAGTAACACAATATCTCCGTTGTGTCTTGGTTAAAGACTTGCTGGCAAACATAATTGGTTTCTCAACTTCAGTTGGAGAAGTTTTACAGTACTGCATTTGAGATAAACAACCCCCAATTCCTGTGTTGCTGGCATCAACATCCAAGACGAACAATCCTTCATCACTTGGATATGCCAACACTTCATCTCCAATGAGCGCTGACTTCAAATCTTCAAATGATGCCTGTTGTTCTTCTCCCCATTGAAATGGTTGACCGACCCCCATCAACAAGTTCAAAGGAGATGCCCGAGTAGAGAATGATTTAATAAACCTTCTGTAGTATGAACAGAACTGTACAAAACTCCTCACTTCGGTCAAGTTCTTAGGCACAGGCCAGTTCTGAATTGCAGAGACCTTTTCACTGGTAGGTCTTACTCCTTCAGCAGTAACTTGGAACCCTAGGAACTCAACAGAAGTTTTAAATAGGTTACATTTTGCTGGTTTAAGTTTCAAATTTGCATTTTTCAATCGTAGAAAAATGTCTCTAAGCCTACTCAAATGTTCTTCAAAACTTTTAGCAAAACAAATCAAATCATCCAGATATATCAAAAGAATTTTCCACTGTAATCCTCGGAACATCTTTGGAAAGTTGAGGGTGAATTAGAAAGGCCCATTGGTAAAGTTACATATTCATATAATCCGTTCCTGCTAGTACAAAAAGCAGTCAAAGGCCGTGAAGCTTGATCCACTTCAATTTGCCAGAATCCTGATGCGAGATCACACACACTAAAATACAGTGAACCATCCAAACTGTCCAAGCACTCGTCAATTCTAGGCATTGGATACGCGTCTTTGACAGTTTTATCATTTAAAAGTCTATAGTCGACCACGGCTCTTGTACTTCCATCTCGTTTTCGTACAAAACAAATCGGAAATGACCATGGACTTTTGCTTTTCTGAATGACCCCTGCCTCTAACTGTTGTTGAATGATCTTTTCTTCCTCCCCCGCGAAAGCACGAGGGACCCTCCGAGGCGGAATCTTGATCGGTTTTGAGTTTCCAGTGTCAATAGTGTGTTTGACAATACTCGTCCGACCAAGGTCAGTTGGGCCAGTTGAAAATATTGTTTCAAAATCATCCAAAAGGTGTACTAACTTTTGTTTTTGCTCTTCAGTTAAATTTGCACATGAGCGATAGTACAAGTCCTGCAAAGACTTATGCCAAGTTGATATGACACTATCAACATTTTTAAACTTGGTGTAAGACCCATTTAAATCACTACCACCCTCTTGAATATCCTCCATCAAAATATCCTCCTCATTTACTTCTTCAATATGTCCCAAAGTAGAACCTTCGTTAAGTTTTACCTCTACAGGTAATGGATTAATCACTCTTATAGGAATTGAATGTCCACTTTTAATCCGTTGGGAGTCAAATATTGTATTTCCAATGATAATATCCTTGTTAGTACAGGTTTTCACGGGAGACTTACAGAATTGACCAACTTTAAAATCCAAATGATCACTTGCCGCCGTGCCAGGAATCACACATTCTGACACCGGAGGTAGACATATGTTCTGTGCACATGTAACTCTAACAGCTCTCAAAGGCACATTTTCTATTAAAGTTTGACACTTTACTCCATCCAATTTTAAACCATTCTTGTTTAGGTTATAATTGAAGTGGTGCAAAAAGTCCAGACCAAGCAGACCCTCTTCTCAAATAGCAGCAACCAGTATATTCCACTGAAAATATTTCCTTCCTATCTTTAAAGCAACTGTTGTAATTCCATCAACTTGCAAAAGTCTGTTATCAGCAACCTCCAAACGAAGAGAGCTGTCTACAGGTCTAAGTTCTGGTCTATTAGAATTTGAAATCTTATTGAAGAGGGCTGTTGACATAATTGTAGCACATGCACCTGTGTCAACCACAAAAAGGCAATTAACATCACACACACTTGTTTGGAGCAGAATAGATGTACCGCAATTCACTCCATGGCATTTAATGATTTGTCCAGAATACTGTGATTCATGGACTAACATGGGGTCGTACGTATTAGTCCAATCTAGTTTTCCTGTTTATTCCTAGAACTCTTGCCGTCATCCCGGCCACATGATCTGGCAAAGTGTCCAACTTGACCACATTTAAAACAGACCACATCTGTGGTCGGCTTCTTTCTGAATCCATTTTGATATTGTCTTTGGTCTTGCTTACTGTCCTGCTTACCAGACTGTGTTTTGATCTGGTTAGCAAGGTTGTCGATTTTCTTTCCCATGGACGTTTTGATGTCCTGCCCGAAAGCTTGTAATCTACGCTCGGTTACAAACTCTGTTGCTTGGTTTCCACCCACTGTGATCTCCCGAACACGACCGATTTTTACCTCATCCCTGAGGCTGTTGTACGTCTCCAGAATGGTTCTGGCTGCATCAATGGTTTTGGGATCCTTCATCCCAATATGAAGGGCTGCCTGCTGATCCATAAGCCCTTTGATGAAATGACGAATGCTGATAGTTTCCCGAGTTTCCTCATCTGCTGTTGGATATCCTGTGATAACCAGCTTACGAATCCCAGAAACATATTCAGCCAAACTTTCTTTTGGCTGGAGCTTTCGATTTTCTAACTCAGCTAAGTAGGAGGAAGACGTACGTCTTTCCTTATACCGTGATTCCAATGCATCCATTAATTTTGAGTAGGACGACAGAGTGTCTGCCGTCGTCTGATTGAAAGCAAACTCAGCAGCCTCACCTCTGAGACTATTTTGTAAACGGAATAGGCACTCATCAGGTTTCCATTTACAAGACTCAATGAGAGCCCCGAATGGTTTCGCGAAACTTTCCCAAGTCCCTTTTCCATCGAAGAGGACCTGGCGAGGCAAAGGTACATCATGACCCCTTTTCGGCACATGGCTCACATGCACCTGCGCCATATCCCTATATAACTCATTGGCACGTGTAAGAGTACGAATTTCATCCTCTTTTTCATTGGTCAGCTTGTGTATTTGCTCCTGATACTGCCGTATCAAGATGTTCCTTTCTTGGACTGACTCCTGCTCAGTCCTTTCCTTTTCTGCTTGCGTAATTGTCAATTTTCGACGTAACTCAAATATCTCCTTTCTAAGGTCACTGTCACTTTCAAAATCTTTCTGCACTATTTCAACATCAAATCCGTCTTGGTTAACACCACCACTTGTTTGCTTTTTAGGGGGCATTTTGGTTTGTTGTTTTATTTTTACGGATTGATAATCCGAGCTAAAAAATTATCACACAGGTGTTAACCCAACTAGAATAGTGATTTAACTATGACACTTTTTCAGTATAATTCAAGACAACACGTTTTCACTTCATCAAACTCCAAGGTTAGACTAGAATCAGTTTCACAACTTAATCAATTTACTGGCCTTCCTTAGGTAATTTGTTAACCACCTCAATATTTTTCAATACTTTTTCTTGAGCCTCTAATAATTTTTCAAAGCACTGAATATATTCCCTCACAAAATCATGTAAGTCTGCTTTCCTCTGATGTTGCAAATAATCCAACAACATGTTCTTTTCCATTCGCATAGTTTCAATGACTTTCTGGGCATCCTGTAAATTTTGCATTGTTACTTTAATGACACAATTAATTATAATCCTTAATTAACAATTTGTTGCTTCACTTCTTAGCTACAATTTCCATGTGAAGATTTTTCAACACATTTTCCTGGGTCTCAATTGTAGTTTCAAACAAGGTGATATATCCTCTCATAAAATTTTGAATGTTTTCATTTTCCAGGGGTCGCAAATAACTACTTATTAAATCCTTCTGTTTTTTTAGCAAATTAATGGTTTTCTCCAAGGTCTGTAATTTCTCCATAATGGCAGGCACAATTAGTGAATAATTTTTAATCTACCTTCTAGCACTTCTTAGAGCTTCATTTTCAGTTCTAAGATTTTGCAAAATATCATCTTGCGCCTGTATAAGCTTTTCAAAACACTTAATATACTCTCCTAAGGTAGAATGTAAATTAATTTCCTGCTGTCTGAGATGGTCCATTAAATTACTCTTCTCTTCATGAAGTAATCCAATAGTTTTCTCAAAATCCTTTAGTTTATCTCTAACATCCGACATTTTAACACTAATTTACATGTAGTCAAAATTTCACCAATCTTCAGAGATGTGTTAAAGTCCGTAATATCCAAGTGGGAATCTCACTTGAAAATCCAAATTTAGAATCCAACTTCACAATCCAACTTAGAAATCCACTTGGAAATCTCACCGCTGTACACCAGTGTTACCAAACTCTCCGTTGAAGTTTTACCCAACTCGGTTATTCTCTGTATTCAAGAGTGTCCACTACTCCTGATAATTCCTGACTTCAAGATTTGGCTAAGTTTATATTTCTAGACTTTTTGTTACGCTGCCACCATCAAGTTTTAGCTTAAAACTTGGAAAATTGTACTCTATGTCATGTAGCAAAATGTACCAAGGATAAATTTCTACTACAATATTTATTTCACTTTCATTCAGATCATCCAACTGCAAAGTTATATCCAAACTGTAAAGTATCAGATATTTAGGAAAATAGTTCCAACAGAATATACTGGCTAGCTGCTATCAACTTTTCAAGACCAAGAGAAAGACTAAGAGGCTTCTGAGTTTATATACTCTATTGGGACCGGCAATTTTGCCGGTACCTTAAAGGTCATTCATTACCTCAAAGGTCATTGCCGGACCCCAGTAAAACTAATAAGCCAAGCCTGATAACATCTACATGTAAATTTAGAACCACAGCACAGCAACCAGTAATTCTACTAGTACTGATGTACTCTTAACAGATAAGCCTTGCTACAAAGAAGATAGAGAAATTGTAGTATGCTTAACTTATAAATTTATCACAGTACTTTGAACTCCTCCTTCACTTTCAACCTGATTCACTTGATACTTGTTTTGGCTTGTAATATGGGGAGTTGGTTCGCAAACTCCTCCTTCAGTTTTAAAGTTACTGAATTTATATTTGGGATAAGTAATGGTCACAAATAGCAGATGCGCAAGACACAATTTTCATGTGTTTATGGTTAGCCATTGTAGAATTATCCCCCCCTGAACTTTGAATATTTTTGTCATTTTTGCATGAAACATGGGGAGTTGGTGTCACAAACTCCTCCTTCATTTTGAAACTTATTAAATTGATACTTGCCATACATACTAAACACGAATAGTACATAACTATGCAAGACACAATTTTCCTGTGTTTAGTGTTAGCCATTACAGAATTTTCTCTATTTGAACTTTGGGTATTTTTGTTATTTGGTCCTGTTACATGTTCAAAACTTGGATTTGCAATCAAGGCTGCTGTGTGGGGGTATTCATCACCTTTAGTGATAGTTCTAGTTAATTTCATTTCATAAAGAGTACAGGTCAAACAAAGTCACTGCTCATGCAATTTAGACCCTGATCAGAAACCGCGTTTTCGATGCTGTGGGTAGTCCGTGTCTACACTGTTTGGAATGTCCATTGGTTTTCAGTAAACCTGAATTTGGCTTGTGCATTTGGCATATTGACAGGAATAATAATAAGATATTAAAGTCACCAAATGTATAGAGCCAAATTAATCAGACAGTTGTTTTCTGTGGCACTAAACGACTTTAACCCTTTCCTCCATAAATACGCCTTTCTACGCCTCTGTAATAACCACTTCCTGAAACCATTGTGATAAATAGAGCATTTGCTCCTATAGTAGCAAATGCTCTATTTATCACAATGGTTTCAAACTAAAATTCTAAAAAAATTCTTTTCTCTAGTAAAGAGAAGAGGTTGTGTCTAAAAATAGCCTATGGAGGAAAGGGTTAATGCTGTTTTCATTAATTAGTGTTTATAATCAGGATTAAGTGATTTCTGGTCAGTAAATTAATTACATTCTCTTGCTTTATGATAATTATCCTAGTCAACCAGCTAGTATATTCTTAATATACAGTCTCTATTAATCAGTTTATCCCAAATCTGATTTGGGGTAATAAATGATTTTTGGAACATTTCTGAAGGGGGTGCTTTTGCTGATTTTCAATTGTCATTTAAATGAATGCTTTTAAAGCAAATTTTGTCCATGCAATATTGTACATATAATATGTTTATTCATGTATATGCAGAGGGTTTGTAGCTGAAGGATTAATAGAGATTGTATATATTTTATCTATGATAATGTAGCAAGGAAAATATAGTATGTGTACTTCCAGAAAACATTGTGATAGTTTCTTATAATTCATATTTGAATGGCATTGTTCCCAGACATTTATGCAGATGTAAAGTATGTGTATAGTTGCTGTAACCGTGATGGACTTTAATAAAGATATTTATATAGTCACTTAAGTTTTCAATTATTACTTGATACTAAATTATCATTGAATTTATTATGTTTCAAGATCATGTATTTTATAAACAAAAATCACTCATGATGCCCATTCTTTTATCAAATTATGTTTTACTTGTCTTAATTCACAAAATTCTTGAAATATTAGGCATCAGCAGTATAGAAAATATAGGTAACTTGAAGGTGTGAACTAGAAATTTGGGAGATTGGGGGTAATTTGCAGCGGTGTCAACTCAAAAGGTTGGCAAAGTGGGAACAAACCTTAAACTTTACCCTTGTCCATCCTTACGTCTGTTCTGTAAAATTTTTGTCAAAGATTTCTTGGCTTGTGTATGCTGGAGTTATTTGATATTTGGTCTGAAGCATAATGATTGTGAGTTGTACTGTGTCTCCCCTTTTTATACGCCCACCTAATAAAGGTGGTCGTATATTGTCGTGGCCCTGTCCGTCCATCCGTCCGTCCGTTCGTTCGTTCGTTCGTTCGTCCGTCAACATTTTGTTTGTCCGCTGTTTTCTGGGAAAACTATTTGAGAGATATTAATGAAACTTCACACAAATGTTAAATGCATCAAGATCTGAAGCTGACTTGATTCTGAGGTTCATTTGATTTTTCATTTCAGAGTTATGGCCCTTTTCCTTAAAAAATATGCAAATAGTTTGTCCGCTGTTTTCTTGGAAAACTATTTGAGAGATATTAATGAAACTTCACACAAATGTTTAATGCACCAAGATCTGAAGCTGAGTTGATTCTGAGGTTCGTTTGATTTTTCGTTTCGGAGTTATGGCCCTTTTACTTAAAAAATAATGCAAATACATGCAAATAGTTTGTCCGCTGTTTTCTAGGAAAACTATTGGAGAGATATTAATGAAACTTCACATAAATGTTTAATGCATCAAGATCTGAAGCTGAGTCGATTCTGAGGTTCATTTGATTTTTCATTTCAGAGTTATGGCCCTTGTCCTTAAAAAATATGCAAATAGTTTGTCAGCTGTTTTCTGGGAAAACTATTTGAGAAATATTAATGAAACTTCACACAAATGTTTAATGCATCAAGATCTGAAGCTGAGTCGATTCTGAGGATCATTTGATTTGTCGTTTCAGTTATGGCCCTTTTACTTAAAAAATAATGCAAATACATGCAAATAGTTTGTCCACTGTTTTCTGGGAAAACTATTTGAGAGATATTAATGAAACTTCACACAATTGTTTAATGCATAAGATCTGAAGCTGAGTCGATTCTGAGGTTCATTTGATTTGTCGTTTCGGAGTTATGGCCCTTTTACTTAAAAAATAATGCAAATACATGCAAATAGTTTGGCCGCTGTTTTCTGGGAAAACTATTTGAGAGATATTAATGAAACTTCACACAAATGTCTAATGCATCAAGATCTGAAGCTGAGTTGATTCTGAGGTTCATTGGATTTTTCATTTCAGAGTTATGGCCCTTGTCCTTAAAAAATATGCAAATAGTTTGTCCGCTGTTTACTGGGAAAACTATTTGAGAGATATTAATGAAACTTCACACAAATATTTAATGCATCAAGATCTGAAACTGAATTGATTCTGACGATCATATGATTTTTTGTTTCAGAGGTATGGCCCTTGTCCTTAAAAAATAATGCAAATAGTTTGGCCGCTGTTTTCTGGGAAAACTATTTGAGAGATATTAATGAAACTTCACACAACAAGATCTGAAACTGAATTGATTCTGACGATCATATGATTTTTTGTTTCAGAGTTATGGCCCTTGTCCTTAAAAAATAATGCAAATAGTTTGGCCGCTGTTTTCTGGGAAAACTATTTGAGAGATATTAATGAAACTTCACACAAATGTTTAATGCATCAAGATCTGAAGCTGAGTCGTTTCTGAGGTTTATTTGATTTGTCGTTTCGGAGTTATTGCCCTTTTACTTTAAAAAAATACAAATATATGCAAATAGTTTGTCCGCTGTTTTCTGGCAAAAACTGTTTGACATATCTAATGAAACTTCTTACACATGTTTAATGCATCAAGACTGAAGCTAAGTCGATTCTGAGGATCATTTGATTTGTTGCTTCGGAGTTATGGCCCTTGCACTTAAAAAAATAATGCAAATCTATGCAAATATGAGGATGGCCATAACTTTTTCAAAATTTTGAAATGATATTTACTTCAATATTTCTATATGGTTAAACCTTTATGTGAATTTTCACATATATTGCGGGGGTTTTGATATGTCATTTTATTCTAAAGTTATGGTCCTTGAACTTCGTGTGTTAGTTGCTTTGTTAGTCGGTCAACTTTTAGTTTGTCTGTTGTTTTCTAGGAAAACTATTAAAATGATATAAATGAAACTTAACACAAATGTTTTAAGCAATAAAATTTGAAGCTGAGTTTATTTTGAGGTTCATTCAGTTTGTCTTTACAGAGTTATGGCCGTTGCACTTTACAAAAATCTGCAAAAATGAGGATTAGCTGTAACTTTTTTATCTAATACGATATTCACTTCATTTTTTTTTAAAAATAGTATCACCTTAATATGGAAATCAAGATCTGAAGCACAGATTAGAAAATGTCAACACTTATAAGGCATGTTGAATCAGAGAAAGTTTGCAAGTGGGCGTATTATGTACCGTATGCGGTACTCTTGTTAGGTCTGTCGCTCATCTACTTGCTGTTTGCCAAGGGTGCATCTGTGTGCCACGGACACATTTTCTTTTTTAATTGAACATTCAACAAGGAAAGGGTTAAATGCACCCTTTTATCTATTGGCCTGCATCTTATTACTCTGTTTATATGTACAGTAAATCCTGCCTTAAGCAAACATCAAAAAGTCTGTAAGGCATGTGGTAGCTTAATAAAGGTCAGAAGTAATGCAGAAAGCTTCTGTATTAACCCTTTCCTCCATAGATATGCCTTTCTACACCTCTGTAATAACCACTTCTTGAAACCATTGTGATAAATAGAGCATTTGCTCCTATAGGAGCAAATGCTCTATTTATCACAATGGTTTCAAACTACAAAATTCTAAATTTTACTTTTCTCTAGTAAATGCTCCTTCTGGGTAGATTCCTTCAAAGAGGTTGGGTCTAAAAATAGCCTATGGAGGAAAGGGTTAAGCAATTACTGGCTTTTTAAGATTCCTTTGTCCAGTCAGTATAAGTTTGAGTCTACTGTACTAGTAAGTATGACGTAATGTAACCTTTGGATGCTGAATTTTCCAAATGGAATAGTCCATCACAGGTGAGTGTGTGTTTGCCTAAACCTGACAGAAGCATCTTTTGGCCCCTTACTAACAAAGATGGCAGAAATCCTGTAGGATCTGTCTAGTCAAGGTCTGCTCTTAGAATGATATAGATCTGATTCTACAGATGCTGTCATGGCCAAAAAAACCTATGCTAATATGCCATAATAAAATTTCATCTTATTCATTTTCATGAGGTCATTCTCTCCTTATTCTATAAATACACTTTTCTATACCACTGCAAACAGAGTAGATCTAGATCAGATGGCTCCCGTAAGAGCCATCTGATTAGGGGATGGGGTCTGGGCACTGACACAAGATCACAGAGAATAGGCATATAAATCACAGAAAAGTAAAAATCACTGGAATGAATCCGAATTATGACATTTTTGAAGGGCCAGTGCCATATTTTGTCAATGTTCGTTTAGAATCGAGAACTATAGAACTTTCGTAATTTCTGTGTCTTAGGAAGGGGTTGTACTCGCCTCAGCCGTCTCTAATTTCTCAAATTTTAAAAAGAAATCTATAGTTCTCTTTTCAAAAATGATGCTGTAGAAATTTCTGATGTAGTTTGTGGAGCTATAAATCACTAAGTCATGCAGGATCAGTGCAACTCTATGATCTATAAATCAGTGAAATGTTCAGCAAATGGTTGGATTCCAAACTATTTTCGAGCAAACACAGTCATCAAAACGTGTCATAAACATATCAGTTGCTTTCAGGCATGAACCTAATTACTGTAATTAACACACCTTCAGCTATTATACTATACAATAGCCAGTTTGATGAAACCACTACCAATTTTGTTCATAAAGTCCAGTTTGACAAAACCAACACATTCCTTTAGCCCATTCAAACTCATTGAACCATTTTTCTTGCACTTTTCTTGTTCTCATACTTTGTCATACTGTTTCTGTGGTTCTTTCTTCCTTTTATGTGTCACCTGCCGAGAGGCAGTGTGTGACTTAGGGATCACTTTTCCGTCGTCTGTCTATCTGTCTGTCTGTCCGTCCGCTCTCACAAAGGTATATTTGTGTGACTTTTTTTTAAGTACAAAATATCCCTTGTGTCTATTTTTTCTTGTGTGTCTAATCACAGAAGTAAACTGCACATACTAGTATAAAATTATCTTGTGTTCATAAAAATTAGTTTCGTTAGGAAGTGGCACATTAGTAAAGTGTCCATGTCCAAAAGTGTCTACAAAGTGTCATTATCCTTGACAAGATCATACGTTCATATTTACCGCGTCTAGATTTGGGAACCATATGCTATCAGATTCGAGAACCAGCATAGTCTCGATCATCACGAAGCTGTGGGGGAGGAGTGCTTTAAAAAGAATAGCATTGAAAGCGTTTCAGTGGTCATGATCGGGCACCTGTTATTTCCGTTTTTGTGGGAGAGGAAGCGGAAGTATTTCTAGAAAAAGAACAACAACAACAATGGCGGAGAAAAGGAAAACACGAGCAAGAACTTGGAAACGTCAGCAGTATGAATGTTATTAACTTTGAATTATATACACAGGCGCTACGAATGTAAATAATTTTTGTTACTAATTGTTTAGATTATGTTTGATGCAAGGATACATTTGAAATATGCAGCATAGTACATATGGATCAAGTCTCCTATCAGACCTGATAATAGCGTGGCTTAAAACAATTAAATTATCTTCAGCAGACAAAACCCCAAAAAGATTCAACCATGACTTAATTAACTGTGTTAAAGCTGCATCGAAAACCTGTTATTTTGTCAGAATATCGGTTTTTCAGGGAGTTCAAAGCCCTCGAAAAATTCGAAATTTACCCCACCTAGTTCAGTTTGTATCTACTAAGCACACCACTATCGTAGTCTATATATAAAAACAAGAGAGTCGTCACGGGTGACAAATGCCCCCAAAGTGTTTGACACTGAAATGCATTTTGGCGGAAAAACAATACAATGTAATGCAGGTGTAACATGAAATTTTGATGCTGTTAAAAATGACACAGGAGTCAGTTCTTAACATTAGAAACAGAACCTTTGACGATTATGATAGCTAAGAAAAGAGCCAAGGGTCAAAACTTAGTTTAAAAGACCCTAAGTCATTCTCAGCGTTAAAAAGGACCCTGGGTTGATTGTCAACGTTAAAAACAGATCCTGGGTAAATTCTTAACGTTTTAAAAAAAGACACGGGGTCAAATTTCAATATTAAACAAGAGGGCCATGATGGCCCTTAATCGCTCACCTGTTCGTAACAGATTAATGATTTCAATGACAGATTGCATAATTTCAAAAATCTTGGTAGAAAACCATCAGATGATGCTACATACTAAATATAAAGAGTCTAGACCTTAAAGATTTTCGAATGAAAAACTGTTAAGCCCCAGGGCGGGTCAATTTTGATCCGGGGTTCATAATTTGAAAATCTTGGTAGAGGACTATTAGATAATGCAACATACCAAATAATTTGAATAATCTTGGTAGAAAACCATTAGATGATGCTACATACCAAATATCAAGGGTCTAGACCTTACAGTTCTGGAGGAGAAGATGAAAAACTGATAAGCCCTTGGGCGGGGCCATTTTTGGTCCGGGGGTCATATTTTGATTAATCTTAGTAGAGGACGATTAAATAATGCTACATACCAAATATCAAAGGTCTATACCTCATAATTTTAGAGAAGAATATATTTAAAGATTTTCCTATGAAAAACTGATAAGCCCCGGGCGGGGCCATATTTGGCCCAGGGGTAATAATTTGAACAATCTTAGTAGAGGACCATTAGATCATGCTAGATACCAAATATCAAAGGTCTATGCCTTACAGTTTCAGAGAAGATGATTTCTTCAAGGTTTTCCTATGAAAAACTGATAAACCCTGGGGCGGGACCATTTTTGTCCTGGGGGTCATAATTTGAACAATCTTAGTAGAGGACCATTAGATGATGCTACATACCAAATACCAAAGGTCTATGCCTTACAGTTTCAGAGAAGAAGATTTTTAAACATTTTCCTATGAAAAACTGATAAGCCCCGGGGTGGGGCCATTTTTGGCCCAGGGGTCATAATTTGAACAATCTTAGTAGAGGACCATTAGATGATGCTACATACCAAATATCAAAGGTCTATGCCTTACAGTTTCAGAGAAGAAGATTTTTAAAGATTTTCCTATGAAAAACTGATAAGCCCTGGGGCGGGGTCATTTTTGGCCCGGGGGTCATAATTTGAACAATCTTTGTAGAGGACCATTAGATGATGCTACATACCAAATACCAAAGGTCTATGCCTTACATTTTCAGAGAAGAAGATTTTTAAACATTTTCCTATGAAAAACTGATAAGCCCCGGGTGAAGCCATTTTTGGCCCAGGGGTCATAATTTGAACACTCTTATTAGAGGACCATTAGATCATGCTACATACCAAATATCAAAGGTCTATGCCTTACAGTTTCAGAGAAGATGATTTTTAAAGATTTTCCTATGAAAAACTGATAAGCCCTTGGGCATGGCCATTTTTGGCCCAGGGGTCATAATTTGAACAATCTTAGTAGAGGACCATTAGATGATGCTACATACCAAATACCAAAGGTCTATGCCTGACAGTTTCAGAGAAGAAGATTTTTAAAAGATTTTCCTATGAAAAACTGATAAGCCCCGGGGCAGGGCCATTTTTGGCCCAGGGGTCATAATTTGAACAATCTTTGTAGAGGACCATTAGATGATGCTACATACCAAAGATCAAAGGTCTATGCCTTACAGTTTCAGAGAAGAAGATTTTTAAAGATTTTCCTATGAAAAACTGATAAGCCCTGGGGCGGGGCCATTTTTGGCCCGGGGGACATAATTTGAACAATCTTTGTAGAGGACCATTACATCATACTACATACCAAATATCAAAGCTCTTGGCTTTGTAGTTCCAGAGAAGAAGATGTTTAAGTAAATTGTTGACGCCCGCACGTACGCACGACGCACATACGCACATACGCACGACGCACGACGCTGGACATAGGATCATCCCAATAGCTCACCTTGGCACTTTGTGCCAGGTGAGCTAAAAAACATACTGTGTTGATTGTTACTGTTAAGTTGATTCTTAACGCTTAAGAAAGACCCTGTGTCGATCCTTAACGTTAAAAACATACCCTCAGTCAATTCTAAACGCATGGTCAAAGTTTCATGTAACACTGGCTCTTAGACAGCTGCAACAGAAGTTACCTAATATGGATCTACATTCTTTGCATAAGCATGTATAGCATCTGATTTAGGTAGTGTTGTAAGCAAGCAATGAAGACCCAGTAGCTCCAACAGGAGCTGTCTGATATGGGTCTATATTGTTATAATGCTGTAATTCATCTGCAAGTATTTGAACAGCATTGCCTACCCATGTATGAATAGTATTTAGAGCTCTTTATAATGTCTGATTCATGCTAATGTAGTAGCAAACAGTGTAGACCCTGTAGTTTGATTTGGGTCTACACTGTTTGCCTAAGCATACCTGTCCAATACTTACAAATTACAAATTTGGAATCTGTAACTGATAAGGTATAGGAGATATGCTCCGGACAAGCCTTTAGCAAAATCAGGGTCAAAGGTCAAGGGCACATTGACCTGAAAATGGTACGTGACACTCCGCCATCCCAAGATGAACTGACACACCAAATTTGGAATCCGTAGCTGGTAAGGTATAGGAGATATGCTCTGGACAAGCTTTTTGTATCTGGTAAGGTATAGGAGATATGCTCCGGACTGTAAAATTGAGGAAAAAGGTCAAGGTCAAAGTCAGTGATCTGAAAATGGTACACGACTCTCCGCCATCCCAAGATGAACTCGCAAACCAAATTTGGAATCCGTAGATGGTAAGGTATAGGAGAAATGCTCCGGACAAGCTTTGTGTAAAATCGAGGTCAAAGGTCAAGGTCACAGTGACCTGAAAATGGTACGCGACACACCGCCATCCCAAGATAAACTCACATACCAAATTTGGAATCCATAGCTGGTAAGGTATAGGAGATATTCTCTAGACAACCTTTTTTGTAAAATCGAGGTCGAAGGTCAAGGTCAAGGTCACAGTGACCTGAAAATGGTACATGACATTCCTCCATCACAAGATGAACTCATACACCAAATTTGGAATCCGTAGCTGGTAAAGTATAGGAGATATACTCAGGACAAGCTTTTTGCAGCTGGTAAGGTATAAGCTTTTTGTAAAATCGAGGTCAAAGGTCAAGGTCAAAGTGACCTGAAAATGATACACGACACTCCGTCATCCCAAGATGAACTCGCATACCAAATTTTGGATCCGTAGCTGGTAAGGTATAGGAGATATGCTCCGGACAATCTTTTTGTAAAATGGAGGTCAAAGGTCAAGGTCAAGGTCACAGTGACCTGAAAATGGTACTCGACACTCCTCCATCCCTAGATGAACTCACACACCAAATTTGGAATCCGTATCTGGTAAAGTAAAGGAGATATACTCCGGACAAGCATTTTGCAGCTGGTAAGGTATAAGCTTTTTGTAAAATCGAGGTCAAAGGTCAAGGTAACAGTGACCTGAAAATGATACGAGACACTCCGTCATCCCAAGATGAACTCACATACCAAATTTTGGATCCGTAACTGGTAAGGTATAGGAGATATGCTCCGGACAAGTTTTTTGTAAAATCGAGGTCAGAGGTCAAGGTCAAGGTCACAGTGACCTAAAAATGGTACGCGACACGTGATCTCACACACCAAATTTGGAATCCGTATCTGGTACGGTATAGGATATATGCTCTGGACAAGCTTTCTGTAAAATCGGTCATAAGTCAAGGTCAAGGTCACAGTGATCTGAAAATGGTACGCGACACTCCTCCATCCCAATATGAACTCACACACCAAATTTGGAATCCTTAGCTGGTAAGGTAAAGGAGATATGCTCCGGACAAGCTTTTTGTAAAATCGGTCAAAGGTCATGGTCAAGGTCACAGTGATCTGAAAATGGTACGCGACACTCCGCCATCCCAAGATGAACTCACTAACCAAAGTTGGAATCTGTAGCTGGTAAGGTAAAGGAGATATGCTCCGGACAAGCTTTTTGTAAAATCGGTCAAAGGTCATGGTCAAGGTCACAGTGATCTGAAAATGGTACACGACACTCCTCCATCCCAAGATGAACTCACACACCAAATTTGGAATCCTTAGCTGGTAAGGTATAGGAGATAATTATACTCCGGACAAGCTTTTTGTAGCTGGTGCCTTTTTTAAAATCGAGGTCAAAGGTCAAGGTCAAGGTCACAGTGACCTGAAAATGGTACGCGACACTCCGCCATCCCAAGATGAACTCACACACCAAATTTGGAATCTGTAGCTGGTAAGGTAAAGGAGATATGCTCCGGACATATTTTTTTTTTAAAATCAAGGTCAAAGGTCAAGGTCACAGTGACATGAAAATGGTACGCGATACTCTGCCATCCCAAGATGAACTCACACACCAAATTTGGTATCCGTAGCTGATGTGACAAAGGAAATATACTCCGGACAAAAGGTACACACACCCACACACCCACCAATCCAACCACACATCCACCCACCCACCCACACACACACCCACGCACGGTGCAATCACTATATGCCGCCAAAGCCTAGCTTTGGGGGCATAAAAATGGGAGCTTACACTTACTTCAATTCGTTTGAAGATATCCCAATTTCACACAAGAATACAGTATATAGCTAATGTTTTGTTGTTTATTTATTATATATATTTTTTTTGACAACAGTTTTGTCCCCATGACAGTTCATACCTAACACAAATGTCCACCATAGGAAATAAATTATAATGCACAGCTTTCTTAGTTAAAAGTCCTAGTCTTTTAAAACAGGGATTTTGACTTGAGAGCCATCTTTTATATCTAGGGACAGATTATATATTAAACTCAAAACTTTGAAGTCTGAAAGGTTTGAAGACACTTTTGGACATGGACACTTTACTTGTGCCATTTCCTTGCTAAACTTTTATAAACACACAAGATAATTTTATACTAATACATGTATGTGCAGTGTACTTCAGTGACTAGACACACAAGAAAAATAGACACACAAGGGATATTTGTACTTAAAAAAGACACACAAGTATACTTTTGTGAGAGCGGATGGACAGATGGTTGCTTAGTTTGGCCATAACAAAAAAAAACACAGAAAAAAAGCACAGAAGGTTAATTCTATATTTAGTACATAAATATATAATAAGTACATAAACACATAAGTGTATATTTGTGAGTAAGCACAAATTTGCATTTACACAAGGCTACTTTAGACTCAAGAAAAAGTCACAGAAGCAGATAAACACACAAGTATACATCCGTTAGTCCGTCCCTCTGTCTGTCGGTCACACTTTCTTTTTTTTGGCTGTCATTTCTAAACTTATCATTATAGAGCCTTCAGATTTCCACATGGAACAAGTATGATCAGAGGAAGTATCATGCACAAGGGCCACAACTCTAGCATCAATATTGTTTGAGTTATTCCCCTTTTTCATATTAATAAGTTTTTGTGTCGGCTGCGAGCAGGTGACATGTGTTCCTCCAAACACTGTTGTTCTTTCTTTTTGTCATCATCTCCAACCCATGCTTTCCCCCCGGAGAACAAATGAAAGCTTGTTTGTTTAGACATTTTGACATATTGCGGGTAATTCTAACGGTGCTTCCGGGTTTTTTTTTTGCCTCCAAAATTTTTACTCGTTTAAATTAGGTACGAAAGCGTCAAAGGTTTAAATCAAGAATTTTTCACAGTTTAACGGATTATTGTACAGAAAAAGGTTATTACATAGTTATGCATATTTTAATTTCATAACACAATTGAGTATTTGAACCACCACTCGAATATTTAACACAAATAAACTTCCTTTGGGCGAAACATTTCTACTTGAGCCGAATAAGGCGAATATGTCTCGCTAGATAACAGGTGCCCGTAAAATCGGAATGCCTCCAAATTCTTTGTAGATAATAGTAAGTGTGCGACAGAGTAGAAATTGTGTCTTCAATCTGACATAAGTGCAGTGTTGCAGCCAGGATGCGCGATTGCGCGATTCCCCCCTTTTCTCGGATAAATCCCCTCTTTTTCAATGGAGGGGGCAACGTCGCGCACTAAAGTTTCAATATTACATTGCTAAAAAATTCCCTTCCTCAGGCTGTCGAAACAGTTTGTAACGAGTACCGGTATAACTTTCAATTCATATCAAATCTGAACCGGATGTTTGTCAACTGCCATGTATAGGTAAGGCTAAAACACTGTTCGGTACAGTAACTTGGCTATCATATTCTATGGGACCTGTGCAATTCCAGATACGTAAACAGTTGTCTGCCCAAGATCTACAGTTTTTACCGGGTTTTTCACGGAAAACTCCGGTTATTGAAATGCTGATGTACGGCGGGCGGGCAGGCGGGCAGCTGCCAGTTTTGTCCGGACGATAACTCCTAAATGGCTCATGCCATTTGATTGAAACTTCATACATAGAAAGATCATAATAAGAGGAAGTGTCATGCACAAGGTCCATAACTCTGGCTTCACTAATATTGGAATTATGCCCCTTTGAACTTAAAAATGTGTCCGTCCATATGTGAGTCCGTCCGGTCTTGTCCAGGCTGTCACTTAGAACTCCATGGATGGATTGTGAAATCACTTGGCATAAATGTTCCTCTAGACGGTACGGCATGTCACATGAAAAACCATGTCAATAGCTGAAAGGTCAAGGTCATACTTAGAGGTCAAAGGTAAAAATCATTTAAAAAAAAGTATGTGATACTCCGCCAACCTAAGATGAACTCACACACCATATTTGGTGATCCTAGCTGATTCTGTATAGGAGGTATGCTCCCGACAAATTTTTCTTGTAAATGAAGCCCAAGGTCAAGGTCACATTGACCTATTAATAGTATGCGACACTCCGCCATCCCAAGATGTACTTACACACCATATTTGGTGATCCTAGCTGAAGTAGTGTAGGAGATATGCTCCGGACAAGCTTTTTTTGTAAATTAGGTCAAAGTTCAAGGTCAAGGTCAAGGTCACATTGACCTAAAAATAGTATGTGACACTCCGCCATCCCAAGATGAACTCACACACCATATTTGGTGATCCTAGCTGATTCCGTATAGCAGTACCCCATGTGGACAAAACCCCATGTTAAACATAATTAGTTCTAGGGATGGGAACGAATATTCGAATACCGTTCCGAATATCGAATAGTAATACTGCTATTCGAATATTCGGAAAAAAAAATAAAAAAATATTAAATTCATAATTTTTCTCTCGTCTTTATTCTTCCACCTCAAAAGCCAACCTGTGTTAATTAGCTGGCGAACGTTGACAGTTTGACACGTGACTATCTCTTTCCCAATACACGGTCCGATGGATAGACGCCGATTTGGGTATTTATGACCCTAATCCCTGTGTTAATTAGTTGGGAGAGATTTGATAATTATACCCCCCACAACGAAGTTTGGGGGGGGGGGGGTATACTGGAATCAGGTTGTCCGTCTGTCCGTCCGTGGACACAATTTTGTCCGGCCTTCTTCTTCTACAGTTTTGCTTCAATTTTGTTGA
Organism: Azorinus chamasolen; assembly: GCA_963576725.1. NCBI lineage: Eukaryota > Metazoa > Mollusca > Bivalvia > Cardiida > Solecurtidae > Azorinus > Azorinus chamasolen. Next base: position 38,285,934 of record OY755251.1, read on the forward strand.
AAGTTCATGTATAGCTATATGACCATATAAACCTGTGCACCGCATATTTCCATTATGATCGGACCACTACTTCAGGAGTTATATCCCCTTTTTAGTCCCCTACCAATGTTTTCCGGTTTTCTGGAGTTTTTATGGAAGTGACTCGAGATATCAACTCTATATTTAGTACAAAGCTATATCTAGATCAGTTACAACTTATGTTACAATCTCAACCAGGTTGAATAATTATTTCCAGAGTTATTGCCCTTGAACTTTAATTTTTTTCCTCAAATTTGGGATTTTCCAGACTTTTTTTGGAAGTGGTTGCAGATATTAACTTTATATTTGGCATAAAGCTAACTCTAGATGAATTACAGCTTAATTCCCAATCTCAGTCTGGTTGAATAATTTTTGACAGAGTTATGGCCCTTGAACTTTAATTTTTTGTCAAATTTTCAATTTTCCGGTCTTTCTTTGGAAGTGGTTAGAGATATTAACTTCATATTTGACATAGAGCTAAATCTAGATGAGGTACAGCTTAAGTTCAAATATGGGTCTGGTTGAATAATTTTTGTCAGAGTTATTGTCCTTGAACTTAATGTTTTTCTGAAAAGGTACCTAGCTTTAGAACTTTGGATTTGACAAAAACCTCATGAAAGGGTCTTGTTTCTCTGAATTATTCTTCATTTTTATTACATAAATTAGGTTGGGGCATGTATTGTTTTTAAATCTCTTCATGTTTCTGTATGTACATATGTTAAGATTGATGATAGGTGTTCTGACAAGCAGACAGGTGGGGGGTATTCGTTAGCCTTTGGCTTACAGTTCTAGTTTGACACGTGATTGCCTCTTACCTATTACATGGTCCACTTGATGGTCCGCTGATTGGGGTGTTTAAAGACCCCTAATCCCTTATCAATCCCCTAAAGATAACCATGCGCGACAGTCCAAACCACTGTGCAATCAACACATATTTTCTCGCTTCTCAGATGTACTAGATAACACGAGTTACTAAATATAGAAGTACACATGTACTAGAAATCCCTATCTGGAACACCCCTTGTCCTGTGTATTCATACGCGCGATTAGGCGAAATCAATACAATGGAAGTTTTCTTGTTGTGTAATTTTCAAAGCGAGGCTAAAATAGTACGATGTTACTGTTGCTGTTGGAAACGGAAGTCGCAATACGCAATGGAAAGTAGTACTTTACAACGTCCGTTAAATGCTTAGTTTTAAGGTGAATTTAAGCGAGAAAAATTATATAACACTGGTTTTGTTAAAGCCGATGGCTTCTACTCGCTAAAGCTTGTTCTCGACTGGGAACAGACCAACATCGGATATGTCTTTAACAAAACACATGCTTGATTCTATTAGTCTTTTTGCCCTCGACTTGTTAACGATGTAAGCGTGATCATTAGACTTTCTTATCAGGATCCACACTGTTTGTCACTTTGATCTATGTTTCCCTATATTTTGACCAGACACCGAGTCATTTTGATTGAAACAAGTTTGATAAGTTGTAAATATTATTATGTGCAAATATTACGCAACCACCTAGTAACACAACCGTTGTCAAGAGCTTCGAAATGAGTGTGTGCCTTGATCTGTTTCTATCAATGAATGTGATTATGAACGTGATTAAATATGATTGTGATACAAATGTATTTCTCCACCTTTTCAACCTTTATGTTGTTCAATCTACTATCGGAAACCCTGCTCTACATACATTGCAGTTCACACATAAACGATGAAGGTTGAGCGAACATACGGGTTAGATCTACTACTGCACGAAAATGTTCGCTGCTTCACAACATTCAAAAGCTGTTTATTCTTTAGATACAAGACAAATGGAATAAAACCTTCGTAGGTGGAAAAACTAGCGTGTTCTATCCGCAAAAAAGAGTGTCAATCTTTCAGAGTCTGAGAAGTACATGTTTGAACTTTGGATACACGATCGCAAATTCTTCCGAATATTTGAATATGGTAACAAATTTGGTATTCGTTCCCATCCCTAATAATTACGTATTTAATTAAGGAATTATATATACAAATGACACTTCATAGCTATAGAAAGGGAGAATAAAACATACGAGAAAAGAAATAAGTATAAATATTTAATGTCAATGAGAATAAAAGTAATAAATAACTATGTTGTTATGCATATGGTAATAACCTGATTTTCACTACTGTTTGTATGTACCAAATAAAACCAAGTACATCTTCACTATCACAACAGGTAGTGTTTGTACAAATCAATCAATCACTTGTAAGGGAGTGATTTAATCAGGATCTACACTATTTGTAAGTGATAGTTATAGTTATATTAGAATATAAATCCATGTCTAAAATGTTGAGGCAAGTGATATAAAACCATGTATGTAACAAACTAAACCAAGTATCTGGTCACTATCACAACAGATAGTGTTTGCCCAAATCAATCTCTTGTAAGAGAGTGATTTAATCAGGATCTACACTATTTGTCAGTGATAGTTATAGTTAAAACTAAAGCTCATTTAAATATGAATGCATTCTTCATTTATTCATAATTTTTACCTAATTTTAAATATGCTTCAACTTCTATTTTTATTTGCAGATTGTAACTTTAAATTTGAAAATGTAAAAAGCTTGCTTTGAATTTATATTCTGATTGAGTGTTTCTTCTTCAAATTATTTAAAAGTTGATTTATAACCCAATTATGTTAACATAAGGGGTTTTGTCAGCCTTGACACATTTGGCAGTGGGGTTGTGTCCTATGAGGTATTGTCCTATGGGGTTATGTCCTATTGGGGTTACGTCATAGTCGGGTTTTGTCCGTACCCCGGTTGAAAGTAATGCAGATTTTAGCCCCTATTGGAGCTTTCTGCATTATTTTTGCCCTGCAATAAGCAACAACCTGCTGTTTAAGACTCCAATGTTCAATAAATGAATGGTTGCTTCACACAGATTCTACTGTATAGAATTGAGCTTTCAAGTTCAATTCACTTCATGAAATAAAACAATCACCATGGTATCAGAACTGTATATATATATATATATATATATATATATATTCAATTTTCCATTTACAACCTTCATTTTTAGCTTGTCTGTTTCAAAGAAATCACGAGCTATTGTCGTAACTCAGCGTCCGCGTTGTCGTCATTGTTGTCCGAAATCTTAACATTGACCATAACTTCTTCAATTTTTCATTTACAACCTTCATTTTTGGTATGCATGTTCATCTTGACAATGATGACAGAAGATCGTTTGCACCCGCTTGCGGTACTCCTGTTGGTATGCATGTTCATCTTGACAATGATGACAGAAGTTCGTTTGCACCCGCTTGCGGTACTCCTGTTGGTATGCATGTTCATCTTGACAATGATGACAGAAGTTTGTTTGCACCGCTTGCGGTACTCTTGTTGGTTAGATGTTCATCATTCTATTCAGACGAGAAAACTGTAGAATTGTATCTATATATTATATAAGCAAAAAGAGCAGATCCTGATCTCATGCAAATGCCTTTTCAACTGGGTCTACTCTGTTTACAAATGGTTTAGAGCAGACCCTGTAGACCTAGAGAGGTTTTACACTATTCCTGTATGTACCCAGTCTCCTTTCATCCTGCCCTTCATTGTCTTCTATATTGCAAACAGTGTAAACCTGGATCAAACAGTTCGTCTAAGAGCCTTCTGATCAGGGTCTGCTCTGTTTGCTTGTAAATTAATATATATCTAATTATTATTATTTTATTATTATACCACATTAATTTTATACAGGCTCTTTTCACACAGGATAAGTGCGTTCAAAAGCGCTTCACATAGATAAATTTTATGTACAAAACGGTATGTTCAATGCATATAGAATATTTAAAATAAAATGCATTTTTAATACTTATAGATCTATATGGATAAGAATAATAAAAAAATAGAATTTATTTAGAATATAGGTAAACCAAAGGTATCCTTTCATATTATGCTCTATTATATTGTGTCAGCACACTTGTAATAAGGTATATCCAAATATATCTGATCATATAGTTGTTGTTGTTGCTGTTGCCAAAATTCCTTGTATTCAAATGCTATTATAAAAATCAATCTAATTATAATTCCTTATTTCTTACATAAATATTTATGAAATAGAGGATTAAGAGAAACGAGGACACAAATTAACATTTTCCTTCATATAAACGTGTTTTCACGCATTTGCACATAGAGTAGACCCAGATCAGGAGCCGGCTCTGTTTGCTAGTGGAAGCTGAAAGATCAGTTTCTTGACTTTCTAAAATGGTTACAATATTTTGTCCATGAATATCCAGTAAGTATTGAAATTTGGAATAAATATAGAACAGGGAAAGGATTAATGTCCTTTGCAAACAGTATAGGCCCAGATGATATGTCTACTAGAGGAGCCCTCTCATCAGGATCTGAACTGTTTGTCATGTTAAACTTTTCTTTAAAATATTCCCTGAATATTTATGGTAAGGTTGACTTGTTTGAATTTTGGAACAGTTCATTTGAAACTTCAGCATTGACAGGGTTAAAAAGCCTTCAAGGCTGTAAATTCCAAAGTGGCACCACCAGTTGTGAGTAGCCAAAAATGTGTGGACACTGATGAGATTGGATTGCTGATGTATACAGAATGTCAAAAATGTGTGGACACTGATGAGATTGGATTGCTGATGTATACAGAATGTCAAAAATGTGTGGACACAGATGAGATTGGATTGCTGATGTATACAGAATGCCAAAAATGTGTCGACACTGATGAGATTGGATTGCTGATGTATACAGAATGTTTGGTAAACTTTGCATTGCTTCAAACAATACTGTCTCCTCAGATTTTAATCGGGTGCAATTTTGACTACTTTCAGTTCGACTACTGGCCGACTGTCAAACAGCTTGTGTCCAAACGAGATGCCAAGCTACATGGCGTATCAGGTGGATCCCAGCTGTTTGCAAATGCAAGTCAGGTCACAGTCGGGTCACACAGTCAGGTCACAGTCAGGTCACACAGTCAGGTCACAGTTTCCCATTAAGCAGGGGAGGAGTTAATTGGTTTGTAGCCTTGATAAAAACATGACTGAATCTCTGCAGTTTGTCTCTGCAGTTCCTCTAACACATTCCCTGTTTAATGTTCATGTCAGAAATAATGACATCATGAATATTTATTAGCTGAATTTTTATGATGTAAAGTTTTCAAGGGATATTTTTGTTTTGACAGAAACCGAAGAATCAGATCTGTATATCATGTCAAAAGCAAACAGAGCTGACCCTGATCAGATGGCTTCTATAGTAGCCATCTGATCTGGGTCTACTCTGTTTGCAAATGTGTGAAAATGCATTTATATGAGGGAAAGGGTTAATGAAACCATCCACACTGAGTGAATTGTTGCTTGCCAAATGTTTCTCCTTCGTCAAATGTTCAATCTTTAGTTTTGAAAGATAGTTTGACCAATTTGAGAAAGGGCAACAGCCATATTGTGCATATTGACAGAGTTTTGTCTCTTTAATCCAGTACCTTATGAATATTCAAGTTAGAAATACTGAGGATATAAATGTTAATTAGATAAATTTTTATAAAATCTTTACGAACAAGGTATTTTTTACCGTGGCACAAACTGTAAAAATCAGATCTGTATTATTTCACAAACAAATAGAGTACCCAAACAGGAGACATCTGATCTGGGTCTACACTGTTTCTATGAATTCAATGAGTTAATATGATATTGACAGGAAAGCTTTGGCATGTGTTTGAGATGGTTTTAGATGAAACTTATCTCTTCAAGACTTTAATTAATGTGTAGAGTCTCTGTTTCTTAGTATAAATAGTAATACTTTTTCTGTAGGGTAAAAACTGTATTAATTAGTTTGGCATCTTTACATGGCTTCAAATAGCAGTATTTATGTACTGGTGTCTTGTGAAAGTTGATGCATTTGTTCTCAGGGAAAAAATCCATATCAACAAATACTCCAAAAAACTAACGAAATCAATGTTAATGTGAAATATGAAATATTCTTCCAGAAAATGGTATCTGTCCAAAGATTTAGGTTTTGGGGATCTGTGGGGTGTTGATAAAAGAGAAATCACAGTACAGTAGAACCCCTCTAAACCAGAATTCTATGAAAGAATAATCTAGGTATTTTCCTGCAGATGGCTGCTTAATGCAGGGTGAAAGTCATGCAGAAACCTGCATTATGCTGCCACCTGTAAAAAAAGACCGGTTTTAATACTGACTTTGACATCCGGTTTAGAGGGGGTTTACTGTATTGTTATGGGAAATCATTAACACATTGAATTTGGGAACAAAGTTAAGTGGCATTTGCTATCAGTCTAGACCCAGATCAGAAGGCTTCTGGAAGAACACTCTGATTAGGGTCTAAATTTGTTGTGTCATTCAAATCCCTCTAGAAAATTCATACTGAAAATGAATGCTACTGTATACCTATTCCTACTTGAACATTACTCAAGATATCATGACCTTATGAATAATTATTGACAGAAAGGAAAGGAGCTGTCCAGTGTTGCAGCCAGGATTTTAAAAAAGAGGGACGATTTTCCCCCCTCCCTTTGAAAATTAGGGGTGATTTGTTCAAAATAGTCGGGGGATTTTTATTTCACAACAATATCAATGCAAATCTAGCGCAATGGGTTTGACACTGTCGATTTCGTCACTTTCTACAGGACTAATCTGTCTCCGACTCGTAGAAGATGTTTTCATTTGATTATATAGGTTATGGGCATAGACTAAAAGTCGGACCGTGACAGGCAAACATTACTGTACTCAACAAGTTATAAATTATCAGTTGTGAGTGGTGTTTTATTGTTTTATCATAAGCACAATTAATTAACAGAGTAGTCACAAAAAACTGTAGGTCTTGGGCAGACAACTGTTCACGTATCTGGAATTGCCGAGGTCCCATAAAATATGATAGCAAAGTTACTGTACCGTGTTTTAGCCTTACCTATACATGACAGTTGACAAACATCTGGTTCAGATTCAATATTTTTTTAGCAAAGTAATATTGAAACTTTAGTGCGCGACTAGGCGCCCCCTCCAGTGAAAAAGAGGGGTGATTTTTCACACAAAGGGGGGAATCGCGCGATCGTGTGTCCTGGCTGCAACACTGGCTGTCTGATCTGAGTTTACTCTGTTTGCAAAGGTGTAAAGGGGGTAAACAATGATGGGCCATTTGGTAAATAGGGGTGAATTTAATGGCAGGTGTTTCAAAAATGCTGGTTGCCATTTGTAACCAGGTGATGGCCTGTGATTGGTGAATATTTACATAATTATTTACATAATTTTATATTTGTATCAATACCTGTTGTCCGTTTTGTTTGGGGGGCATTCTGTAACAGATTCTGTTACAATTAGGTCTTGTTTTGCTATATATTCAGGGTAGATTTGATATACAGTCTGGTAAGTTTTCATATACTGTCAGGGAAGTTAGCTATAATGGTCGGGGAAGTTTTGCTATACAGTCGGGGAGGTTTTAGGGCCCTTTTACCCTTTACCAGATAGAGACGCTTTGATGCCTTTTCAAACAGGGTAGACCCAGATCATAAATGCTCCTGTAGGAGCTGTTTGATCAGGGTCTGCACTGTTTACCTATTGGATTATATAAAGTGGATTCTACAGTTTCTGCAACAGCCGAAACTATCCTGTGTTTATAAACTATTTAAAAAAATTATCTAATAGGTATTCATGGGGTTATTAGTGTTTTTAGCTCACCAGAGCACAAAGTGCTCAGGTGAGCTTTTGTGATCGCCTGATGTCCGTCGTCCGTCGTCGTCCGTCGTCCCGCGTCAACAATTTGAACCTTTAAAAATCTTCTCTGAATCTACAGGGTTCTCAGCTTTCATCTTTGGTACATAGCATCACCTATAGGTCCTCTACAAAAGTTATATAAATAATGCCCCTGGGGTCAAAATTGGCCCCGCCCCAGGGGTTGAAAGTTTTCAATAGAAACATATAGTAAAACTTTGAAAATCTTCTCCTCTGAAACCAGAAGGTTCTCAGCTTTCATATTTGGCACATAGCATCATGTTCAGGTCCTCTACAAAAGTTATATAAGTTATGACCCTGGGGTCAAAATTGGCCCCGCCCCAGGGGTGGGAAGTTTTCAATAGAAACAAATAGTGAAATCTTTGAAAATCTTCTCCTCTGAAACTGAAAGGCTCTCATCTTTCATATTTGGCACAGAGCATCATGATCTGGTCCTCTACAAAAGTTATATAAATTATGACCCTGGGGTCAAACATGGCCCCGCCCCAGGTGTGGCCAGTTTTCAATGGAAACAAATAGTGAAATCTTTGAAAATCTTCTCCTCTGAAACTGGAAGGCTCTCAGCTTGCATATTTGGCACAGATCATCATGTTCAGATCCTCTACAAAAGTTGTATAAATTATGCCCCTGGGGTCAAAATTGGTCCCGCCCCAGGGGTGGGCATTTTTCAATAGAAACATATAGTGAAATCTTTGAAAATCTTCTCCTCTGAAACTAGAAGGCGCTCAGCTTTCATATTTGGCACAGAGCATCGTGTTCAGGTCCTCTACAAAAGTTATATTAATTTTGACCCTGGGGTCAAAATTTGCCCCGCCCCAGGGGTGGGTAGTTTTCAGAATAGAAACAAATAGTGAAATCTTTGAAAATCTTCTCCTCTGAAACTGAAAGGCTCTCATCTTTCATATTTGGCACAGAGCATCATGTTCAGATCCTCTACAAAAGTTATATAAATTATGGCCCTGGGGTCAAAATTGGCCCCGCCCCAGGGGTGGGCTGTTTTCAATGGAAACAAATAGTGAAATCTTTGAAAATCTTCTCCTCTGAAACTGGAAGGCTCTCAGCTTGCATATTTGGCACATAGCATCGTGTTTAGGTCCTCTACAAAAGTTATATAAATTATGGCCCTGGGGTTCAAATTGGCCCCGCCCCAGGGGTTGGAAGTTTTCAATAGAAACATATAGTGAAATCTTTGAAAATCTTCTCCTCTGAAACTGGAAGGCGCTCAGCTTTCATATTTGGCACAGAGCATCATATTCAGGTCCTCTACAAAAGTTATATAAATTATGGTCCTGGGGTCAAAATCGGCCCCGCCCCAGGGGTGGGTAGTTTTCAGTAGAAATATATAGAGAAAACTTTGAAAATCTTCTCCTCTGAAACTGAATGGTTCTCAGCTTTCATATTTGGCTCATAGCATCATGTTCAAGTCCTCTACAAAAGTTATATAAATTATGTCCCTGGGGTCAAAATTGTCCCGCCCCAGGGCCGGCTAGTTTTCTATAAAAGCATATAGTGAAAACTTTGAAAACTTTCTCCTCTGATTGTCTGGTGAGCGCTTCAGGGCCATTCTGGCCCTCTTGTTTTAATATTTATGGCCCCAAAGCTAGGCTTTGGCGGCATATAGTAATCGCACCGTGCGTGGGTATGTGTGTGTGTGGGTGGGTGGGTGTGTGTACATTTTGTCCGGAGTATATTTCCTTCGTCACATCAGCTACAGATACCAAATTTGGTGTGTAAGTTCATCTTGGGATGGCGGAGTGTTGCATACCATTTTCATGTCACTTCGACCTTGACCGTGACCTTTGACCTTGATTTTACAAAAGCTTGTCCGGAGCATATCTACTATACCTTACCAGCTACGGATTCCAAATTTGGTGTGTGAGTTCATCTTGGGATGGCGGAGTGTCCCGTGCCATTTTCAGGTCACTGTGACCTTGATCTTGACATTTGACCTGGATTTTACAAAAAGCTTATACCTTACCAGCTACAAAAAGCCTGTCCGGAGTATATTTCCTATATCTTACCAGCTAAGGATTCCAAATTTGGTGTGTGAGCTCATCTTGGGATTGCGGAGTGTCGCGCACCATTTTCATGTCACTGTGACCTTGACCTTTGACCGATTTTACAAAAAGCTTGTCCAGGGCATATCTCCTATACCTTACCAGCTACGGATTCAAAATTTGGTTTGTGAGATCACCTTGAGATGGCGGAGTGTCGTATACCATTTTCAGGTCACTGTGCCCTTGACCTTGACCTTTGACCTCGATTTTACGAAGAGCTTGTCCGGAGCATTATCTCCTTACCAGCTACAGATTCCAAATCCAAACTTGGTGTGTGAGTTTATCTAGGGATGGAGGAGTGTCGCGTACCATTTTCATGTCACTGTTACCTTGATTTTGACCTTTGACCTTGATTTTACAAAAAGCTTGTCCGGAGCATATCTCCTATACCTTACCAGCTACCGATTCCAAATTTAGTGTGCGAGTTCATCTTGGGATGGCGGAGTGTCGCGTACCATTTTCAGGTTACTGTGACCTTGACCTTGAACCTCGATTTTACAAAAAGCTTATACCTTACCAGTTCCAAAAAGCTTGTACGGAGCATATCTCCTATACCTTACCAGCTACGGATTCCAAATTTGGTGTGTGTGATCATCTTGAGATGGCGGAGTGTCGTATACCATTTTCAGGTCACTGTGCCCTTGACCTTGACCTTTGACCTCGATTTTACAAAAAGCTTGTCCGGAGCATTATCTCCTTACCAGCTACGGATTCGTGGGTGGTGGGATTTGGTGGGTGAATTTATCTTGGGATCGAGGAGTGTCGCGTACCATTTTCATGTCACTGTGACCTTGACTGTTGACCTCAATTTTACAAAAAGGTTGTCCAGAGAATATCTCTTATACCTTACCAGCAAGGGATTCCAAATTTGGTGTGTGATTTCATCTTGGGATGGCGGAGTGTCGCATACCATTTTCAGGTCACTGTGACCTTGACCTTGACCTTCGACCTCGATTTTACAAAAAGCTTGTCAGGAGCATATCTCCTATACCTTACCAGCTACAGATTCAAAATTTGGTTTGTGAGTTCATCTTCGGATGGCGTAGAGTCATGTACCATTTTCAGATCACTGACCTTGACCTTGACCTTTGACCTCAATTTTACAGTCTGAAGCATATCTCCTATACCTTACCAGATACAAAAAGCTTGTCCAGAGCATATCTCCTATACATTACCAGCTATGGATTCCAAATTTGGTGTGTCAGTTCATCTTGGGATGGCGGAGTGTCGCATACCATTTTCAGGTCATTGTGCCCTTGAACTTTGACCTTGATTTTACTAAAAGCTTGTCCGGAGCATATCTACTATACCTTATCAGTTATGGATTCGAAATTTGTAATTTGTAATTTGTCTAAGTATTGGACAGGTATGCTTAGGCAAACAGTGTAGACCCAAATCAAACTACAGGGTCTACACTGTTTGCTACTACATTAGCATGGATCAGACATTATAAAGAGCTCTAAATACTATTCGTACATGGGTAGGCCATGCTGTTCAAATACTTGCAGTGTCAGAACTTTCAGATAAATTACAGCATTATTGATCGCCGCATGAGCGGCGATCACTAATGGAATGCTCAAAAGTATTTACCCATGTAGGAGGGGTAGCGACAAGTTTTACAAATTGGCTCATGAGAGCGTGGCAGAGAATAGTTTCTATCTGCATTAGTGATGTAGTGAAATATGTGATGTAAAAACCTTCATACGATGTTTAAAAAGAAATTTATCAAACAAATGTACAATAATAACAATAATTATGACACTTTTTTCGTCGAAGTATCGACATTAAATGCCAAAAACAGTTTTGTAAACATAAATGAAGCCGGGTCAAAGTCGCAGAATTGAAGCCGGGTCAAAACTGTAGTCGTGCACCTGTTTGCGGTGCTCTCGTTCTAAATTATGCCCTTCAGAGATATACATTACAAGACGGGAAAACGTGCTCGAATTTGAAAAATAAGATCATTTGAATCGACAGTCGATATGTTAATTCAAACAGACATGGTTATTATTCTACCGGAGGCTCTACATGGTCAAAATCGAATTCTGTCGTCTCGGTTTCTATTTTTAGATAGGACTAACGTCACTCGTTAATGGAACTGAACAGGCTATATTAGGTCTATGACCATCACCGCCCTTGTTAGAGTTTATTGATTAAATTATCATGAGAGTGATAAATGTTGTAATGAAGTTTTATTGTTTTATTTATTTTTATTTAAAAAAGTCGTTTTATTTTTTTTATTTAAAAAAGTCGTCAATATAGTAGCATGATAACTTTATATACATCTTCAATTTCCCTTGAAGTATGTCTGGCCTGATAGAGTAGTGGTTACCACGGTCGCCTATCGTGCAGTCAGCCCTGGTTCGATTCTCACCGCTGACGAAAATTTTTTTTCTCTCTTTTTCCTTTCTATTTTTTTTTAATGACGGTTTGGGTTTTTACTGGGATAGTTAATGATAATTATCCATATTAAGTGTTTTTTCTTTCAACTTATACGTGTTATTTTTGGATGCAATCTTGGTCAAGTTCCAATATGGATCATGTCGGGTTCGGAACTAGGTCACTACGTCATTACACTCAAGAGGCTACATATTTCGTTAAGTTTTTAATGAAATGTTGTATTTCAATTGTCTTAATAACAAAACAGTTCCTTATTAAAAACCTTCCTTGTACACAAATTTCGCGGCGATCCAATGCCTTGCATCAGTATTCGTCTTGTAACGATATAGACCCATATCAGACAGCTCATGTAGGAGCTACTGGGTCTTATTGCTTGCTTACAACACTACCTAAATCAGATGCTATACATGCTTATGCAAAGAATGTAGATCCATATTAGGTAACTTCTGTTGCAGCTGTCTAAGAGCCAGTGTTATATGAAACTTTGACCATGCGTTTAGAATTGACTGAGGGTATGTTTTTAACGTTAAGGATCAACATAGGGTCTTTCTTAAACACTAAGAATCAACTTAACAGTAACAATCAACACAGCATGTTTTTTTAACATTGAAATTTGACCCTGTGTCTTTTTTTTAAAACGTTAAGAATTTACCCAGGATCTGTTTTTAACGTTGACAGTCAACCCAGGGTCCTTTTTAACGTTTAGAATGACCTAGGGTCCTTTTTAACTAAGTTTCGATCCCTGGCTCTTTTCTTAGCTATCATAATCGTCAAAGGTTCTGTTTTTAGCTCACCAGAGCACAAAGTGCTCAAGGTTAGCTATTGTGATACCCCTGTGTCCGTCGTCCGTCTGTCCGTCCGTCCATCTGTCTGTCCGTCAACAATTTCAAACGACTTCTTCTCTGAAACCGACTGCCCAATTGTAGCCAAACTTGGTCAGATACATACTGTGGGTAGGTGCTTCAAAAGTTGTTAAAAGATTGCGGGTGGGGCCATCGGTCTTGTTGCCATGGCAATTGTACACAATATCTAGAAAAATCTTCTTCTCCAGAATCACTATTCCGATTTGAATATAGTTTTCACCAAAATGTTTCTCAGTTGATAGACTTTAAAAGTTGTTAAATGAATTTTGATACGGCAAAAAACATGGCCGCCAGAGGGCATGGTCATTTTTTCCATAATTATATGGTAATATGGAATTTTTCATAGGAAAATCTTTAAAAATATTCTACTCTGAAACTGTAAGGCCTAGACCTTTGATATTTGGTATGTAGCATGATCTTATAGTCCTCTACAAATATTGTTCAAATTATGACCCCCGGGCCAAAAATGGGCTCGGCCCAAGGGCTTATCAGTTTTTCATAGGAAAATCTTTAAAAAATCTTCTTCTCTGAAACTGTAAGGCCTAGACCTTTGATATTTGGTATGTAGCATGATCTAATGGTCCTCTACAAAGATTGTTCAAATTATGACCCCTGGGCTAAAAATGGCCCCGCCCAAGGGCTTATCAGTTTTTCACAGGAAAATCTTTAAAAATCTTCTTCTCTGAAAGTGTAAGGCCTAGACCTTTGATATTTGGTATGTAGCATGATCTAATGGTCCTCTACAAAGATTGTTCAAATTATGACCCCTGGGCCAAAAATGGCCCCGCCCCAGGGCTTATCAGTTTTTCATAGGAAAATCTTTAAAAATCTTCTTCTCTGAAACTGTAAGGCCTAGACCTTTGATATTTGGTATGTAGCATGATATTATGGTCCTCTACAAATATTGTTCAAATTATGACCCCCGGGCCAAAAATGGCCCTGCCCAAGGGCTTATCAGTTTTTCATAGGAAAATCTTTAAAAATCTTCTTCTCTGAAAGTGTAAGGCCTAGACCTTTGAAATTTGGTATGTAACACGATCTTATGGTCCTCTTGTTCAAATTTTAACTCCCAGGCTAAAAATGGCCCCGCCCAAGGGTTTATCAGTTTTTCATATGAAAATCTTTAAAAATCTTCTTCTCTGAAACTGTACAGCCTAGACCTTTGATATTTGGTATGTAGCATGATCTAATGGTCCTCCACAAAAGATGTTAAAGTAATGACCCCAGAGCCAAAAATGGCCCCGCCCAAGGGCTTATCAGTTTTTCATAGGAAAATCTTTAAAAATCTTCTTCTTTGAAACTGCAAGGCCTAGACCTTTGATATTTGGTATGTAGCATGATCTTATGGTCCTCTACAAAGAAGTGATCAAATTATGACCCCCGGGCCAAAAATGGCCCCGCCCAAGGGCTTATCAGTTTTTTATATGAAAATCTTTCAAAATCTTCTTCTGAAAGTGTAAGGCCTAGACCTTTGATATTTGGTATGTAGCATGATCTTATGGTCCTCTACAAATATTGTTCAAAAATGACCCCATGGCCAAAAATGGCCCCGCCCAAGGGCTTATCAGTTTTTCATTGGAAAATCTTTAAAAATCTACTGAAACTGTAAGGCCTAGACCATTGATATTTGGTTTGTAACATGATCTAATGGTCCTCTACAAATATGTAGCTGTGGCTTGTGGTCCTCTACCAAGAATGTTTAACTTACGACCCTGACCACTGGGCGAAACTTAGCCCTGCCTCAGAGCTTATCAGTTTTTCATAGGAAAAATATAAAATATTATTTTTCTCTGAAACCATAAGGCTTAGACCTTTAATTAATGGCATACTGCTTTGCCTTTTGGTTCTCTACCAAGGTTGTACACATGATTTCTTGTGGTCAAAAATGGCCCCACCCCTGGGGTTATGTCAGGTGAGCGCTTCAGGGCCTCATGGCCCTCTTGTTAATGTTAAGAACTGACTCCTGTGTCATTTTTAACAGCATCAAAATTTCATGTTACACCTGCATTACATTGTATTGTTTTTCCGCCAAAATGCATTTCGGTGTCAAACATTTTGGGGGCATTTGTCACCCATGACGACTCTCTTGTTATCAGGTTAAGATTTAAGGTTTCTTGCTGATATCAATGTTTCAGGATATAATTTATGTACATATTTATGTGCAGCCATAACCCTTTACTCCATAAATACGCCTTTCTATGCCTTTGAAGACAGAGAAGACCCAGATCAGAGGGCTCCTGTGGTGATGCTCTTATTTCCCCATCAGGCTTGCATTTTGTGCATTACTCAGTTAAGTATACATTATCACTGTTGCAATTTGAAACCTCTAATGAATGATATCAGGGACTGATATAGCACAATTTAAACCTTTGAATGTTTGAGAAATGAGATTATTGGCATTTGCAAATAGTATATACCTGGATGAGAGGTATCCTTGAGGAGCCTCTGATTTTAGAAGAACCCTCTGATCAGGGTCTTGTCTGTTTATCATTCAAAATCATCGAGCAACTTTAATAATTTCACAATAAATTAGACACTGGCATTTTAACAATGCTAATAAAACTCAGCATTCAAATGGTTAATGGGTTTATGCTGAAAAAAGTGGCAATGTTTAGAGATGTAACACCTGGGCTGTTCGGACAGGTAGAGAGAAGATATAGCAACCTTTAACACATTACAGGCAAATCTGTGACAACTACCTTTACACACAGTTTCCAAACAGATGAGACTAATACATTTGATATCTCATCATGATCCAGCTTGTTTGACAATTGGTTTTGTTTCTGTCAGCAGACAATATAGCTCATGTTTTTGAGTTTGAAGCAGGCTATGTTTTCAGCTAGTGAAAACTTAATTAGCATGCTTAAGATGTTTCAGCTTCTGCAAAGTATTTTGTTTTCTGTAATGATAACTGATGATAAGACACTAGCTTAACTCTGCACACTATGTATTTTTTGTCTCCGAATATTGTCGCCTGCTACAAATTTTTCTTCCATTTCTCTTCAACATTGTGGGATTGTCAAGTATTTTTGATCCAGGGGGACATCCGGTTACTTCTAGTATCATCTGGATTCAAACTGTTTTGCATAGAATATCCCAACTTTGCTGCTAGCATGCACAGAGTTGAGCCAAGATGCCTGTTGAAAAATTACTTTCATCAAATTGATTTATATTTATATTCAGTGTGAGAAGAGAGATGCATATATTTGTCTGCAGATTTTTTGTTGTGACTTGTTTTCATTTGAAGTGTATGAGTCTATACATTGGTATGCTTACAAATGAAAAGAATTACGAGAATGTGGAAGAAGAAACAAACTCTGCTTGAAATTCTGCCAGTTAACAGATAGTTTTTTTTACATTACGATTACTGCAGATAATTTGGTTATAAGCTATTATGAGAAAGTTTTGATCCAGATTAATTGATGTGTCGCTTGGCGTCTTATCAGGATCTAAATTGTTTAAAACTCTGAATGAATTCATGAAGAAATCTTAATTCAGAGAATTTATGCAGACCAAAAGTTTAAACAATTACTTTAACCTTTGACTTTTGAAACAAGAGTGTTCCGAGGAACACATGTGTCACCTGCTCGCAACTGACACAAAAACTTAATATGCTGGAGTGTGAAAATCATAACAAAGGGGAATAACTCAAAAAGTATTGCACGCAGAGTGATAGACATTAGTTACATTAATGGTCCTCAATGAGAGGAAAACACATGTGAACTTTTAAAGCTGTATAATGATTAGTGTAGAAATGACAGCCAAAAAAAGAAAGTGTGACAAAAATCAGAACATAGAGAATAACTCAAAAAGTATTGCATGCAGAGTGATGGACCTTAGTTACATCAATGGTCCTCAATGAGAGGAAGACACATGTGAAATTTGAAAGCTCTAAATGATTAGTTTAGAAATAACAGCCAAAAAAGACAGACAGACGGCAGAAAAATAATCCCTAAGTGACACACTGCCTCTTGGCAGGTGACACAAAAATGAAATAGTCCATTTATCATTTAACAGTAAGAGCTCATTCAAACACTTCATGAGAGGATTTTGAATGGCTAACAGTGCAGACCCTGATCAGAGAGCTCCTCTGGAAGCCCTCTGTTCTGCATATACACTGGCTGCAAATGCCAGATCAATTATTGTTTCCTAAAATTGTCAATAGGTCTGGTATAATGGAACTTTCAAAAAATTAATGTTTTACTTAAAAAAAATGTCTCCTATATTTTGAAATTTAATGTTAAATATTGAATTCTTGTTATAGATGATTAAATCTAACAAGATGTGGAACTGTTTCTTTCAGAACAAATACTTAAATTTTTTAAACCCTTTACAAGTGATTTTGGAATTTTTATGCCCCCAAAGCTAGGCTTTGGCGGCATATAGTAATCGCACCGTGCAT
Source organism: Azorinus chamasolen (assembly GCA_963576725.1). Classification (NCBI taxonomy): domain Eukaryota; kingdom Metazoa; phylum Mollusca; class Bivalvia; order Cardiida; family Solecurtidae; genus Azorinus; species Azorinus chamasolen. The sequence goes on from OY755251.1 coordinate 38,303,400, forward strand.
GGGTGTGTGGGTTTGTTTGTGGGTGGGTGTGTGTACCTTTTGTCTAGAGTATATTTCCTTTGTCACATTAGCTACAGATACCAAATTCTGTGTGTGAGTTCATCTTGGGATGGCGGAGTACCATTTTTTAGGTCACTGTGACCTTGACCTTTGATCTCGATTTTTCAAAAAGCTTGTCCGGAGCATATCTCCTATACCTTACCAGCTATGGATTCCAAATTTGGTTTGTGAGTTCATCCTGGGATAACGGAGTGTTGCCTACCAATTTCATGTCACTGTGACCTTGACCTTTGACCTCGATTTTACAAAAAGCTTGTCCAGAGCATATCTCCTACCCTTTGTCCGGAGTATATTTCCTTTGTCACATCAGCTGAGGATACCAAATTCTGTGTGTGAGTTCATCTTGGGATGGCGGAGTGTCTCGTACCATTTTCAAGTCACTGTGACATTGACCTTGACCTCGATTTTACAAAAAGCTTTTTCGGAGCATATCTCTTATACCTTTCCAGCTACGGATTCCAAATTCGGTGGTGAGTTCATCTTGGGATGGAGGAGTGTCGTGTACTTTTTTCAGGTCAAGGTCATAATTTGACCTCGATTTTACAAAAAGCTTGTCCGGAGCATATCTCCTGTATCTTACCAGCTACAGATTCCAAATTTGGTGTGTGAGTACATCTCAGGATTGCGGAGTGACGCATACCATTATAAGGTCACTGTGACATTGACCTGGAACTTTGAAATTAAAAGCTTGTCTGTAAACCAAGTACATTGGCAATCACACATTCTTTGTTTGCAATATGAGTGACTCACATGTAGCTCAATGTTGAAGAATACACCTGTGGGTTTAAAGGTAAAAATAAAATGGATGAAATACATAGTGCTTGGACCATTGCTCAGTCAGGATGAAACCGTGGGTCGTGCTAATGACACTTGTCACTTTGCGGAGAAAAATCAGCAAGATGGAAATATAAAAAATCTTCATAAAAAATAAAGGTAATATTGGCTGAACTTTTCTATTTGTCATGTTTTTTTTATCTGAATGGATTTCAAAATAACATGGCACAAATGTTCACCACACAATGATGATGTGTCGCGTTCAACTCCCTGGTCCATGGGTCAAGGTCAAGGTCAAAGGGATATCCTTTTGGGGGCATTTGTCACGAGACTATGACAGCTCTTGTTAGCTCATCTGTTTCGAAGAAATAAAGAGCTATTGTCATAACTCCGGCGTCCGCGTCATCGTTGTCCGAAATCTTAACATTGACCATAACTTCTTCAATTTTTTATTTACAACCTTCATTTGTGGTATGCATGTTCATCTTGACAATGCCGACAGACAAGCGTTTGCACCTGCTCTTGTCTTTTATTATAATACTTTTAATCCTGTGACATGGCACGTAATCGGCATCAAACAGGCACAATTGCTTTACAATTAAAATTTCAACTATCAACATTGTTTTTAGCCAGTAGTGTGTTGAAGTCTAACCTTTCAATGCAAAAATTATCAGAATGGAATAGTTCATCACTGTTTAAACCTTTCCTTCATATACAGTTGAGACAGTCTTAATGACCAGCTGTATATATACCGACGTGCTGTGTTAAACGACTGTAATTTTTGCTCCTTAACGAATTTACTGTATACTTGGGTTTTATATAACGATTTGCTGTCTTACCCATTACCCGACCCTGTTTAGTGCTCCGTAACATTTAAAGTGCAGGGAAATTCAGTTGTGTTAAATGACCATGAGACGACCCCTCGCGAAAGTGTCAATACATGTAGCATGTACACACCCTAATTACTCGGGGGGGGGGGGGGGGGGAAACCCAAATGGCAAACACACATGTACAATGGTTTGATTGTCGCTCTCCCGGTGCCGTGTGTTTTTTACACTTCGTAAGGGCACCAAATTAAGCTTGTACACATCAATAGAATTAATTTTTTAATACAATTACTTGCGTTAACACAAGCGTGCATATTTAGCGCAATTATTTAAAAAATAATGAGCTGATAAACTTAATTACTTTTTTCAAGAAAAACCTCTGAGTGTTATGTATAATGAATTGATTTTTTTTTTTAAAAAAAATGAACTTGTTTGGTAAACCGGAAGTAGACGTTTTGTTAACGTGCTCGTCACGTTTGTTTGTGTAAATATTTTATGATTGTGGATTTAAATAAATAATATTATAGAAGACCTTTTTCTGTTTTCATTTCTATTGCCTATCGTAACATCTATAGAATTGAAGAAGAAAGTATATACATGTACATCTTTATTAGCCTTTAACATTATAAACATACAGACCTACTTATACATCGATCATTCCAAGTTTATGAATGCAAGACCAATGAGGCTGCATTATATGACCCACTGTCTTATATGACCTTATTGGCTGCCTCCCATCAAAGGTTGCATAAGACAGTCTAGACTGTTAACGCCTTTTTGTGCATTTGCAAACAGAGTAGACAGGAGCCATCTGATCAGGGTCTGCTCTGTTTGCTTATGGTATAAAATAGATGTGATTCTACTTGAGCCAAAACATCCTGTGTACATTATGCCTCCTTAAAAATTCAGCTCATAAATATTCATGATGGGTTAAAGATAGAGTTCATTTATTGTGAAAAGGTATATTTTGTGAGAGGATTTTGAATGACAAACAATGCAGACCCTGACAAGGGTCAGGTCTTGGTCTATACTGTTTGACGGCTAACTCGCTTCCCACATTCAAAGTATTAAGGACTGTGTTAAACAAGTGTTTTGTTTATGGCTGTTTTTATATTTGCTCATTTTAAAATCAGGTGTACTTCAAAACCTATAAAAAAATTATCCAGCTTTCAAGATTTATAGCATTATTTCTTAAAAGGTACTTTTTATAAAAAACAAATAATAACAAAGGTTAACAAAATACAGCTTTATATCAGTAGATCATAGTCTTGATAAAAACATTTGTATAAAATCAGCAAACTCTATGTAACATAACTTTGCGTAAGGAACTTCTCCAGTTAATCAAGCAGAACTAAGCAGTTTAAATAACAAAAATTGGGATTTCCGTACCATGTGTAACAGGTGGTGAAAAAATTGTGGCTCGACTGGGACTCAAACCCAGAGCCTCTGTCTTACCATGCCAACACTCTACTGACTGAGCTACCAAGCCACACAGTAAAGCCTATCAACTGATTCACCAAAATCTCTACCCGGCTACACACACCCCCTCTACACAAGAATTTGTCCCAAATTCTTACTCAAAGAACAGAGTTTCTTATTACAAATTATCTTCATATAAATCACCTTGTGGGTTATTTACATTGGGCGCCAAATGTAAAAGGTGGTGAAAAAATCATGGCTTGACTGGGACTCTAACACAGGGCCTCCGGCTTACCATGCCAACACTCTACCGACTGAGCTACCAAGCCACACAGTAAAGCCTATCAACTGATTCACCACAATCTCTATCCGGCTACATGTGCATGACAAAAATTGGTCAATGATTATATAAAAAAACCATTGGTCAATATAAATATACAATAATTAGAGGAGGGTTGTCATTAAGAGGTGGCCAGTGGCAGATATGATCGCTTTAAATGAGGTTTGGGTTGGCTTAAATCGGAAAATAAAGGAAATAAAATTCTAAAATAAAAAATAGATTGATTACTAGCCGCATTCGTTATGACATAGATTTATTATACTTCAACGTATTCGCCTGTGTTTTACAGCACAACCTAGGACTCTCAAACCCTGGAGGGGGGGGGGGGGGGGGGGAATACCTTTTGATAATTCGAACCCTTGTTTCACCTGTATGGATGTGCGTCAAACTAGAAATTCACACCTCTCAGCGACAATCTGAGCTACCCGATTGATAGACAATGGGTGAATGTGTGATGTTGTGTGAAGGTGTTAACCTTTAACCCTTTGTGTGTGTGACAGTTGTTTTGAGCTAATATTTGAGGCGGTCATAAATTATTGCAGGGCTATAACACGATAAAAATGTTCAAACTGCATTATTCACAATGGCAGAAATAAATGTTGAATGAATATATTAATTTTGTTCTCCTCAGTTTTTATCCATGAATGTTCAACCGTTGAGTTATGGCCCGATGAGTGAATCCACTTACAAAAACACAAAGAACAGTTTTTCTCCAAGACCGATCTATCTCAACCGTCTTAACCATTTACTTTATAAATATTCCTTTCTATGCCTTTGCAAACAGAGTAGACCCAGATCAGATGGCTCTTATAGGAGGGTCTGCTCTGTTTGTTAGTGGAATTTTACCAATTTTGTGTATTCTCTTAAATGGGTTGAACACTTAACAGACATAAAACCGAGATGATGATGACAGGTCATTCTGTCCTGGTATTTAATCAGGCCAAAACGGTGAGATGTGTACGTAACAAAGATACGTTAATGGTGGAAGTAATGGGACCATGTTTTTGTAGAATAATGGACTGCATTAAAAATTAGCATTGCAATTTATTGCAAAGATAACAAAAACTGAGTTTTGTCATAGAATTTTGTTTATTCATTTTCGACATGAAAATATTATCAAACTGATTCATCACTCACATTTAAACAAACGTCACCTGTACTCATATTTCTGTATCGTTTGCTACCGAAGAATATGAGACTGATCTCTCGAACCACCCTTAATTCGATTCAGCATTTATGGTCCCCAAGGTGTTTGAGATATTAGGGTTGCACTGTAAATATAAAACTCAATTTCATTGGTTGGCTAATTGTACCAGTCCAATCACACACATAAGTGTTAGTGGAGAAATACAATACTCTGCCTTTATACATCTTTGCAAACAGAATAGACAAAAAATAGATATCTGATCTGGGTCCACTCTGTTTGCTTATGATATAATATAGATATGATTCTACAGTTTCTGACATAACCAAAAATCAAAGGTCAAGGTTACAATCGGAGGCCAACAGTCAAAAATGGGCCATTTTGTGGTCTCTGCTCTGTAACTCCTACATATATGAGTCAGGATTTCAAAATAGTCTGGTACAAATGTTTACCGCCTTGAAATGGTGTGTTGCGAAAAAGAACCAGGTTCATACCTCAAAGGTCAAGATACAGCCTGGACAAGATAAGTGTGACAACAACGACAACAACAAAGACAATGCCTATGACAGACAAAGTGATCCATATGTGTCTGCCATGCTTCATAGGTGACACAAAAATTGGGACATTTTGTTGTGTCCGCTCTGTAACTCCTACATACATCAATGGATTTCAAAATAACCTAGTAGAAATGTTCACCACCTTGACACAATATGTCATGAAAAAGAACCAGGTTCCTATCTCAAAGGTCAAGGTCACAATCAAAGGTCAAGTTCAAAATTGGGGACATTTTGTCGTGTCTGCTCTGTAACTTCCACATACATGAGTGGATTTAAAAATAACCTGGTACATGTACAAATGCTCACCACCTTGACATGATTTGTCATGAAAAAACCCAGGTTCATATCTCAAAAGACAAGGTCACAATCGGAGGTCAAAGTTAAACAATGTGGACAGTTTGTTGTCTACATACATGAGTGGATTTAAAAATAACCTGATATAAATGTTGACTACCTTGAGACAATGTATCACAAAAACAAATAAGGTTCCTAGGTTCAAAGGTAAAAAATGGGGGCATTTTGTCAAAAAAAGGTAATTATTGAACAGCAGGACCCATAAACAAGTTTGAATACATGTATATGTTTTAATGAATTTTCAAGAACCTGTATCCACTAAAACCCCTCTAAGCTGGAATTCTAGTAGAGAAGAATTTAGATACTTTTAGACAGGTGTCTGCTTGATGCAAGGTCAAAGTCATGCAGAAAGCTCCGTCTCTAGGAGCTTTCTGCATGACTGTCACCCTGCATAAAGACCGATTTTTATACTAAATTTAACATCTGGTTTAGAGAGGCTTTTACTATATTGTAGATATTGAAAAAGAAAGAAATGTGTCGAGACTGTAGCTTAAAACATCATAAGGCTGTGTTCCTCAATAGCTCAGTTGGATTCAAGGAAGACTGTTGACTAGCACAGCACAGGTTAGATCCCAACTTCTGGCGATTTTTATGCCCCCCAGATCAGATCGGGGGGGGGGGGATATTGTTTTTGCCTCGTCTGTCTGTCTGTTTGTTTGTCTGTCTGTCTGTCTGTCTGTCAGCAACTTTAACATTGGCCATAACTTTGGAACCAGTAGATATAGAGACTTGATATTTGGCATGCATGTGTATCTCATGAAGCTGCACTTTTTGAGAGGTGACATGTCAAGGTTAAGGTCATCTTTCAGAGTCAAAAGTCAAATTGGGTTGGGGGCATAGTGTTTCACAAACACATCTTGTTTAAAAAAGTAATTGTTCTCTTCAGTATTTGTATAATATGGAGGAATAATTTAGGGCGATATACATCCATATGTGTGTTTTTGGTTTGATTCAATACTTCGAGTGTCCAAAGAAAACAAATCATTACGCCACAGAGCACAAACACGTGACCTACTAGCAGGATATAGTTAAGGTTTATCTGTACCCCCTTTAGCTGTATAGTAAAGCAACTCGTAACTCGATAAAAGCCATTGATAGAAATAGATCAAGATATTTATTACCATAGAGTGTTGACCAAAATTGACCATTGATCATTTTAGGCTATAGACCAAGATTGTCCAATAATTCTAATTGACTATTGATCCATATAGGCCTTTCATTGTGACAGACAATTTATTTGGAAGTCAAATGATAATTAAATGGTATTGCCATGTTGAACAAAAAAATAAATCTGGCTTTGAATCTTCACAAAAAAGTTTTCTAAAACCATTTTTCAGTGAATACCCAGTTGATTTGAACAGGCATGAGATATGTGTACAGTTATGCTTTTGAATGCTCTGTGAGCGATGACGTGAAATGCATATGATCTTCTCATTCATTTTCAGACGTACCCCAATTACCCGAAATATTCGGACACCTCAATCTCCCCACTCCATCGGTTTATAAAGCTGAATATTCCAATATGGCACCTTTCTGATATCTTTAAACTAGTCTGACATAGTAACAAATAGTGTAGACCCTGATCAAATGGCTCATTCAGGAGCTGTTTGATCTCGATCTGCAGTATTTACCTAAGTTTGTGTGTTTGAATACCCCTTTCCTTCATATAATATAAACAAATTTTCATGTATTTGCAAACAGCGTAGACCCAGATCAGATGGTTCCTATAGTAGCCACCTGATCAGTGTCTGCTCTGTTTGCTAATGGAATTTGATAGATCTGTTTCTTTACTTTCTAATATGGCTTCAATGTTTGACCTTGAATATTTCATTATAACTATATTGTACATGAATATTCAGTAGGTAATGAAATTTTGAATAAACATAGAACAGGGAGAGGGATACTTAAGGGTAATTAAGGTATCCAAATTGCAACAAGCATTTACTAGAGTTTCATCTATCAGACATCTATTGAATTTGATCAATTCTGTTGGGGACAAAATCTATTTAACTCTTTCGCTGCAACAATTTGTTGTCTGCAAAATTTTGTCGTCTGCTTCAATATTCATTGCTGAATTATCTTCCCATTCTGTTTCAAAAACATAGTCATTAAACAATTTGGATCTTAATACATGCCAAGTTAATCTGCATCTAATCTGGGTCCAAACTATATGTCACGGTTACACCATAGATTTTCCAACGGCAGTAAAAAGATTTACCTTTAGAATGTTAACTCTTTACATGCTAGCGGTGAAACTGTGATTACTTATGCAAACAGTTTGGATCCAGATGAGACGCCGCATAATGAGGGGTCTCATCAGGATCCAAACTGTTTGTCACCTTGACCATATTTTTTGCAAAGAAATGAGAGAAAGTTTATTTTAAGAATTGAAGCAGACGACAATTGTTGCAGATGAAAAATTACTTAGCGTGCAAAGAGTTAAATACAATTTCTAATTTGATTTTTTTCCCTGTTCAATACTGGATGAAACAACAGGTAACTCATTGTGTGTCAATATGATAAATACTGATCAACAATAAAATTGTATGTTCAAAAGAAATATGGAAGAGATATAATGTTTATTAAGATAAACCTTTCCTTCATATAAATGCATTTTCACACATTTGCAAATAGAGTAGACACAGATTAGACAGCTCCTTTAGGAGCCATCAGATCAGGGTCTGCTCTGGTTGCTTATGACAGAATATAGATCTGATTCTACAATTCTGTTAAAGCAAGAAATTCCTTTGGAAAATTTACATTATAAAAATTTAGTTAACAAATATTCATGTCATTATTTCTTGCACAGATAGAGAAGATACAGCAGATTTCCGCAGACAGTATCAACTTGGCATGCTCAGGGTTAATGCTCTCAAAGTAGTCCATTGTTTGACGATAGTGTAAAATTGTCCATTGTTTAACAATAGTGTAGTTGTCCATAGTTTGATGATAATGTAGAATTGTCTAACGATAGTATAGAATTGTCCATTGTCTAACAATAGTGTATAATTGTCCATTGTTAAATGATAGTGTAGAATCGTCCATTGTTTAACAATAGTGTAGAATTGTCTAACGATAGTGTAAAATTGTCCATTGTCTAACAATAGTGTATAATTGTTTAATGATAGTATAGAATTGTCCATTGTCTAACAATAGTGTATAATTGTCCATTGTTAAATGATAGTGTAGAATTGTCCATTGTTTAACAATAGTGTAGAATTGTCTAACAATAGTATAGAATTGTCCATTGTCTAAAAATTGTCCATTGTCTAACGATAGTGTAGAATTGTCCATTGTCTAACAAGAGTCTAAAATTGTCCATTGTCTAACGATAGTGTAGAATTGTCCATTGTCTAACGATGGTGTAGAATTGTCTAATGATAGTGTAGAATTGTCCATTGTCTAAAGATAGTGTAGAATTGTCTAATGATAGTGTAGAATTGTCCATTTTCTAACGATAGTGTAGAATTGTGCATTGTTTAACGATAGTGTAAAATTGTCTAATGATAGTGTAGAATTGTCCATTGTCTAACGATAGTGTAGAATTGTCTATTGTCTAATAATAGTGTAGAATTGTCCATTGTCTAACGATAGTGTAGAATTGTCTAATGATAGTGTAGAATTGTCTAACGATAGTGTAGAATTGTCCATTGTCTAACGATAGTGTTGAATTGTCTAATGATAGTGTAGAATTGTTCATTGTTTAATGATAGTGTAGAATTGACCATTGACTAATGATAGTGTAGAATTGTTCATTGTTTAATGATAGTGTAGAATTGACCATTGACTAATGATAGTGTAGAATTGTTCATTGTTTAATGATAGTGTAGAATTGTCCATTGTCTAATGATAGTTTAGAATTGTTCATTATCTAACTATAGTCTAGAATCGTCCATTGTCTAATGATAGTGTAGAATTGTTCATTGTTTAATGATAGTGTAGAATTGTTCACTGTCTAATGATAGTGTAGAATTGTCCATTGTCTAATGATAGTGTAGAATTGTTCATTGTTTAATGATAGTGTAGAATTGTCCATTGTCTAATGATAGTGTAGAATTGTTCATTGTTTAATGATAGTGTAGAATTGACCATTGTCTAATGATAGTGTAGAATTGTTCACTGTCTAATGATAGTGTAGAATTGTTCACTGTCTAATGATAGTGTAGAATTGTTCATTGTCTAACGATAGTGTAGAATTGTTCATTGTTTAATGATAGTGTAGAATTGTCCATTGTCTAATGATAGTGTAGAATTGTTCACTGTCTAATGATAGTGTAGAATTGTTCATTGTTTAATGATAGTGTAGAATTGTCCATTGTCTAATGATAGTGTAGAATTGTTCATTGTTTAATGATAGTGTAGAATTGTTCATTGTCTAATGATAGTGTAGAATTGTTCACTGTCTAATGATAGTGTAGAATTGTTCACTGTCTAATGATAGTGTAGAATTGTTCATTGTTTAATGATAGTGTAGAATTGTTCATTGTTTAATGATAGTGTAGAATTGTCCATTGTCTAATGATAGTGTAGAATTGTCCATTGTTTGATGATAGTATAGAATTGTTCATTGTCTAATGATAGTGTAGAATTGTTCATTGTCTAACAATAGTGTAGAATTGTTCATTGTTTAATGATAGTGTAGAATTGTCCATTGTCTAACAACAGTGTAAAATCGTCCATTGTTTAATGATAGTGTCCGTTCAGTATAAAAGATTATAGTTTGCTGGAATTTTTAGTGATAAACAGAGTAGATCCTGATCATAGGACTCCTTCAGGAGCCCTCTAATCTTGGTCTACACTGTATGCAAATTCTGGTACACTTGCCTCCCCTCATTCAAAGGGTTTAATAGCTTGTTCTAAATGTTAGATTTGAAATTACAAGGCCACAATGACGACAAGTAACACAGCGAGGTCTCCATAAATAACATGAATTAATTCAGTGTTACACTGAATGCAGTCAGCATCCCTCATTGGATTTTCTTTGATTGGATTTTCTAATTATCTGCGATAAATTCTGTCTGCCCCAAATTAGCTCATTGATTCATTGATTTTAGCCCAGTGAGGCTGTAAATTGTTGCTTCTGAGATTAACCTTTCCTCTGCTGCGTGTTGCCTATTGAGTAATATTGTTATCAGTTTTATGAAAGAAGACATGTTGCACTCTGTTAGTTGATTCAGGTCCAGTTATTGAATGGTTTTACCAAGCTCCCAGTAAAGGAATTAGCTATAGGAAACATCGTGGGCTATATTTCGGAAGCAGATTGTTGTGACATGTTAAGGACGATCACTCCATGAGTCATGACAGAAGCTCACGGCAGCAAGACATAAAATGATAGTAAAATAGTGTCATTGTTAGCTCTCAGTAAAAGTTTCCCTTTAGAGTTGTCTGAGATCAAACAGGATCCAATTACGTAGCCTAGCCTAGAAAGTAAAATAAATCCTCGTCAATGGTTTGCAAGGTGATTGCATAATGCTTTGATTGCATAGTTTCACTAACCACTGCCTAGAATTACGATGTGACAAGTCTGCTATCTTCACAGGTTAGCAAATAAATAAGATTTAAAATCAATTCTCTGACCATCATCAGGTGATAGATTGCAGGCAATTCAATGTGTATGATTACGTATGAAAGAGGACAGAAACCATACAGTTGTTTTATTGTTTTCTTATGCTCCAACCATTTAAAATTGGGGAACATTATACTTACACCTGTCCATGTGTGGGTATTTGCATACATATGTTCATACTTGCGTATGTACGTTTGTTCAGATTCTTAGATGTCCAATAACTCTCCTTTGGCTGGTGTTTCTGATGTGAAACTTTTACATCGTAATAACAGCTTGATGAGAGGGTGTGTCATGAAACAAAAGCCATAACTCTGACATCAATGATTTTAGAGTTATTCCCCTTTTTCATTATTTCTCGTCTGGAAAAATAACTCTTCTGTGGCTGGAGTTATTGAAATGAAACTTCCACATATGGTAAGAGCTGGATAAGAATGTGTCTCATGAACAAGAGTCATAACTCTGTCATCAATAGCTCTTGTGACACACATGTGCACTCTCCTCAAACTCTTACCATATATGACATTTCATTTCAACACCAGCCAAGGAAGAGTTACACACCATTTCATCAATACTTATAGTTATTCTTCCCCTTTTGCATTTTTTTTTCATGTATACAGTCAAACCTGTTTTTAGAGACACAGTTTGGGAGAAAGCCAAAAGTGTCGCATCTCACAGGGTGTCTTTGAATTCAGGTTGAAAATTTCATGGGCCAATACCAACCGCTCCAGGGTCCATGTCGTATTGATCAACATTCTTCGCGAAAACTGATGACATTTCAAATTTATATCTAGGTATTACTTTTTTAGGGTTGGAAATGGAATAAACTATTTCATGATGTTACTTCTTTAGTGTCCTTATCATTAATTCTATTAATAAAAAGTAAGTTTGTGCACAAAACAAATCAGAAGCCCTCGTAGTTTTTCGAAGCGTTTCGGCCCATTGCCACAACGAGGCCAAGCACAACTGTCTTTGACAGGGAAGCAGAAGCACATTTCTATATATCTGTATTTTAATTATGAGAATACAATTTATGTTATAATGAAATAAACCTTTTGAAGTGGTGTGGTTAACTTCTTGTCAAGTTATGAAACCAAATTGGCAATTAAATCACTAGAATAGCCAATTACGACATTATGGCCGATTTCCGGTATAAATAAATGGATGATTAAAGCGCAGTTCATTATCAGAATTTTATGGTTGGGTAGCTAGCTATAAAGACAGTAGTGAGACTAACAGACCAACTGGACCAGATAATCCCTTATCACCTTGGGCATTAATCCTTTGACACGTTAATGAGGGCAATTTGGTACAAACACAATGATACAGTGAAAGATCATTGTCGCTAAATACAATGTCGTTTGCCGAGTTGGGAGTACAAATTTAGTGTCGTATGTCGCATCTGCCAATGTGTCGCTAAATACAGTTGAAATATAGGGGAAAATACATCGGGAGGAAGGAAATACTGTCGCATCTGACAGGATGTCGCTAAAAACAATGTGTCGCTAGGACAGGTTTGACTGTATAATTCAAGGTACAAATAGCTTTTGCTGTATCCAGTAAGATATGTCAAGTTTTCTCTTTACACAAAGTATACATGTGTATGCAGTTGATAAAAGTTCTTAATTTACATTTATTTGGTAAATTAGGTACATATATAAGGCTGCATGTAGACAATGCTGCATCATAGCTGGGGGCTTTCATGTTCTGTGCAAAGGTGCCCGACGCATACTTGGACTCACCCACGGAACCTCAAACCCCCCCACCCCCCCACCCACCCACCCACCCAAAAAAATAAAAATAATAATAATAAAAAATTGTAATCGAAGTATGTAAAACTAGCCTAAAACTATCTAATTGAACCTTAAATCACTCCGAAAAACAACAAAAACACAACCCGGAAAAAAGTTCCTATCGGGTCTATATATGTATTGAAAGGTACCTAACTATGTCAGATCAGCAGCGGAAAAAACAACAGTCATTTTTTTCAAAGTCTTACAGCAAAGCCAATTCAACACCATATCAATCATTTTGGTCTTGATCCGTTCCAAATTCCATATGCTAAGCGACACAGTTAGTGCTTTCCTTAAATATTGGTTCCCGATAGGAATTTTTTTTCCGGGCCATGTTTTTCTTGTTTTTCGGAGTGGTTTAAGGTTCAAATAGATAGTTTTAGGTCAGTTTAACATAATTCGATCACAATTTTTTTATATTTTTTTTTTTTTGGGGGGGGGGGGTGTCTATGGGTGAGTCCAAGCATGCGTCGGGCACCTTTGGTTCTGTGAACACATTTCTAGTTTCAATATTTAACCCCAATTCTATAAATACGCTTTTCCACACCTTTGCAAACAGAGAATACCCAATATCAGACGGCTCCTGTACGAGCCGTCTGATCAGGGTCTGCGGTGTTTGCTAATGAAATAATATTGATATAATTCTACAGTTTCTGCCAATGCCTATTATATAATTTGTTCAATTCTAATCAATATTCATGATGTCATTATTTCTCCTGCAGGAGCTGTCTGATCATGGTCTGCTTCTGTTTGCTTTTGACATGATAGAGATTTGATTCTACAGTTAACCCTTTCTGCGCCAAATTTTTAATTGTCGTCTGCTACCCAATTTTGTTAAATCATTTGGTAAAATGCAGAATTAAGATAAATAAATGCAACCTTCAAAGGAATAAACCATAGATATAGAAATAGAGTTTGAGACAAATAGTGTAGTCCCTGATCAGACGCCACCTTGAAAATACGGAGCTGCCTCTGATCTGGGACTGCACTCTTTGTTGTGGTGCATTTATATATGCGACATCGGCGGTGAAAGAGTTAATTGTTAAAGCAAAAAAGTCGCTTGAAAAGTTTACATTATTAAAAATTTGGCTAATAAATGTTCATTTTGTCATTATGTCTTACATGAATATTAAACAGGGAAAAGGTTAACTCAGTAACTGTTGTGTGAAAATATGTCTGCTGATATTCTGAATGTCAAATGTTTTCCCTTAATTTTATTCAAAACTACTCAAAGTTTGAAACAGTATTGAACATGAGGAGGCACAGAAATTACGTCCCATCTGGATCTGATCTGAACTCTGATCTCAACTATTTGCATAAGTTTCACAAATCAGTTGCTAGTGTGCAGTGTTTGCACTATTGGCTTCTATGTCAGTCAAATTCAAAAGTTTTCTACCATGGCCAAAAAGTCCTGTGTCCATTGTAAAAAAAATAATCTAATTAATATTCATATGATGTCATTATATCTTACATGAATATTCATGGAGGAAGAGTTAAGTTTTTAAAATCTATTGTCATCCAAATTAATTTGGAGAATCTGATTCCAACATGAGGTTTGTTTTTGAAGCATTTTAAGCTTCTTGTTTTCGCTGGAAAATTTATGACTTCCTGGAGGGTTCTATAAGCTGCAATTAATGACCAAAGGTTATTACACAACCGGAGAAAGAAAAAAAAGAAACTGACTGAACGAGGCGGCTATGAGGCTTATTGATGAGGCAGTGGGTTTCAAATTCCTCTGTCAGATACAGGCAGACAGTCTCAGATAATTTCAGATTTAGAACTTGAAGAGACAAGAATCCTGTTTAAGATTCAACCCTAGAAATGCTGCAATTTTAACCATTTGAATGATGAACAGAACTCCAGATAAGATGCGTAAATTAAAACAATTTCAAGAATAACTTCTTTATTTCTCCACCAACCCCTATGTTGTGACCACCCTTTAGAATCGTCTCTTCATAGATTGTGGTGGAGAACTGACGATTTTAGTAATTGAGTACGTACAGGTATCTGTTGCTCTCAATGACTTTTCAAAGTGGAATAGTCCATCACTGTACTCGAACACCATCTCCCCTCTCTAATAGTCCATCACTGTACTAAGTATTCAAACACCGTCTCCCCTCTCTAATAGTTGGACACTGTACTTAGCAGCAAATAGTGAAGACCCTTATCAAAGGGCTCCTTTATGAGCCATTTGATCTGGGTTTGCACTTGCCTGTAGGTTTGTCACTGCATTCAAAGGGTTAAAATGGAATGGTTCATTATTGGAGTCCATTCAATGTGAAAGGTAATCTTGTTAACCCTTTACTCCATAAATATGCCTTTATATGCCTTTGCAAACAGAGTAGACCCAGACCAGATCAGATGGCTCCTATAGCAGCCGTCTGATCAGGGTCTGCTCTGTTTGCTAATGATGTTGTAATATAGATAATTTAAGGCCAAAACTTCCTGTGTCTATGTGTTATTATAACAATTAATCTAATTAATATTGATGATATTCATTATTTCTCGCTTAAATATTCATGGGGTTAAGGGTTAATAATAGGGATGTCAACGAATATTCGAATATTCGAATATTCGTTTTTTAATCGAATATTCGAACCCTATTTTACCATTCGAATATTCGTTTCAGTTATGTGTATACATTTTTATAAAAAAAAATTAAAAAAAAAAAAAAATATATATTGATACTGTCGGTGATCTGTTTACTTACAGAAAATGCATCACTGCACAAGTCCTCCCCGCTACCCTGCTGCAGGTGACACCTGTGTTGTCATCAATTAATTAATCCCCTGGGGCCACAGTCTGACGAAGGGAGAATCAACAAACCAGTGACAAACAGCTAACACACTTGCAAACAGTCACCTTTAATTTAGTATACTCCCAATTAATTCGCTGATTGCCGCCATTGTTTGTCAAGTACGGTCTAAAACACTGACCTGCAAACAATGCCAGAGTCGCGAAAATCAGAGTCGGCACATCAAAGTAACAACTTTTGATTGGTTTGTCAGTTTGCTCATCATATTAAGCAATCTATTTTAAATACTGTAAGTGTTATGTTTGAAATTGTTGTCTTTATTAAAATTGGAAAAATGACTTTGTATACATCATTAACTCCACATGATTAAGCTATCCAATGACACATGCGGGCTGTGAAAATAAACACCGCCCACCAAAACAAATGTCCCATAATGCATCAAATAATCTGCTATAAAATATAATGATAATAGAAGGTCCTCATCAATTGTCTTCTTTATACAATTTATTGAATATCTATCGAAAGTAAAATCATCTGAAACATGCCGCCTCAACGATCTGAAGTCTGGAAGCATTTTACGCTATCCACAGATAAGAAAACAGCTAGTTGCAACATCTGTCAAGCTGCGCTAACTTACGCTGGCACCACGTCAAACCTCAAGAATCACCTTCAAGGGAAACACCCAACGTTTTCGTGTGTTAGCACCGACAACCAAACAAAACAAGCACCAATGAACTTATTTTTGAAGAAATATCCACCTGAAACGCAAGCGCAGTTGATATGTAGCACAGCTTAACGAATACTTCAAGGTTCAAACAGTTTGGATCCTGTTGAGACTCCGAGCAGGATCCGAACTTTTTGATACCCAGCTCGTAAAACTTCCAAGCGCAGCGCGAGCTAATCGTGGGTATTTGATTAGTTTCGTTTCTGTATGGGCAGCAATTAGGATGTCTTAAATTTATACCAATTGAGCACAGCTATGGGAAAACCATCCATAACGTATTGCAAACAGTGTAGACCCTGGTCAGCAATTTAGCTCATATATCGGTACTCAATTTTACATGACTGGAAATACTAAATAAGAGACGATGGCGATAATTTTTGTTGTCTCTAACCGGAAGTTGGGCGTATCATGTACATAACAGAAAACAAAGCCAAACACTTTAACCAATGGTGAATTTAATGCATTTCCATGATTCACAACATTCATAAGGGGGCAGCGATGGCAAACATATGCAAATCAGAATCAATATAAGAATTTACTTACATAGACATCTAGTAACATGGTAAAACGTACATTAGAAAACTTTCGAAAAATTAGACGCCTATATTCCAGCTCCGACGTAGATTCAATTATACATGATTAAAAAATCTCAGTCACCATGACAGTCACAGGTAAACGAATATTCGAATATTCGAATAGTAATCCTATCGAATATTCGAATACCAAAATCCCTATTCGTTGACATCCCTAGTTAATAACAAATAATGCAGACCGTGATTATTATAAGGCATCCTCCAAGAGTCCCGACTTAAGTATACACTGTTTGCATACCAATTAACAAAATCTAAGAAATAATGACATCAGGAATGTTATTTAGATTAATGTGTTGAAATAGCATATGGACACAAGAGTTTTTGGCCATGGCAGAAACTGTTGAATCATATCTATATTATATCATAATGCTTTGGTCACAACCCCTTCCGATTAGGCTTAGGATGTACTCCCGGCATGATTTTTAGCCATTTTGGCCTGGTCCCTGGCTGGACACCAGACATGACTGGCCGGTGGCCGGGGCTCTCAGGCAGCATCGGGGAGGTGCCCGAAGAGTTTTAACTCGAAGTTAAAATTTCTCCGGTGTCCTGTAGGTTTTCATAATCGGCCACATATCCTTCACACATCGTTTAAGTATCGCCCGATATCTGGCCGGGAATCGAGCGCTAATCGGCCGGTGTATGTAGCCTCAGGGGAGAAATTTTTGGGACCGGACATGGGCCGATATCCGGCCGATGTCTGTTTACACATTGGAAAGTAACCCACCAATGTCCGATCGGCTTGAACCGGTGTGGACCAGATATGTTACAGACATCGGCCGGCCGGTGGCTAGAATCGGGCGGACTATATAACACCCCCCCCCTCCCCCCGTCAGTCGCCGTGTACAACACTATAGCGCGTTTCTACACAAGAGAAATTTGGCCTGGTACAAGCATCGTTCGTTGTCGGTAGGATACTCGGGCGATATTCGTACGATGTCCGGTGAATAGGCCGGTTATTGCCCAGACATCATAGGATAATCGGCCGATTAGTATTAGATGTTCGGTCGGTATTCACTGCCTCGCCGGCCCCCCAAAAATTTCTCTTTGGAAACAGACGCCGTACGATTACCAGATGTCTTCGGACGGTACCATTTATGTAAATGATGTGTGACAAATTTTTTGACCGGTGTTGTCCGATGCCGGAAAAATGGCCAAAACCAGCGGTTTACTCCCGATTACCCCCTATCCCCGGATACCGGCCGATATTTGTGACCATAGCATAAGCAAACACAGCAGACTCTGATCATACGGCTCCTTAGTAATAGGACCCGTTTGATCTGGGTCTACTCTATTTGCAAAGGCATAGATTATGGTGTAAAGGGATAAACACTTTTTCATGCCTCTGCAAATATAGTAGACCCAAACAAGATGACTCCTGTAGAAGCCATCTGATCAGGATCTGTTCTGTTATTATCATAATTATGATAGATTTGACTCTACAGTTTCTACCAATACCAAAATATCCTGTGTACATAAAATTACACCATTATAAAAAATCAGCTAATAAATTATTGTGGTGTACTGTGGTCTAGTGGTAACATGCCTGACTACTAATCTTGAGGTCCGTGGTTCAAATCCCGGTCTTCCCAGGAAATTTCAAAGGGCTTTTCATATGTTATTATATTATCATGTGTTATTATAAAAATTAATCTAATTAATATTCATGATATCATTATTTCTTGCATAATTATTCTAAAATTATCAACCAATGATATTCGGAATATCATAATTATATCACTCTTTGAACTGTGTGTTTTGACAAGAAGCCAGTCTCAACAGACGAAAGTTCTACTAGCCATAAAATGATGGGGTTCTATCGGTTGATCAAAGTAAGTATTGTCCACAGAAAGTTTTCAACACATACTCAATCATATAATCTTTCACACTCAATGAAAATTTAAAAATAGAGCCTCTTCAGACTTCTCAAAGTATCGGACACTGTCTGACATTTGCTCGACTTTTGTGTTGTAAAGTATCGGACACTGTCTGACATTTGCTCGACTTTTGTGTTGTAAAGTGTCGGACACTGTCTGACATTTGCTCGACTTTTGTGTTGTAAAGGAAAGTAAAAGCTAAAGTAGGTATTTGTTGAAATGTCTTTTCTCAGATTTCAACTTTACCTCAGACTCTAGTTCTGAATTTGATGGGTTTCATCAGTTTCCAAACAACTAATTATATGTATAGATCTAATTGAAAATGACATCAGTCTACCTTCAATATGTAATTAGACTCCAGTTTTTCAAAATAGAGTGCTGAACCTGGAAAAATAAATGCATGTGTAAGAATTAATTAAACAAAAAATGTTTGTGTATGGGATTGGGGTTAATAATTATTATTATGTCTCCCCCCATATTTATATGGGGGAGACATATTGTTTTCGTGAGAGTTGTCTGTCTGTCTGTCTGTCCGTCTGTCTGTCCGCACTCACCAATGGGTAGTTGTGTAACTTTTTCTAACTAGTCACACAAGTAAAATCATTAACCTGGCCATCTCTTGTGACATTAACCTGGCCATTTCTTGTGACATTAACCTGGCCAGTTGTGGGACATAGGGTTAGGGTTAGGGTTAGCTTCCAAATCATTCTATTCCAAAGTTAGAGCCAAAAATAGTTTTACTTGTGGGACTAGTCCCACAAGAAAAGATCAAAGGAAAAAGTCACACAACTACCCATTTGTTAGTCTGTCCGTCTGTCCGTCCGTCTGTCCGTCTGTCTGTCACACTTTTTGTCCGGACGATAACTTCAATATGCCTGATGCCAGTTGATTGAAACTTCATATATGGAAAGAGCATAATGAGAGGAAGTGTCATGCACAAGGTCCATAACTCTGGCTTCACTAATATAGGAGTTATTGCCCCTTGTAAAAAACAATCACACTTTTTTGTCCGGACGATAACTCCTATATGGCTCATGCCATTGGATTGAAACTTCATATATGGAAAGATCATGACGAGAGGAAGTGTCATGCACAAGGTCCATAACTCTGGCTTCACTAATATTGGAGTTATTGCCCTTTGTTAAAAATATCACAATTTTTTGTCCGGACAATAACTTCAATATGCCTGATGCCAGTTGATTGAAACTTCATATATGGAAAGAGCATAATGAGAGGAAGTGTCATGCAGAAGGTACATAACTCTGGCTTCACTAATATAGGAGTTATTGCCCTTTGTAAAAAAATTCACACTTTTTTGTCTGGACGATAACTTCTATATTGCTCATGCCATTGGATTGAAACTTCATATATGGAAAGATCATAACGAGAGGAAGTGTCATGCACAAGGTCCATAACTCTGGCTTCACTAATATTGGAGTTATTGCCCTTTGTAAAATAAATCACAATTTTTTGTCCGGATGATTACTCCTATGTGACACATGCCATTGGAGTGAAACTTCATACATGGAATGATCACAATAAGAGAAAGTGTCATGCATAAGATCCTTAACTCGAGCTTCAATAAATTTAGAGTTATTGCCCCTTGTACATTTGTTTAATTCTTTCTTGTCCGGACGATAACTCCTACATGGCTCTTGCCATCGTATTGAAACTTCATACATGGAAAGAGCATGATGAGAGAAAGTGTCATGAACAAGGGCCATAATTCTGGCTTCAATATTTTTGGAGTTATTGCCCTTTGTTACATTTTTTGGCCGATCAATAACTCCTGTTCGACTGATGCTATTGGAATGACATTTTATTTTTGGAAAGAGCATGATGAAAGTAAGTGTCATGCACAAGGGCCATTAATCTGGTATCAATATTTTTGGAGTTATTAGCTGTTATCATTTTCTTCTTGAAAAATGTAGTGTGGAAAACGCATAATGAGGGGAAGTATCATTCATCAAGACCATAACATTTTTAGTGATTTCCCTTTACATATTGCTTTTATTAGAGGGGAGACAAAAACCTCTAGTTTATTCATGAATTATGTCTCCCACATTTATGGGGGGAATTGTTTTTGCCGGACTTGCTGCAGTTTCAGAGATACGCGCGACACCATGTAATTTTAAGTCATCAAGGGCAATAACTCGCGCATATCTGTCTTGCCTTCATTAAAAATTTTATGCCCCCAAGATCAAATCTGGGGGGCATATTGTTTTTGCCCTGTCAGTTTGTCTGTTTGTCAGCAACTTTAACATTGGCCATAACTTTTGAGCCAGTACAGATAGCGACTTGATATTTGGCATGCATATGTATCTCATAAAGCCGCACATTTTGAGGGGTGACATGTCAAGGTCAAGGTCATCCTTCAAGGTCAGAGGTCAAATATATGGGTCAAATCACCGACTTTAACATTGGCCATAACTTTTGGACCAATAGAGATAGAGACTTGATATTTGGCATGCTTGTGTATCTCATGAAGCTGCACATTTTGAGGGGTGACATGTCAAGGTCAAGGTCATCCTTCAGGGTCAAAGGTCAAATTGTCTGTTTTTTTGGCTGTAACTTTAACACAACCTTAACATTGGTCATAACTTTTGAGCCAGTACAGATAGAGACTTGATATTTGGCATGCATATGTATCTCATAAACCCGCAAAATTTGAGTGGTAATATGTTAAGGTCAAGGTCATCCTTCAAGGTCAGAGGTCAAATATATGGGTCAAATCACCGACTTTAACATTGGCCATAACTTTTGGACCAATAGAGATAGAGACTTGATATTTGGCATGCTTGTGTATCTCATGAAGCTGCACATTTTGAGGGGTGACATGTCAAGGTCAAGGTCATCCTTCAGGGTCAAAGGTCAAATTGTCTGTTTTTTTGGCTGTAACTTTAACACAACCTTAACATTGGTCATAACTTTTGAGCCAGTACAGATAGAGACTTGATATTTGGCATGCATATGTATCTCATAAACCCGCAAAATTTGAGTGGTAATATGTTAAGGTCAAGGTCATCCTTCAAGGTCAGAGGTCAAATATATGGGTCAAATCACCGACTTTAACATTGGCCATAACTTTTGGACCTGTACAGATAGAGACTTGATATTTGGCATGCTTGTGTACCTCATGAAGCTGTACATTTTGAGGGGTAAGATGTCAAGGTCAAGGTCATCCTTCAGGGTCAAAGGTCAAATTGTCTGTTTTTTTGGCTGTAACTTTAACGCAACCTTAACATTGGTCATAACTTTTGAGCCAGTACAGATAGAGACTTGATAATTGGCATGCATATGTATCTCATAAAGCCGCACAATTTGAGTGGTGACATGTCAAGGTCAAGGTCATCCTTCAAGGTCAGAGGTCAAATATATGGGTCAAATCACCGACTTTAACATTGGCCATAACTTTTGGACCTGTACAGATAGAGACTTGATATTTGGCATGCTTGTGTATCTAATGAAGCTGTACATTTTGAGGGGTGACATGTCAAGGTCAAGGTCATCCTTCAGGGTCAAAGGTCAAATTGTCTGTTTCTTTGTCTGTAACTTTAACATTGGTCACAACGTTTGAGCCAGTACAGCTAGTGACTTGATATTTGGCATGCACATTTTGAGGGGTGACATGTCAAGGTCTAGGTCATCCTTCAAGGTCAGAGGTAAAATATATGGGTCAAATCACTGACTTTAACATTGGCCATGCCTTTTGGACCAGTAGAGATAGACTTTATGTTTGGCATGCTTGTGCATCTCATGACATGTCAAGGTCATTCTTCAGGGTCAAAGGTCAATTTGTCTGTTTGTCTGTAACTTTAACATTGGTCATAACTTTGAGCCAGTACAGAAAGAGACTTCATATTTGGCATGCATATGTGTATCTCATAATGCCGCACATTTTGAGGGGTGATATGTCAAGGTCACCCTTAAAGGTCAGAGGTCAAACATATGGGTCAAATCACCGACTTTAACATTGGCCATAACGTTTGAACCAGTACAGATAGAGACTTGATATTTGGCATGCTTTTGTATCTCATGAAGCTGTACAGTTTGAGGGGTGACATGTCAAGGTCATCCTTCAGGGTCAAAGGTCACCAACTTCAAATTGGCCATAACTTTTGAACCAATAGAGATAGTCTTGATATTTGGTATGCATGTGTATCTCATGAAACTGCACATTTTGAGGGGCAACATGTCAAGGTAAAGGTCATCTTTTAGGGTCAAAGGTCACCGACTTTAACATTGGCCATAACTTTTGAACCTGTAGATACAGACTTGACATTTGGTATGCATGTGTATCTCATGAAGCTGCACAGTTTGGGGGTGACATGTCAAGGTCAAGGGCATCTTTCAGGGTCAAAAGTCACCGACTTTAACCTTGGCCATAACTTTTGAACCAGTAGAGATACAGACTTGACATTTGGTATACATGTGTTTCTCATGAAGCTGCACAGTTTGGGGGGTGACATGTCAAGGTCAAGGTCATCTTTTAGGGTCAAAGGTCACCGACTTTAACATTGGTCATAACTTTTGAACCAGTAGAGATACAGACTTGATAGTTGATATACATGTGTTTCTCATTTGGCTGCACAGTTTGAGGGGTGACATGTCAAGGTCATCTTTGAAGGTCAAAGGTCATTAACATTGGCCATAACGTTTGAACCAGTAGATATACAGCCTTGATACTGGTATGCATGTGTATCTCATGAAGCCGCACAGTTTGAGGGGTGACATGTCAAGCTCAAGGTCATCCTTCATGGTCAAAGGTTACCAACTTTTAACATTGGCCATAACTTTTGAACCATTAGAGATACAGACTTGATATTTGGTATGCATGTGTACCCCATGAAGCTGCACAGTTTGAGGGGTGACATGTCAAGATCAAGGTCATCCTTCAGGGTCAAATGTCATATCGAGGGGACATAGTGTTTCACAAACACATCTTGTTTTATTTTTTATCATCCAGATTGCAGCATTCAATGGCAGCCTGGACCAACCCTGACCTGGTCAACCCTTTCTGTTTTTCCCAAGGGTGTTGATACAGCTGCTGGTACATTATAAACTTCATCAACACATACACCATAAGGAAGATGTCACAGCCACATATTCCATTTGACAACAGATTATTTGATGTGACATAGCCAGAGATGAGGGCATTCTTGCCTATCAGCATTCTGATGGAAATGAAATTATTTATCAAAAAGGTGTAAAACATTGTCTACCCCGATCATGTATTATATTTATCAGGGTTAATCTTGGTTTAGCTATTTTTAATAGACTCAGTAAGGATAGAACAATGTTTATGATAATGATTTATCTGTTGATAACAAAACACTGTCAGTCAAACCTTAAGGAATAAATTGGAATATAAAAGTTGGGGTTCACATCAATGGAATTCAGAGTGGAGTTTTGATAGAATAAAACATCATGTGGGTTATTAGTAATTTACTGCTCATTTGATAATATATTGTGTGTTAAGTGGTTGTTCATAAATAAATCAAGCTTTGGGATCAATTTGTTTGTGTGTGTTTGCATAATAATATCAGCCCCCTCAAAATGTAACTATAAAGTCATACTATACTGTCTAAACAGCAGTTAAAATTCTAGGATTAGTAATTAATAACGAGGGTAGTGCTTCAAAATATACATGATTTATCAACAGCATTTAATATTGCTTTGATTTGATTGAAAGATGGACTGTCACTCAGCATTGCATTTCTGACTTGTTGAGGTCAAGGACTGAGTTTAACTAATAACCACTTTGCTAGTGGTTTGAGTGTTGTTACAGTCTGTCATATGTCTAGTAATACATTGATCAATTCGAAGATGTCAAAAAATGGTAACATGTGTGGCAATGTCTTCCTTTACACTTAACATCCATATCAAACCCAGAAGCCATTATGGCCCTTCAGGCCTTTGATTTGAAAAAAGATGAGCTTAATTATTATAATGACATAATAAACAGGAGAAATACTGGCCATGGCAGAAACTGCCAGAGCAGACCCTGATTACATGATTCCTACAAATACAGTAGAACCCCTCTAATGAGACCACTTAATGAATAAACATTTCTCCCTTAATAAGCAGGTGGCTGCTTAATGCAGGATGAGAGTTATGCAGAAAGGAGCTTTCTGCATAACTTTCATCCTGCATTAAGGTACCACCTGCCTCAGCCACTCAGAATAATGCCCCTTTTTGGTGGTCGCATTAGAGGGGATTTACTGTATAAATGCTCTATTTATCACAATTGTTTTCAAAAAAGACTTACCAAGGCATCAAAAGGGAATGGCTTTAAAGTTTTATTCACAATTTCTAAAAGGTTGTCTTCTTCAGTTTTCAGCGAATATTTTGCTTCTGTTTCTCTTAACTCTTTGAATGTGAGAACCGAGTGTACAGGCATTTGTAAACAGTGTAGATCCAGAAACGAGTGTACAGGCATTTGTAAACAGTGTAGATCCAGATAAGAGTGTACAGGGATTTGTAAACAGTGTAGATCCAGATAAGTGGGCTCCTAGAGGAGCTGTTTGATCAGGGTTTGCCTTGTTCATCTTTTAAAATCTTCTCGCAAATTGTACCCATTTATACTGAGAAAACTCTATCGTTAAATGATGGTCGACCGTTCAACTTTGAAATTGCATGATTGAAAGTGTTAAAAAAATTAGACTGAAATTGTTTTTAATTGTTTTATGCTCTGTGCCTATTCTGTTACAGACTTTCTGCATTTTGAAAATTTTGACAGCATTACACCCCCTGGGATCTTTGTTTCACTGCAAAGTATTGCTGTCTGAAAAATTTGTCTCGTTTATTTTTTTTCTGTACTGAAACTAACGTATTTTCAGTTTACCAGAAAAATACCCTAACGGCCCAAAGAATTTAGGCAGAAAAGCATAGGCAAATAGTGCAGTGTAGCAACTCATTTTGAAATAATGTTGCACTTTGAAATAATTATTTCAAAATGAGTTGAAGTTTATTTCAATGTGTGATTTTCGATGCCAACCTGTTTTGAAATAACGTTGGACTTTTAAATAATTATTTCAAAACTTTTAGCAGTTTATTATGGCTTTCGGAGCCATATAGCAGTCGGTCTCTTTACGGCAACGAGTTCACTTGTCTAGTGAACATGCGCAAGACAAAATAGTTTTCTTCAAGTCTGCACTAGTTTGGTTGTAAAATGTTCATGCATTTGTTTACTCTTCACATATTTAATAATAATTCGCTGTGTAAGATAATTACTACTAATCTACACAAAGATAAACTTTTTAAAAGTCTTGAAAAAGCCTATATAGCATTCTACGACGTATCGATACAGATACAGAAGTTTAATAAACTCCAAAGAAGACGCGAACGAATATTTTTACCGTAGTTTTCGCAACACCTTGGCGTTCTAAAGCAGAAGGAATATAGCCGAGGTTTCTGATTGCATTTTTATACACATTCGTAACTGATTAGCATATAGACATACATCTTCAGCCAATCAAACTGCCTTTTGCGTCGCATTCGGTCATTTCCGTTTGACCCGTACTCAACGCATCGAACAGCGTGTTTTGACTATGGCACCCAACCTCAACACAAGTCTAAGACTTACAAGCAGTAAAACCGTAAAAACACGGGGTTCTATTGGCTTATCAAAGTAAGTATTAACCATGGAATGTTTTCAACACATATTCAATCAAATTATATTCCAGCGTCAATAACAACTGTGAAAATAGAGCCTCTTCTATGTATCGTGTAACCGCCGAGTCGCCGACACTGTCGTTTGCTCAAGACGTTTGTGTCGTGTAAAAGCGAAAGTAGGTAGCAATTTGTTGAAATGTCTTTCCCAGATTACAAATCTACTTCAGACTGTAGTTCTGAATTTGAGTTTCATCAGGTTCCAAACAACTACCGTAACTGTATGTACATGTATGGATCTACTTAGTAATTAAAAATAAAAACAGTCTACCTTCAATTTGTAAGCAGACTACATTTATTCAAAATAAACGAGTGTTGACCATGGAAAAATAAATGTTATGTGTAAGAATTAGTTGAACAAATATAACTTTGATGTTGTGCTTCAGTTTTTTGCATCAGCTTTAGACATGAAATCATATTAGTTGACCCTTTACTTCATGAATATTCATGTAAGAAATAATGACATCATGAATATAATTAAGATATTCTTTTGGCCATAGTAGAAACTAGAAGCATGTCTATATATAAACAGCAGATCATGAGATGGCTCCTTTTGTTTCAGTCTGTCATATTTTTATGCCCCCAATCAATTTTTATACCCCCCTTTTGAAAAAATGGGAGTATATTGCTTTGCACATGTCGGTCGGTCGGTCGGTCGGTCGGTCGGTCTGTCGGTCGGTCGGTCGGTCGGTCGGTAGATCGATGGTTTCCGAATGATAACTAATAAACGACTAGGCCTAGAATCTTCAAACTTGCTGTGGTGGTTGGTCATGACAAGTAGATGACCCCTATTGTTTTTTAGGTCACTAGGTCAAAGGTCAAGGTCACCACGACCTAAAATGGTGAAATAGTTTCCGATCAATAACTGCTCAAGGATTTGGCTTGGGATCTTCAAACTTGCTGTGATGGTTGGTCATGATCACTAGATGATCCCTCTTGATTTTGAGGTCACTAGGTCAAAGGTCAAGGTCACCATGACCTTAAATGGTTAAATGCTTTCCGATCAATAACTGCTCAAGGGTTTAGCTTAGAATCTTCAAACTTGCTGTGGTAGTTGGTCATGACCACTGGATGACCCCTATTGATTTTGAGGTCACTAGGTCAAAGGTCAAGGTCACCATGACCTCAACTGGTAAAATGGTTTCTGATCAATAACTGCTCAAGGGTTTGGCCTAGGATCTTCAAATTTGCTGTGGTGGTTGGTAATGACCACAAGATGACCCCTATTGTTTTTTAGGTCACTAGGTCAAAGGTCAAGGTCACCATGCTCTTAACTGGTCAAATGGTTTCCGATCAATAACTGCTCAAGGGTTTGGCTTAGAATCTTCAAACTTGCTGCGGTAGTTGGTCATGACAACTGGATGACCCCTATTGTATTTGAAGTCACTAGGTCAAAGGTCAAGGTCACCATGACCTTACCTGGTAAAATGGTTTCTGATCAATAACTGCTCAAGGGTTTGGCTTAGGATCTTCAAATTTGCTTAGGTGGTTGGTCATGACAACTAGATGAGCCCTATTGTTTTTTAGGTCAAAGGTCAAGGTCACCATGACCTTAACTGGTGAAATGGTTTGCGATCAATAACTGCTCAAGAATTTGTCTTAGGATCTTCAAACTTGCTGTGGTGGTTGGTCATGACCAGTAGATAACCCCTATTATTTTTGAGGTCACTAGGTCAAAGGTCAAGGTCACCATGACCTTAACTGGTGAAATGGTTTGCGATCAATAACTGCTCATGGGTTTGGCTTAGGATCTTCAAACTTGCTATGGTGGTTGGTCATGACAACTAGATGACCCCTATTGTTTTTGAGGTCACTAGGTCAAAGATCAAGGTCATCATGACCTAAACTGATGAAATGGTTTCCAATTAATAACTGCTCAATGGTTTGGTTCAGGATCTTCAAACTTGCTGTGGTAGTTGGTCGTGACCACTAGATGACCCCTATAGTTGTTGAGGTCACTAGGTCAAAGGTCAAGGTCACCATGACATTAATATGTGAAATGTTTTCAGATCAATAAATGATCAGTGGTTTGGCTTAGGATCTTCAAAGTTGCTGTGGTGATTAGTCATGACCGCTAGATGACCTCTATAGTTGAGGTCACTAGATCAAAGGTCAGGGGGTCTGGGGGGTATACATGTTTTACAAACATCTCTTGTTTTTATTTTTTTTTGGGGGGGGGGGGGGGTTTGTTGGTTTGGCTCAAACTTTAATGTTGGCAATAACTCTGTAGCCATTGCACATACATACTTCAAACCTGGCATGTCTGTGCAACTTACAGAGACGAACATTTTTATTTATTTTTGGGGGTGGGGGGCTTATTAAAATCAAGGTAATATAACAGTTAAATGTCACATTACGAGTCAAATTTATATTATATTGGTCACAATCAGGGGCATAGTGTTTCACAAAAATGTGTTGTTATTAATACTTTTATCAATTCCAAGACGTTATTGTTATTAACTCCCCCAATTTCTCCCCTTATCAAACCCGAAAGCCATTATGGCCATTCAGGCCTTTGATTTTGATGTCAACCCGTTTTGAAATAAAGTTGCAAATTGAAATAAAAATGACTTTTCAACCCGTTTTGAAATAAAGTTGCAAATTGAAATAAAAATGACTTAAGTACTTTTCACTGCACAGAAATGGTAAAAACAGAATACATTCAAACTCATATACACTCATGGTGTGTTTCCAGTGTCTAATGACTCATGGCGTCAAGTCGGCGTCATGTGACGTCATTGACTTAAAATGCATATTTTACTACAAAAAGCGTTCAGTATAAAATTTAACCCGTAAAAGTTCAAAATTAGTCATGACGTCACTTTCGTGGGTTAAAAATTGATATTGAACGCATTTTGTAGTAAAATAGGCATTTTAAGTCAATGACGTCATGTGACGCCGACTTGTCGCCATGAGTCTACAGACACGGGAAACACACCATGAGTGGATACGAGTTTTGATGTATTCTGTTTTTACCATTTCCTTTCAGTGAAAAGTAATTTAGTAATTTTACTTAAATCTTTTTTTCAAAATGGGTTGACATGTAAAATTGCACATTGAAACAAACTGCAACCCAATTTGAAAGAATTAATATTTCAAAGTGCAACGTTATTTCAAAACTGGTTGCTACAGTGGAGACCTAGATGTTGGAGGGGCAGTTTGATCAGGATAGATCAGCACTACTTGCTACTGCTGGTATGTCAGTCTAATATAAAGTTATAAATATGGTGCCAAATTTACTTATTTGGGTTTACAGCAAAACCTCTCTAAACCGGACGTTAAATTTAGTATAAATATCGGTCAGACAGTTGGCAGCTTAATGCAGGGTGAAAGGCATGCAGAAAGCTCCTCTAAAGAACCTCTCTAAAGCAAGCATATGATTCATCAACATAGGACCTTAATAAGCAGGTGTTTGCTTAACCCTTTCCTCCATATACAGTATAACGACGTTATTTCGACTCTTGTTTTTCCGAGATACCCGCTTATTCCGAGGGAATGTTGAGGTCCCGGCTCAAATTCTATCAAATCTCATTGAAAATACCTGCATTAATCCGAATAGCGATAATCCGAAAATTCGAGCATGTGTCCTGGTCCCGCGGATCATTCTGGTTCCCTTTATTGATTGTTTAATTCGAGCACGGTGTTTTACCACCTCCGAGGTAATTATTCACACCTTCTTGATACGTTGACGTGACCTTTTGAAAGATCCGTCTATGGGGTATTAGATCTTCCAAATGTGTGAATAACACATTCATTGAATGCAGACTTTACTTTGGTGTAAATAATGATGAGAATTTAATAGACTGAAGTCTTAATAAACAAAGAGTCACACTCATAATTTGCATACGTTCGCAAACGTGTAGTGATTTTTAGGTACCGCTGAATGTGTGCCATATAACGTCTTTCTGCTTTAAATTTTGTAATAGTGCAGTGCTTTTCGTGTATTGCTTTGAAATTCGCAATATTTTTGTTACTTTTAGACAGTCTCGTTCATGCAGACTCTTGCTACGAGAGATGAATGAGTATAACTATGTCAGACGATAAAAGCCGAGTGTTCCGGTTATTAATTAATTTGGTCACTCGCCCTGATTTTCCTTACTACGAAACAGCACGGGAACGAAAGGAAAATGTTTGTTTGTGCACCCAACTCTGCACCAACAACTAAATTAATGTCGACAAATGGAAAAATATGCAAAATAAACGACATAACGCTATGCGCTACTACTGTTCTAGGGATATGTCTAAATGGTTTGAAACAAGTTTTGAGTTTATTGTGAAGGGTCCGTTGAACGGACCCATACAAATTAAGGTATAACCTTGGTTATCCGACATACCTTCGGACCGCCTGAAACTGTCGGATGCATCGGTGTGTCGGTTGTTCAAAATCGGAAGAGAAATATACAATGACGATAAACATTGACTGTTGATATTTATTTACATTCGGCATGAAACCCGTTAGAATCAAATGTTAACATTCTGCACGCTACGTAAATGTCGTAGGAAAAATGAGTGCAGCAAATCTGAAAGTTTATGAAAATAAATGCACACTGGAACTGTTATACCGAGGACCGTTTTACTGAGGTATCCGGTGGTCTGTGTCGCCGAAATATATATTTTTTTGTAAATACATGTACCTTATAATATGATTGAATATCGCAATGAAACATACGCCATATTTCACCCCAAACCCTATATTTCAACCCCATTAGACGGCCAGCAGACAGCCTGGCGGCCCGATTGAAAAGTGTGAAAACCCAATACACACTTTCAGATGACTCAACTGTCAAAATGGAGAATACGCATCGTAACTTTCCGACATTACGGAAATCATCGATCGAAATATCGTGACCGCTTCGGAAACTTCCGTTATGTTGGGAAAGTGCATAGATTGGCCGCGTCGGTGTATTTCGTTATGTCGGAAGTGAACGAAATAAACCAAGCGTTGACATTGGCCTAAGGGGAAGATTATAAGCGATAGCCTGATAATCCTTTCAACTCTTTTACCTGTTAAATGTGCCAATATGGGGTGTTGAGAAGTTTGTGTGCACGTTACTTTAATTGCATGGCGTCGGGTGTTTATGAAAAACAAACATCATTAGAAATCTAAACCCCGACTCAGAGCGGGGTTGGAGGTTATAAGCTAATGTAGAAAAGGGTGTGTACTCTTTGACCAATCAAATGAAATTTAAAACCCCAATAAATCACACGCGACATCACATGTGACCTTTCATTTTCTGAAAACGGTGACCTTTCATTTTTATGGCGTTCAAACGCCATATACTAGTCGGTCTCTTTACGGCAACGAGTTCACTTGTCTAGTGAACATGCGCAAGACAAAATAGTTTTCTTCAAGTCTGCACTAGTTTGGTTGTAAAATGTTCATGTATTTGTTTACTCTTCATGTATTTAATAATAATTCGCTGTGTGAGATAATTACTACTAATCTACACAAAGATAAACTTTTTAAAAGTCTTGAATTTTAATAAACTCCAAGTACGTCGATGCTCCAGAGTGGGCCCTGTACTTTAATTGGAAGAAGAAGAAGAAGAAGCGAACGAATATTTTTGCCGTAGTTTTCGCAACACCTTGGCATTCTAAAGCAGAAGGAATATAGCCGAGGTTTCCGATTGCATTTACACATTCGTAACTGATTAGCATATAGACCTACATCTTCAGCCAATCAAACTGCCTTTTGCATCGCATTCGGTCATTTCCGTTTGACCCGTACTCAAAATTAGAAATAGGAAGTTTCATAAAGGACAAGGTCAAAGAAATCCCATATACACATTTACCACGCATCGAACAGCGTGTTTTGACTATGGCACCCAACCTCAAAACAAGTCTAAGTCTTACAAGAAGTAAAACCGTAAAAACACGGGGTTCTATCGGCTGATCAAAGTAAGTACTATCCATAGAAGGTTTTCAACACATATTCAATCAAATTATATTCCAGTGTCAATAACAACTGTCTCTTCTATGTATCGTGTAACCGCCGAGTCTGCTCAAGACGTTTGTGTCGTGTAAAAGCGAAAGTAGGTAGCAATTTGTTGAAATGTCTTTCCCAGCTTACAACTCTACTTCAGACTGTAGTTCTGAATTTGAGTTTCATCAGGTTCCAAACAACTACCGTAATTGTATGTACATGTATGGATCTACTTAGTAATTAAAAATAAAAACAGTCTACCTTCAAATTTGTAAGCAGACTACATTTATTCAAAATAAACGAGTGCTGAACATGGAAAAATAAATGTTATGTGTAAGAATAAGTTGAACAAAAAATGTAGGATTATAGGTAGCCTTTGTATCATTTTGATGTTGTGCTTCAGTTTTTGCATCAACTTTGGACATGAAAGCATTAATTGACCCTTTACTTCATGAATATTCATATAAGAAATAATGACATCATGAATATAATTAAGATATTCTTTTGCCATAGTAGAAACTAGAAGCATGTCAATATATAAACAGCAGGTCATGAGATGGCTCCTTTTGTTTCAGTCTGTCATATTTTTATGCCCCCAATCAAGAATCAAGGGGGTGGGGGGGGGGGGGGGGCTGACTTTGTTGGTTTGTTGGCTTGGCTCAAACTTTAATGTTGGCAATAACGTTGTAGCCATTGCACATACATACTTCAAACCTGGCATGTCTATGCAACTTACAGAGGCGAACATTTTTATTTATTTTATTTTTTTTGGGGGGGGGGGGGGGGGGGGGGGGGGCTTATTAAAATCAAGGTTATATTACAGTTAAATGTCACATTACGGGTCAAATTTATATTTGTCACAATCAGGGGCATAGTGTTTCACAAAAATGTGTTGTTATTAATACTGTTATCAATTCCAAGACGTTATTGTTATTAACGTGTACATCAATCCTCCCCCCCCCCCCCCTTACACATAACATCCATATCAAACCTGAACGCCATTATGGCCATTCAGGCCTTTGATTTGAAAACAGCGACAGGCATATTTATTGTTTTAACACAGCAAATTTTAATCGGATTAGGGGATTGTGACAGGCCAAGAGGCAATTAACATTTTTCTCCCTTACGCAAAATTTGACATCCTATCAACAAGTCATTTTCGCTCGAAACTTCTTTATTTTAGGATGAGGGGGTTTATGTAAGTTTATGTAAGTACCCAGATAAATATCAGTGTGTCTAACAATTTGGATCCAGATGAGACGCCGAGCAATTCTGCATCTCATCTGTATGCAAATTGTTTGCAACAGTTAGATCTGGCTAAATAAGTAAAGTACATTTTATTATACCCCCCTTTTGAAAAAATGGGGGTATATTGCTTTGCACATGTCGGTCGGTCGGTCGGTCGGTCGGTCGGTCGGTCGGTCGGTCGGTAGATCGATGGTTTCCGAATGATAACTAATAAACGACTTGGCCTAGAATCTTCAAACTTGCTGTGGTGGTTGGTCATGACAAGTAGATGACCCCTATTGTTTTTGAGGTCACTAGGTCAAAGGTCAAGGTCACCATGACCTAAAATGGTGAAATAGTTTCCGATCAATAACTGCTCAAGGGTTTGGCTTGGGATCTTCAAACTTGCTGTGGTGGTTGGTCATGACCACTAGATGACCCCTATTGATTTTGAGGTCACTAGGTCAAAGGTCAAGGTCACCATGACCTTAAATGGTTAAATGGTTTCCGATCAATAACTGCTCAAGGGTTTAGCTTAGAATCTTCAAACTTGCTGCGGTAGTTGGTCATGACCACTGGATGACCCCTATTGATTTTGAGGTCACTAGGTCAAAGGTCAAGGTCACCATGACCTTAACTGGTAAAATGGTTTCTGATCCATAACTGCTCAAGGGTTTGGCTTAGGATCTTCAAATTTGCTTAGGTGGTTGGTCATGACAACTAGATGAGTCCTATTGTTTTTTAGGTCACTAGGTCAAAGGTCAAGGTCACCATGACCTTAAAGGGTGAAATGGTTTGCGATCAATAACTGCTCAAGGGTTTGGCCTAGGATCTTCAAATTTGCTGTGGTGGTTGGTAATGACCACTGGATGACTCCTATTGTTTTTTAGGTCACTAGGTCAAAGGTCAAGGTCACCATGCTCTTAACTGGTCAAATGGTTTCCGATCAATAACTGCTCAAGGGTTTGGCTTAGAATCTTCAAACTTGCTGCGGTAGTTGGTTATGACAACTGGATGACCACTATTGTATTTGAGGTCACTAGGTCAAAGGTCAAGGTCACCATGACCTTAACTTGTAAAATGGTTTCTGATCAATAACTGCTCTAGTGTTTGGCTTAGGATCTTCAAATTTGCTTAGGTGGTAGGTCATGACAACTAGATGAGCCCTAATGTTTTTTAGGTCACTAGGTCAAAGGTCAAGGTCACCATGACCTTAAAGGGTGAAATGGTTTGCGATCAATAACTGCTCAAGGGTTTGGCTTAGGATCTTCAAACTTGCTGTGGTGGTTGGTCATGACCAATAGATAAGTCCTATTATTTTTGAGGTCACTAGGTCAAAGGTCAAGGTCACCATGACCTTAACTGGTGAAATGGTTTGCGATCAATAACTGCTCAAGGGTTTGGCTTAGGATCTTCAAACTTGCTGTGGTAGTTGGTTATGACAACTAGATGACCCCTATTGATTTTGAGGTCACTAGGTCAAAGGTCAAGGTCATCATGACCTTAACTGATGAAATGGTTTCCAATTATTAACTGCTCAATGGTTTGGTTCGGGACCTTCAAACTTGCTGTGGTAGTTGGTCGTGACCACTAGATGACCCCTATAGTTGTTGAGGTCACTAGATCAAAGGTCAGGGGGTCTGGGGGGTATACATGTTTTACAAACATCTCTTGTTTCAGATCGAGTTTACACCTAACGTTATTCAAACAACTATACATGTTTTCTATTACATGGATTAAGTGTGTGATCACAACGATAATAACCTGTAATTATAGATTTAGCCTGTACCCAAAATGTCGCGGAAGCGATAATTGCTCAGTTATAGGTGGTCCCAATTCAATACAACCGTCAACGTCGGATACGCAGGTGTGAAAAATGCCGCAATTATACATTGGGACCTCCAAACAGTGTCGGATAACGGTTACGCGAGGATCCGTAAAACCAAGGTTTTAATTACATAGAACAAAGAAGGAAATGTTCGGGACCAAACATTGTTGTCGGATAGATTATTTTGTCGGATGCAATAGGTTTCGGATAACCAAGGTTATACTGTATACTGAAACTTCGGTCGCCGATGCGAATTGTGTTTTCTGTTATCACTTATATAAGGAAAGAATCGATGAATTATATATGCATTGAAGTTTATGATAATGTTAAAATAGTTTACTGTGAAGAAATACGCTTCCTCTTGTCGTCAAACAATGCTCTTGGAAATGACATAAAATGCTCTCAGTTCTTTCGAGCATTGCGATAATCAGAGGTTTTTGCTGATTCCCGATGGTGCTCGAAATATCGCCAATATACTGTATATGCCTTTCTACGCCTCTGTAATAAACCACTTCTTGAAACCATTGTGATAAATCGAGCATTAATTTTGCTCCTATAGGAGCAAATCCTCTATTTATCACAATCGTTTCAAACTACAAAATTCTAAAATTTACTTTTCTCTAGTAAATGCTCCTTTTGGATAGATTCATTCAAATAGGTTGGGTCTAAAAATAGTCTATGGAGGAAAGGGTTAAAAGTTTTAGTAGGAGCTTTCTGCATAAATTTTGTCTTACATTGTACATTACATTTTGTACCACCTGTCTTACAATTCCAATACTTAGATTTCTTTTGTTATGGAGAGATTTCATTGTATAATGATTTAGGATTGTGAAAATTTAATTCACAGGCAAAAAGAAAACAAAAATAATATTATCTGAAATAATTGCTGAATTACATATATAAAATCCTGTCAAATCCCAATTATGTTGGCTTGGATACCTTTGGGCTTGTCTAGGTTAACAGACATCGTTTTAAAACAACAGAGCTGACGCATTATGAATTCACACTTTTGACTACCTAATGTATTTGGACAGACACACTTAGGCAAATAGTGCAGAACCAGATCGAACTGTTCCAGATGGAGATGTTTGATGGGTCTACACTATTTGCTACTATGTCAGTCTAATTTAAAGTTATCTTAATGGTACCAAATTGGCTTATTCAGCTATTCGAGGTGGTGGAGAGGGCAGATTGGGTGTCTGAATACTTCAGGTAATTAGGGTAATTAGTATTCATAATTGGCTGAATCTTGAATCAGTATCCAGTAATCACAAGGCTCGCCCTGTACCTCGTAAATACACCTTTAACCCTTTTCTCCATCGACTAATTTTAGACCCAACCTTTTTGAATGAATCTACCCAAAAGGAGCATTAACTAGAGAAAAGGAAAATTTTAGAATTTTGTAATTTGAAACCATTGTGATAAATAGAGGATTTGCTCCTATAGGAGCAAATGCTCTATTTATCACAATGGTTTCAGAAAGTAACTTTTACAGAGGCGTAGAAAGGTGTATTTATGGAGGAAAGGGTTAAATGCTTTTACAAAGAAGACCCAGATCAAACAGCTCCTGTAGGAGCTATTACATGGAACATTCATCAAGTAAAGGGTTAACCCATTGATCAGGGTCTGTTCTGTTTGCTTATGAAATGATACAGATCTGGTATTAATTTTTTTCCATGGTCAAAAAATCCCGATTTTCAGAATATCAATTTGAATGCTCATCTAATTAACATTCATAATGTCATTATTTCTTACATGGAACATTCATCAAGTAAAGGGTTAACCCATTCCCTTGTAGGCTATTTTTAGATACAGCCTCTTTGAATAAATCTATTGAAAAGGAGCATTTACTAGACAAAAGGAAAATTTTAGAATTGTATAGTTTTTAAACCATTGTGATAAATAGAGCATTAATTTTGCTCCATAGGTTTCAAAACTACACAATTCTAACATTTTCCTTTTCTTCAGTAAATGCTCCTTTTGGGTAGATTAATTCAAAGAGGTTGGGTCTAAAAATAGCATATAAGGGAATGTGTTAACCCTAATCCAGCTCTTTGCTACCTGGCTCGCATTTGTTCACAAGATGCAGAGTAACTTAGTGTTAGTTTCTCAAAAACTTGATCAAATTAACCCTTTCCCTGTTCTATGTCTATTTCAAATTTCAATACCGTATACTGAATATTATGGACAAAATAGTTCTAATGAAACATGGAAGGTGGGACACTTTAGCAGTTTTAGAATGTATAGAAACAGATCTATCAAATTCTATTAGCAAACAGAGCAGGCCCTAAAAACATGTTTATTTGAGGGAAAGGCCCCTTATCCAGCTATTTGTTAGCTGAAAGTGACTTTTAAAGAGGTGTCAAAAGGTGTCAATATGAGGGAATGTGCTCAAACATGCAAACAGTTGCTGTTTTACTTTATTATACCCCAACAAACAAAAGTTTTGGGGGTGGTTATACTGGAGTCACCATGTCCATCCATTCGTCCGGCCGGCTTGTTCGGATCATAACTTCCAAAGTATAAAAGCTATTGACTTCAAACTTCATTTACAGATAGATCACATTGACCGCAAGTGCAGTGCACAAGGTTTGTAACTCTGTCTTCAGTATTTTTGGAATTATTGCCCTTTGTTACGAGTTTTCTGGAGTTTTTTCCTAAACTAAACTTTACAGATATTGAAGTGATATTTGGTATGTTACTTTATTATAATGAGTTACAGATCAAGTATGAATTTCGTTACGCTACAGTGATTTTTCACGG
This sequence comes from Azorinus chamasolen, assembly GCA_963576725.1. Classification (NCBI taxonomy): domain Eukaryota; kingdom Metazoa; phylum Mollusca; class Bivalvia; order Cardiida; family Solecurtidae; genus Azorinus; species Azorinus chamasolen. Next base: position 38,341,589 of record OY755251.1, read on the forward strand.
AAATGCAGTGATTTTACTCAGAGATTTTTCGGAAATTCAGGTTTTCCGGAGTTTTTTTTCTAAACCCTTGCAGATATTGAAGTGATATTTGGTATGTAGCTTTAAGATAATGAGTTACAGATCAAGTTTGAATTTTGTTACGCTACATTGATTTTTAACGGAATTACAGAATTTTGACTTAGAAAGTTTTAGGAAATTTCAGGTTTTCCAGAGTTTTTTTCTAAACTGTAGCAGATATTGTAGTGATATTTAGTATGTTGCTTTATTATAATGAGTTGCAGATCAGGTTTGAATTTCGTTACGCTTCATTGAATTTGAGTACAGTTGAACACCATCTGAAGTTCTGCACCTGCGATAAAGGTTTTGATTTGTCGCTTCGTGCATGAATGAATGATCTGCTTTTTCGTAATTTAACAATTGGAAATATAGCGGTCGGGAGCTTTATTTCTATAACCCCAATTTCTGTGTCAAATGACTTGTGCTTAGGGGTGTTGCGATAAACCGGTATACCGATATATTGCAATATTTAACTCTGCAATAAAATATCGCGATATTGAAATTACATACCGGTATTTGACGGTATTTTAGCACTGGTCGTGTTTCTTAGTTGATTTACTGTTTAACTCTTAACTCTTAACGTGAAAAACACCTTGGAATGTTGATCAAACATAAGTTTACATATTACACAACAATGGCCGAGTCAACAGCTTAAGGGTATTGGATATTTTCAGTGGTCTAGTATAAACCTCTTCCCCTTCTATGAAAATCAATCGGGAATGACGAGTGTTGCATTGAGGTTAACATATACCTGTTAGTGCATATAAATGTACTAATTTAAATGGAAATATGTAACACTGTCAAAATGTATTTGATAAACTATAGCTTAGCCTGTTTCTTCCGTTTTCAGTGATAACGTTATCCAAATTCGATCTAGTCAGATTATTATACCGATCCCAACCGGTGTAGACATACATAGTGTACGTTGACACCGGGTGCCTTAGTAATGACACGACGCGAAGTTCAAATTTATTCAGAACAAAAAGGCAAAAATGTATTTAGGATCACTTTTCAATTAAGTTGAGAATAATTCCCAACAGCCATCAGCAAATGTGGCCATTTGCAAGCACTGTGACGAAATGGTAAAAACTAAGGGTGGGACTTCGAATCTCCGTTCGCACATGACAAATCATCATCCTTTGAAGATGAAACGGGTTAACCTTTATTCAGATACAGATTATAGGAATACAGTTATAGTATATTTAATGACAATAAATGTATCATTATAATCAGCAATATTCTAGATAAGAATGAATATTTCTCTACAAAAACTCTCCTCCTTTATTAGATTTTCTCATTGAACCTAACAAATAATGAAAAGATAGGATTTTGTTTCTTTTGAAGGAGAAATTAAGAATTTGACACTTGACATTGTTTCATTACTAGATTACAGATCTACATGGAAAGTTGATTTTTCTTAGTGTACTCCATTCCCACCTAAAAGGAAAATGTTTTAGAGATGATTTAAGAACCTTTTCTTATACAAATTGTTATATAAGCATAATAAGCATAGGAACTTGAAAAGGCAATATATCGCAATATATATTGCGATAAAATAAAATATATTGCAATATAACGCGATATGATTTACAGATATCGTGACACCCCTACTTGTGCTAGTGCTAGTGGGTATTCATCACCTTTAGTGGTAGTTCTAGTTTTGTTATTGGTACAGGTGAGCGGCATAATGTGGTTACTGCTTATTGTGTGTTGTAATTGTCTTGGAAATTGATAAATAATTGTGGACTGTTGTATTCCATCACCACATTTTACCTGGGCGAAAAAAACCTTGACTAATTAATATCAGAATAGATGGCATGGCAAAATAAATTCCTTTTCACACTGGCACTGCATTGAATGCCAAGACATTTCCAGAGCTGATTCCAGATATGTCTTTTTTTCAGAGTACTCTAAACAACAGTAACTGGGAAAATTTGTAGTTGGCTTAACCCTTTCCCTGTTTAATATTACAGTAAAACCTCTCACGGCTACTAAATTACATCAAGTATTTTCTGATAAGGCAGGTGGCTGCTTAAAGCAAGGTGATAGGAGTGTTCTGTTTTACTTTCACCTTGCTTTAAGCAGTCACCTGCCCTAAATACCAACTAACTAGCACAATTTAGTGGCTGTTATAGAGAGGTTTTACTGTAATGTCAGAAATATTGACACCATGATTACTTAGCTTCATTTTTATAATGGCACATATACACAGGAGTGTTTGGTAATGGTAGAAACTGTAGAGTCAGATCTAGCATAATCTCATAAGCAAACAGAGCAGACTCTGATCTCTGACGGCTCCTATAGGAACTGTAGACCCAGATCAGATGGTTCCTATAGGAGCTGTACATCCAGATCAGATGGCTCCTATAGGAGCTGTAGACTCAGATCAGATAGCTCCTATAGGAACTGTAGACCCAGATCAGATGGTTCCTATATGAGCTGTAGACCCTGATCAGATGGCTCCAATAGGAGCTGTAGACCCAGATCAGATGACTCCTATAGGAGCTGTAGACTCAGATCAGATGGTTCCTATAGGAGCTGTAGACTCAGATCAGATGGTTCCTATAGGAGCTGTAGACCCAGATCAGATGGTTCTTAAAGGAACTGTAGACCCAGATCAGATGGCTCCAATAGGAGCTGTAGACCTAGATCAGATGGCTCCAATAGGAGCTGTAGACCCAGATTAGATGGTTCCTATAGGAGCTGTAGACCCAAATCAGATGACTCCAATAGGAAATGTAGACCCAGATCAGATGGCTCTTATAGGAACTGTAGACCAAGATCAGATGGCTATTATAGTAGCTATAGACCCAGATCAGATGGCTCCTATAGAAAATGTGGACCCAGATCAGATGGCTCTTAAAGGAGCTGTAGACCCAGATCAGATGGCTCCAATAGGAGCTGTAGACCCTGATCAGATGGCTCCTATAGGAGCTGTAGACCCAGATCAGATGGCTCCTATAGGAACTGTAGACCCAGATCAGATGGCTCCTATAGGAACTGTAGACCCAGATCAGATGGCTCCAATAGGAGCTGTAGACCCAGATCAGATGGATCCAATAGGAGCTGTAGACCCTGATCAGATGGCTCCTATAGGAGCTGTAGACCCTGATCAGATAGCTCTTATAGGAGCTGTAGACGCAGATCAGATGGCTCCTATATGAGCTGTCTGATCAGGGTCTGCTATGTTCGCAAATGCGTGAAAATGTATTTATAAGGTCAATATTGGCCTTACCCATAGGCTACCCAGCAAAATCTTAAATCTATGGTAATCAGGTGAGCGATTAAGGGCCATCTTGGCCCTCTTGTTTTCTAAACCCTTCCAGATATTGATGTGATATTTGGTATGTAGCTTTATAATAATGAGTTACAGATCAAGTTTGAATTTTGTTGCACTACATTGATTTTTAACAGAATTACAGCATTTTGACTTAGAAAGTTTTAGGAAATTTCAGGTTTTCCGGAGTTTTTTTCCACACCTTTACAGATATTGAAGTGATATTTTGTTTGTGGCTTTATGATCAAGTTTGAATTTCGTTACGCTTCATTGATTTTTCTAAACCTTAACAGATATTGAAGTGATATTTGGTATGTGGCTTCATTATAATGAGTTACAGATCAAGTTTGAATTTCGTTACGCTTTATTGATTTTTCACGGAAATACAGTGATTTTACTTAGAAATTTTCCAGAAATTCAGGTTTTCCAGAGTTTTTTTTCTAAACCCTTACAGATATTGATGTGATATTTGGTATGTAGCTTTATAATAATGAGTTATAGATCAAGTTTGAATTTTGTTACACTACATTGATTTTTAACGGAATTACAGGATTTTGACTTAGAAAGTTTAAGGAAATTTCAGGTTTTCTCTAATAGTAGTATTTTTTCTAATAGTAGTATTGCAACGGACTGTGCACATGGAGTGCTACGATTGGCTAACGCTTAAATGAGTGCTACGATTGGCTAACGATTGCTAATTTGCATAAAAAAATGCACTAGTGCATTTCCGGAATTTACGGCACTCCCACGATAAATACCCTTATTACCCCAAGTATTGGGACACCCAAGTATTGAGATGCCCAATCTCCTTTCTGAGCCAGACCTCCACTTTGTACAGCTGAATAAGTCAATTTTTCCCCATTTTGGTAACTTAACTTTTACTGACATAGAAGCAAATAAGAAAGACCCTGATCCGATTGTTTGTTTGGAGAAGTCTGCACTATTTGCCCCAGTTCGTAGGGTAATTATGGTACATGATCTGGTGCAGTTATGAAACAAATCATGCAAGTTAATTATGCATGCTTAGAAATTAAATGGTTGGGAAAATTCAATAGTAATGGCATTATTTCTAGTTGTGACCATTTTATTGCGAAAACATAAAATGTACTCTGGTTTGAGTAAGTAATAAACAATCTTCAAAGGGATTTCTGATGTGTTTGAGGTTTTACATGCCCTTTGTGAGGTTGTGACATCATTTGCACGCAATTAGGATCCAGATCAGATGCCAAATTTCTCAGCAGATCATCATGATCCAAACCGTATGAGACTTATGTCATGTTTTACAAAAGAATTGGAAGAAATATTAATTCAGAGAATTTAATTCAACACTGTATTTTAGAGACAACACTTTGTGCTGTAGGTACAAGGTTAACAAGGGAACATGCATGTTTTGTAGAAATCTATGGATAAGAACTAGGACCATGCGTTGTCTGTTCACCATCGAAAGTGTTGTGTCTCATTTGATGATGTGATAAATGTGCAAGATAAAGACCATTGGAGTGGAAAGAACGACTGCATTCTCCATGTTCATCAACTTGCTGGATCCTAGCGGCAAGATCATGATAACCTATACAAACAGTCTGGAACAAGATGAGACACCAAGTAATTCCCCATCTGATCTTGATCCAAACTGTAACACACTTATTGTAATTTTTGTCTTTACGAAAAATGGAAAGATTGTAAGATTTGAAAATTGTAGCAGATGATATGTTTTGCAGACGACAATTACAAAGTGAGCAAAGGGCTAACTTCTTGTATATTGAGAAATTATCATCTGAAGAAGTTGTCAGCTGTTAAAAAACAATAAACTATACTCTAGATCTATGAATATTAATGTAATGCGGCTGCCATTTTGGTCTGGACAATAACTCCTATATGGCTCATGCCATTGGTTTGAAACGATCATGATAAGAGGAAGTGTCAAGCACAAGGTCCATAACTCTGGCTTCATAAATATTGGAGTTATGCCCCTTTGAACTTAGAAATATGTCAGTCCATCCGTGTGTCCATCCGGTCTTGTCCGGGCTGTCACTCAGAACTCCATGGATGGATTGTGAAATCACTTGGCATAAATGTTCCTCTAGAAGGTATGGCTTGTCGCATGAAAAATCATGTATACTGTATTTTTAACCGGATTAACAGAATTGCTTGTCCGAAGCATATCTCTTACACTACTTTGGCTAGGATCACCAAATATGGTGTGTGAGTACATCTGGGGATGGCGGAGTGTCGCATACTATTTACAGGTCAATGTGACCTTGACCTTGACCTTGGGCTTCATTTACAAGAAAAACTTGTCCGGAGCATAACTTCTATACGGAATCAGCTAGGATCACCAAATATGGTGTGTGAGTTCATCTTGGGATGGCTGAGTGTCCCGTACCATTTTTATACGCCCGAAGGGATGTATTATGGTATGGCGCATGTCGTCCGTCCGTCTGTCCGTCCGTCTGTCCGTCCGTCCGCACTCACCAAAGGGTAGTTGTGTGACTTTTTCTAACTAGTCGCACAAGTAAAATCATTAACCTGGCCATCTCTTGTGACATTAACTTGGCCATTTCTTGTGACATTAACCTGGCCAGTTGTGGGACATAGGGTTAGGTATAGGGTTAGCTTCCAGATCATTCTATTTCCAAAGTTAGAGCCAAAAATAGTTTTACTTGTGGGACTAGTCCCACAAGAAAAGATCAAAGGAAAAAGTCACACAACCCGTACGAAAAAGTACGCCCGGAACTTAAGCGGAGTACGCCCTGAATTTTAAGCGTATTCCGTCTTAACTTGCAATGTGAATGAATGCCGTCTTAAGTGGCTCTTAGGGAGAATAGAGCTCGAAATATGCTAATTTTTTCCGCCTAGCAAGGCGGAAACCGCCTAGATAGCAGGAAAAATATTCCCCCTAAATAGGCGGAAACCTCCTAAATACCAGGGGGGAAAATCCGCCTAATTTTCCACCTAAGAAAGACTTACACGGAATAAAATCCGCCTAATACATGGAAAAATTCCCGCCTTAGCAGCTCTTAGGCAGAATAGGCTCGAAATATGCTAATTTTTTACGCTTAGCAAGGCGAAAACCGCTAAATAGCAGGAAAATATTTCACCTTAGAAAATCCAGCTAGTACAAATAAAATCAAAAAAACTTAAAAATATACTTAGACGAATCCCGCCTAAGCAGATGATTTCTTGGGCGGAAACCAGCTAACTTTTTTCTGGAAATATCCGCCTAAGAAAACCTGCCCAAAAATGTTTCAAGATATTTTTTTCTGCCAATTATTGTTTTAGGATTTTAATCCTTTACTCCATGAATATTCATGCAAAAATTTATGACATCAAGAATATTAGAGTGTTTAATAGCTCATGGACAGGAATTTTTGAGTTATGGTAGAAACAGCAGAATCTATATAATATCGTAAACAAACAGAGCAGTTCCTACAAGAGCCATCTCATCTGGGTCTACTCTGCAAAGGAGCATTTATAGAGTAAAGGATTAAGTCGCTTAAACAGTTTTTTCAGTCATATAAGTTAATAAATAATCAGTACTTCATCAGGTAAGTTGTAAGATCAACACTTCATTTACATCAAGATGTTTCTTCCTATTAAAAAACCCTACAGAATTAACACCTCATAAAAAAGTCAGCAAAAACAGAAAGTGTTCATGATTATATGCATAAATAAACGAAGTGGTACTGATCATACCAGCGAGGTTGTGCAGACAATAGATTGGTTTAGTAGACAGACAAGCTGATTCCGGTACACCCCTCACAACTTTGTGGGTTTGGAGGGGGCACATATACAATGTATCATAATTACCATTATATGACTCCATAACTGATGAAGCAATATAAAGCCCTGAATAATAATCAGGGTAAAATAAGAACAGATAAAATAATCAAAGATAACATAAAAACAATATATTAGTTCTTGTCAAGTCATATTTAATTTCAATCAAATGTACTATGCGACAATAAAATATGAGAAATTGAGTTTATATATTATAATTTCAACCGCTTGCAAATGCATATGAGTTTCATATGCACATAACCCTTTCCCTGTTCTATATTTTGTCCAAATTTCAATACCTACATGTACTGAATATTCAGAGACAAAATAGTTATAATGAAATGTGGAAGGTGGTGCATTATAGCCATTAGAAAGTGAAGACAATGATATTTCAAATTCTATTAGCAAACAGAATAGACCCTGATCAGACAGCTCCTCTAGGAGCCGTCTGATCTGGGTCTACTCTGTTTGCAAATGCGTGAAAACACGTTTATATGAGGGAAAGGGTTAAGAGTTTTTGTCACCGACACAATGATTTGGTTTAGATATTAAATTAACATTGTTGATGACATTATATTTTACACATTTTATCTGGAGCACTGATGAAGGCAGGGCCTGATGACAACAAACCCTGAAAAATTTCACTTTGTTCACTAACAAATGTCTTGCACTGTGTCCAAAATAGGAGAAGAAAATCATGTCTTGCTTCTGAACTTCCTGGCATAGCTTATCTACTCAGTCACAGCATCGTTGATGTCGCTGTCCCTAGGTGGCCCTTTGTTGTTTAAGCAGCACAACGCCGTGACATAATCTGTAATGAAATTTTCTCTACCAATAAGTTTTACATAAAACACAAGTCACAAGGCCAATACCATTTTGACCCTATACCTAAAACATTAATAAGGGTAAAGAATCATGAATGAACAATCCTGTTAATATTCTATCAAGCTCAAGATAAATTTGAATGTAAAATGATGCCAACATAATTTAATAATTATTATCTGCTAGGTACATAAGAGAGTCATGCATCTTAACACTTTCCTTCATATAAACACATTTTCACACATCTGTAAACTATAGGAGCAGCCAGATCGGGGTCTGCTCTGTTTGCTAATGGAATTTGGTAGATCTCTTTTATTTGTTCTTATTAGTTCCTAAAATGGCTACAATGTTCAACCTTCCATATTTCATTATAAGTATTTTGTCAATTTCAGAATATTCAGAAGGTATTGAAATTTGGAATAAACATAGAACTGGGAAAGGGTTAAAATATATATACAGAGGTCTACATTTATATAACTTATAAGATGCATACATTTAAACATTATTAAGAATAGCTCCTTTATTTCTCCACCAAACCCCAAAGTGTGTTCACTGTAAAAGGGTTGGTGGAAAAATGACAATTTTAGCATTTGGGTATGCACCTTTATTATAGCCCTGGTATAACTTAATGGATATGGCTTGTTTAAGGCAAATTTAATTAAAGCTTTTCATTTGTGTTTAACCCTTTCCCTGTTTTATGTTTATTGCAAATTTCAATACCTACTGAATATTCATGGAAAACATATTATAATGAAATACTGAAGGTGGAATATTGAAGCCATTTTAGAAAGTAAGGAAACATCAAAATCCATTAGCAGACAGAGCAGACCCTGAATAGATGGCTTCTCTAGGAACTGTCTGATCTGGGTCTACTATGTTTGCAAATGTGTGAAACAGTGTTTATATAAGGGATAGGGTTAATCAACTTTTATAATTGTAAACATTGTATTGGTCATGTACATACCCTTCAACACATCTACTTGCTGAATATCCAGTGGATGTCATACATCACCCTCCTTGGAGTTTGGTGGCAAGCTTATAACCAGCTCTCTCCCAACTGGCTTCCAAAGCAGATCTTGTGGCCTTCCTCAGCATGGTTCTTAGCCAGCAGACACACCATCTAGAATAAAGCATGTGTGTAACTGTAATTGTAAAGGTATACTTGGGTCATCATTGTAAGAAATTTGACCTGTTTGTAGATCTATATTGCATCTATAAATGTTTACATCCAGCCACTGCTAGTAGACTCTAACCAGATGAACCAGACATAGGAGCAGGCTGGAGCTGCCGGTTAACCCCCCCCCCCCCCCCCTTTGGGGCATTTTCAATACTTATACAGAATACATTGTAGATGCATAAATATAAATGGGAATGTTTTGACTATATTTCATTTGCATCCCATTCTTAAAGTCCAATAAAGTGAAAAGGCTCTGTGCTTTTGGGGAAAAATTGAGAAATTGTTGTTGGGGACTGACAGACAGACAGTGATTCCAGCATTTCCCCCAGAGGCAGAGGCTGAGATTTAAAATACCCCTCCGATAGAACGTGTTTTTGTTGTTTTTACATGTAATAGTTACACAAACTCTTGTAACTCTTATGAATATCAGTATCAGTAGCGATATATTCAGTATTAATGTCGGTTTTAGTTTCCGGAATGCGTGATAGTAAGGTAGGTAGCGATTGGACAATAATACGCAAACTCATGTATATTTGCTTCAGCCAGCCAATGAATATCTCCGATACTTCTGCGCAAAGTCAACTGAAACGGCTTTTAAATTTTGAAAGTTTGAATAAATAAATCTATTTCACATGCTTTTCTGCAATTAATATGTGGAGTCTCAAGTTGTAATATCAAGTCAGAATCACAGCGAGAGATTTAATTTTATCATTATCAAGAATAAGATGGTGGATGGATTTATAGCAAACTCGATCGCTTACCGCCGTCGTAGACAGATTTTCCCCTGGTCAACTTTCACTTTCCTTTTCTTGGAAATCTCCCAGCATTTCCAAAGTTTTGCTCTCCCTCTCTCCAAGAACGGCTAAGGATTTGTCGTCCGAACAGAATATGACCGCAAACATTATAGAATCGTCGTAAGCCTTTAAATGTTAGCCGTCGCCTTTGTTTACAAATTGAATCCTGGGACTTAATTCAATTATCGCCTAGGGGGATAAAACAATTGGGCTTTTGCGCCAGCATCCGTCACGTGACTATTTCTTCCAACCGTCGACCAATCACCGCTGTTTGTCCAGCGTAGTCACATGACACAAAATAATGGCGATTCATTCCAGACCTTCGAAGCTGTGTGAATGGTCGAAGAAATCAACGATGTCTAGTACACGGAAAAGTAGACGAAAGGGGCCTTACTGCCAGCACAAAATAAATTCTGAAGACATTGCTATCCGATAGCGAAAGATTCAGCCATTATCATTAACGGTAGGTCGTGAGTCCCGAACTTTAAAAATGTCCATTTAACCCTTTTACTCGTGTTTTTACTAATTTGTAAATAGAGTAGACCCAGATCAGGGGGCTCCTTTACGAGCCGTCTGATCAGGGTCTACTCTGTTTGCTAATGGAAATTGATAATATCTGTTTCTTTTGTTTCCAAAATGGTTAAAATGTTTCACCTTCCATACATGTACGCATCTATATGTCTCTGATTTCACTCATTGAGCTATCACACGATTTGAATCTCATAAACGGAAATGAAGATTTGACATTTGTAGCAAAGGGTAAAACTTGTTTTTTTAGCCTGACATCCTTATTTCAAAATTGATTCAAGGAAACTTGAACAACGAGTTTGTGAAAAGGGGTGTCAAAAGTGATTTAAACATGATCTCAATCAATTTAGAAACTAGAAAAGTATCTCTATGAAATTGAGTACCAAAATTTATTTTAGATAGACTGTGGATCCAAATATTGTGCCTGTGTCAAACTTCTTTTTTTCATTTTTGTCAGGCCAATATAACTCTTGTTCTGCTGAATCATTTGGGGAGAAACTTATATATAGAACATGCATGATGAGAAATAGGGTCATGCTAAAGGCCTATAATGTTTCACATTTTCTTTGTCTGGCCAAAAATGGTTTACTGATGCAATTAACTACAATCCTGGGTAATGGGGCTTTGAATGAAGTTTTGAGATGAAATGATTTAGTTAATTTATGGTACTTTTCAAATATAGATCCAGATCAGCTGCCTTTAAAAAAAAGTATGGCACTATACAAGATCTACACATTTGACACTTTACATTCAAGCAAACTAATCACAGTTGGTGTTAATGCATAACCTAAGGTGTGCATGCACAACTGATCTGAGTTGACGTTGTTTGAATGTATCAAATGTATTGTGTTTGAAAATCTCAAAGTATAATGGCAGTGGTCATTTACATGTAAATATGGCTAGGATTCTTTGATGAATTTGTTAATCTTTCCAGGATGATAGACTGCAAGCAGTTGGAGAGAAAATTAGACAAGATGGCTGTTCCTTTCACACAAGTGAACCAACGGATTCCATCCCAGGAGATGTCAGTCAGGATTTAGAACATTTTCTATATACATGAATAAGAGTACTGACCGAGACATTCCAGATGACTGTATGCTGGACTCAGATGTCAAGATGAAAATGTTGTAGAGCTGACCTCTACTTCATCAACTATATCTGATAACGAAAATGACTCTGCAGAAGACAATGAAGCAGTTCTGTTACCATTGGCTCTTTTGTGTTGCTGTTGGCTCTTTTTACAACAATGTACAACCTTATTGGTGATGCAACGCAGCAGCTTTTGAATATTCTGTCATTTGTTCTTCCAAGTGGACATATATTGTGCAGCACACTACATGAGTTTAAAACATTTTTTTGTTTTCAAAAAATTAAAAAAACATCTTGTTTTCCTGGCTATTACTGCCTTCACTGCCATAATGCAGTAAAAGATCAAACAGTAAAACATTGTCCCATGGCACTTGTGGCATGCCATTTGACAGTGCTAGTTACTTCATTGAAGTTCTGTTAAAAGATCATACTTTTTTTAGACAAGACAGTTTCTATAAAAAAAAACTACAACATCGGTTCCAGCGACAAGTACCCCTTGGCAGTTATGCAGATATTTATGATGGAGAACTTTACCAATCACACTTTCAAAATGGAGGGCATCTAAGCAAACCAACAAATTTGTATTTTAACTTGAAATTGTTTAATACAGATGGTGCTGCAGTGTTCAAAAGTAGTAAAGTTTCAGTTTGACCATTGCTCTTAGTTATTAATGCCATCTTCCATATTAGCAAAGAATGAAGAAAGAAAACATGATCCTTGTCAGTCTTTGGTTTGGAACTAAGGAGTGATCAATAAGCACAAGATATTAACCCTTTACTCCATGAATATACAGGTAGAATTTAATGACAGGTTTTATTGGCACCATGAACAGTAAATTGCATTAATTTTCAAAATGGCATATTAACACAGAAACTTTATGCCATGGCAGAAACTGTAGAATCATATCTATAATTCTATATTATATCATAAGTAAAAAGAGCAGGCCCTGATCAGACGGCTCTTCTAGGAGCCATCTGATCTGGGTCTACTCTTTTCTCCATTTGCAAAGGCACAGAAAGGCCGATTTATTGAGGAAAGGGTTAATGCTTAGTGAGACTTCAAACTTTACAGATCCAGCTCAGCCACCACGTCTGTGATGTGGCTAACAGTTCTTGATCTGTACAGTTTGATACATAACTACAGGACTAGTATTAATTAATACTCCTTGGCTATTGCATTCAGTAAGAATCAATTCACCTATTGCATTCTGGGTATTTTTTGTCATCTGAAATTATCAACTGCATCAAAAATCAAGAGATACTTTTAACTATTGGTCTGATTTTTGAAGGAATGGTGCCTAGACATTAAACATTTTGTACCTCAGATCAGGTCCCACTTTTTGTGGTTCTGATCTGGATCTTAACTGTTTGTTGATATACTCCTGAATGGGTACACCATTTGAAGTGGGTTACTTTTTATGGTTGCCAAATTACCATAAAAAGTAACATGAAAGCCATGTCATGGCCCTTAATACAAAAAAAGGTCTTTTGGGGCATTGAAAGTAATTAGATCCAGACAATAGTCACCTTAAATGTCAGAGATGCTTTATTTGATCAAAGACTACTTTTGTCAGAAAAAGTTTGTTTATTGTTGATTTCTAAACTGCCGGGTTAAAATGTAAGATCCACATATTTGACTATAAAAGGACTAAAGTCTGTCTAATAAACCTTTGCTAAAATGCTAAGTCTGAAATTCCACCTAGCAAAATTAACAAAGACAAAAACTTCATCTAGTAAAATAGACTAAGTCGAAATTCCGTCTAAGAAAATCTCAAGAATAGTTCAATGTCATTTTTTCCTGCTAGTTTGAAAAGTAAAGTTTATTTTTCCGCCTTACTACACCGAAAAAAATCTGGCTTATAGTTTCCGTCTAAATTGTTATCATTTCCTGCTAAAATTAAGGCGGGAATTCAGATTTTCTTAGACGGCTTTTAGCAAAATTCCGTGTCCGTGTAGTGATAGCAGGAAAATCTGATATTTTGCCATTTTCAGGGCGTAATCCGTCTAAATTCCAGGCGTATTCCGCTTAATAATTTCGTACAGGAACTACCCATTTGTTAGTGTGTCCGTCCGTCTGTCCGTCCGTCCGTCCGTTAGCAATTTCTTGTGCAACTAACTCCTCCTTTATTTTTCAACATAATTTCTTCAAACTTTCAGGAATGATAGATACTGATGTGTAGTTGTGCATATCAGTGAGATAACTCTCATATCATTTTTCATTCTGGAGTTATTGCCCTTTGATAGTTTTGGGTAGCAATTTCTTGTGCAACTAACTCCTCCTTTATTTTTCAACATAATTTCTTCAAACTTTCAGGAATGAAAGATACTGATGTGTAGTTGTGCATATCAGTGAGATAACTCTCATATCATTTTTCATTCTTGAGTTATTGCCCTTTGATAGTTTCGGGTAGCAATTTCTTGTGCAACTAACTCCTCCTTTATTTTTCAACATAATTTCTTCAAACTTTCAGGAATGATAGATACTGATGTGTAGTTGTGCATATCAGTGAGATAACTCTCATATCATTTTTCATTCTGGAGTTATTGCCCTTTGATAGTTTTGGGTAGCAATTTCTTGTGCAACTAACTCCTCCTTTATTTTTCAACATAATTTCTTCAAACTTTCAGGAATGAAAGATACTGATGTGTAGTTGTGCATATCAGTGAGATAACTCTCATATCATTTTTCATTCTTGAGTTATTGCCCTTTGATAGTTTCGGGTAGCAATTTCTTGTGCAACTAACTCCTCCTTTATTTTTCAACATAATTTCTTCAAACTTTCAGGAATGATAGATACTGATGTGTAGTTGTGCATATCAGTAAGATAACTATCATATCATTTTTCATTCTGGAGTTATTGCCCTTTGATAGTTTCGGGTAGCAATTTCTTGTGCAACTAACTCCTCCTTTATTTTTCAACATAATTTCTTCAAACTTTCAGGAATGATAGATACTGATGTGTAGTTGTGCATATCAGTGAGATAACTCTCATATCATTGTTCATTCTGGAGTTATTGCCCTTTGATAGTTTCGGGTAGCAATTTCTTGTGCAACTAACTCCTCCTTTATTTTTCAACATAATTTCTTCAAACTTTCAGGAATGATAGATACTGATGTGTAGTTGTGCATATCAGTGAGATAACTCTCATATCATTTTTAGGGTTTCGGCTTTTGCCGAAATCCTTATAAAATGGATTGCGACTCAAACTATGGCGGAAAACCCTATTGCACGAGCGCTACCTAGCGGGAATCCCCCTAAGAGAATACGCGCATGTGCAGTGCTTGGCTTACAATCCGGTTCGGAATCTTACAAAATATTTATAATGAAATATGGAAGGTGGATCCATTAGCAAACAGAGCAGACCCTGAATCTATGGGAGCGAGCTGTCTGATCTGGGTCGAATCTATTTGCAGATGCATGAAAACAAGATTATATGGGGAAATTAAGGGTTAAATAGACTTCTTCTGTTCTTTACGTCCTTTACAGTATAAAGGTTACAGCGCACTGGTGGTCAGTAGTGCAGGGCAACTGTTACATCATGCTAAACTCTCTAGAGGTCATACGCTTAACTCTTTGCACGCTAGCTGCGAAACTGTGATTACCTATGCAAACAGTTTGGATCCAGATGAGAGGCCACATAATTCTGCGTCTCATCAGGATCCAAACTGTTTGTCATCTTGATCATATTTTTGCATAAAATGAAAGAAAGTTTATTGAAGAATTGAAGCAGACGTCAATTGTTGCAAACGAAACATCACTCAGCATTATAAGGATTAAGCAAGCTGTAGAAATCTGTAATATCGTCTGCTTCAGGTTTGTCATCATTTGAATTTCTAAAAGATCAGTTTTAGGCATTTTGACCTAAGGCAAAATTGTCACAAGTAGTAAACAGTTTAGATTTTGGTCCGACAGTTACTTGGTATTAGATCTGAATCCAAACAGGGTGTCCCACTTTTCCAGCCTTTATTGTTTCAGTAGCTTGGATGGTAGTATTAACAATTACTATTAAAAGGAAACAAGGGTTTTTGTATCCTTTATATTATTGAAAAATCATTAAAATGAAAAAAAGGAGAAAGGCAAACAAAATGAGACAAAGCACTTTCTTATCTTTTAATTTATATACATTTCATCATTTATTGATTTACGTGTCAGGCTTATAGTATCTTATAGTGTCTTATAGTATCTTATAGTAATGTATGTAATTCATTTCTAATTCATATCATTTATTTCTATGACGCCGGTTACTGATCAGGGTCTGTAGTGTTTACTACAGCACTAACTGTAATTTGCATGTATGACTATAATTTATTTTTAATTATATCATTTATTGATATACTTGTTACATGTATGATGCTGCAAACAGCAAAGACCCTGGCCAGTTGTGGTAACTGATCGGGGTATGTATTGTTTGCAGCACAGACTCACAAATTGACCCTGAACAGACTCACACTCGCAGTCTCCTCAGGAAGAAGTAAGAAAATACAACACAATCACACAAAAAGACAAGGTATAGGCATGGATAAACTATTAAGGGTCTTTTCTGTTTGCAAAAGCACAGAAAGGCTTATTTTGCTCAGACAAATTGTACCCGATATGGAACCCTGAAATCGTCTTCACTATATAATATAAAGTGAAACAATATTATGTGTCTAACAACCCATATACCAATGGGAGGTTTTTCTTCAAATTTTCACCCATGATAAGCTGTCAACCTTAATGTGAAGATTTTCTTAAAGAATGTAATTATTGCTCTGACCATTTTACCAGAGTTATGGGACTCTGAAATTTTCTTCACTGTATAACACATAGTCAAAAGTGCTTGATATAGAGACACTATTGTTAGGGGGAGTGGTGCATCAAAAACAATTTTCTAGTTAATTTTATTTTCCCTGTTGTATCCTGCCATGCTAAGTTGAAATATATTTGTTACTTTATAATTTGTCATATTGTTAATATCACCCCACAGTATATTTGGCAATTATTGTGTAGGGTATTTAGAATCATAAGGAATGTGTCTAAAATTGGTGGAAGTGTATATATGGATAAGTGAATGATGCTTGCTAATTACTGTTATGGTCCACCAGATAGTAGCAGAAGTATGACCCTTACTTTCAAATAATGCAGTGATGGCTATATACTACATTAAACATCAATTTTGGCTCTATTGGCACAAAGTGGCAAGTTGAGCTATTGGAATCGCACTGTGTGTGACATGTTCATAAAACAATTCTTTAAATGTCTTCCAAACTACTGACATGATTTTCAGAAAAATCCACAGCAAACAATCAATATAATAAATATATATTATGTCCGAAACCTTCAGTACTGTCAGTACTTTGATTCATTCTGGAGTTATTGCCCTTTGATAGTTTCGGGTAGCAATTTCTTGTGCAACTAACTCCTCCTTTATTTTTCAACATAATTTCTTCAAACTTTCAGGAATGATATATACTGATGTGTAGTTGTGCATATCAGTGAGATAACTCTCATATCATTTTTCATTCTGGAGTTATTGCCCTTTGATAGTTTTGGGTAGCAATTTCTTGTGCAACTAACTCCTCCTTTATTTTTCAACATAATTTCTTCAAACTTTCAGGAATGAAAGATACTGATGTGTAGTTGTGCATATCAGTGAGATAACTCTCATATCATTTTTCATTCTTGAGTTATTGCCCTTTGATAGTTTCGGGTAGCAATTTCTTGTGCAACTAACTCCTCCTTTATTTTTCAACATAATTTCTTCAAACTTTCAGGAATGATAGATACTGATGTGTAGTTGTGCATATCAGTAAGATAACTATCATATCATTTTTCATTCTGGAGTTATTGCCCTTTGATAGTTTCGGGTAGCAATTTCTTGTGCAACTAACTCCTCCTTTATTTTTCAACATAATTTCTTCAAACTTTCAGGAATGATAGATACTGATGTGTAGTTGTGCATATCAGTGAGATAACTCTCATATCATTGTTCATTCTGGAGTTATTGCCCTTTGATAGTTTCGGGTAGCAATTTCTTGTGCAACTAACTCCTCCTTTATTTTTCAACATAATTTCTTCAAACTTTCAGGAATGATAGATACTGATGTGTAGTTGTGCATATCAGTGAGATAACTCTCATATCATTTTTAGGGTTTCGGCTTTTGCCGAAATCCTTATAAAATGGATTGCGACTCAAACTATGGCGGAAAACCCTATTGCACGAGCGCTACCTAGCGGGAATCCCCCTAAGAGAATACGCGCATGTGCAGTGCTTGGCTTACAATCCGGTTCGGAATCTTACAAAATATTTATAATGAAATATGGAAGGTGGATCCATTAGCAAACAGAGCAGACCCTGAATCTATGGGAGCGAGCTGTCTGATCTGGGTCGAATCTATTTGCAGATGCATGAAAACAAGATTATATGGGGAAATTAAGGGTTAAATAGACTTCTTCTGTTCTTTACGTCCTTTACAGTATAAAGGTTACAGCGCACTGGTGGTCAGTAGTGCAGGGCAACTGTTACATCATGCTAAACTCTCTAGAGGTCATACGCTTAACTCTTTGCACGCTAGCTGCGAAACTGTGATTACCTATGCAAACAGTTTGGATCCAGATGAGAGGCCACATAATTCTGCGTCTCATCAGGATCCAAACTGTTTGTCATCTTGATCATATTTTTGCATAAAATGAAAGAAAGTTTATTGAAGAATTGAAGCAGACGTCAATTGTTGCAAACGAAACATCACTCAGCATTATAAGGATTAAGCAAGCTGTAGAAATCTGTAATATCGTCTGCTTCAGGTTTGTCATCATTTGAATTTCTAAAAGATCAGTTTTAGGCATTTTGACCTAAGGCAAAATTGTCACAAGTAGTAAACAGTTTAGATTTTGGTCCGACAGTTACTTGGTATTAGATCTGAATCCAAACAGGGTGTCCCACTTTTCCAGCCTTTATTGTTTCAGTAGCTTGGATGGTAGTATTAACAATTACTATTAAAAGGAAACAAGGGTTTTTGTATCCTTTATATTATTGAAAAATCATTAAAATGAAAAAAAGGAGAAAGGCAAACAAAATGAGACAAAGCACTTTCTTATCTTTTAATTTATATACATTTCATCATTTATTGATTTACGTGTCAGGCTTATAGTATCTTATAGTGTCTTATAGTATCTTATAGTAATGTATGTAATTCATTTCTAATTCATATCATTTATTTCTATGACGCCGGTTACTGATCAGGGTCTGTAGTGTTTACTACAGCACTAACTGTAATTTGCATGTATGACTATAATTTATTTTTAATTATATCATTTATTGATATACTTGTTACATGTATGATGCTGCAAACAGCAAAGACCCTGGCCAGTTGTGGTAACTGATCGGGGTATGTATTGTTTGCAGCACAGACTCACAAATTGACCCTGAACAGACTCACACTCGCAGTCTCCTCAGGAAGAAGTAAGAAAATACAACACAATCACACAAAAAGACAAGGTATAGGCATGGATAAACTATTAAGGGTCTTTTCTGTTTGCAAAAGCACAGAAAGGCTTATTTTGCTCAGACAAATTGTACCCGATATGGAACCCTGAAATCGTCTTCACTATATAATATAAAGTGAAACAATATTATGTGTCTAACAACCCATATACCAATGGGAGGTTTTTCTTCAAATTTTCACCCATGATAAGCTGTCAACCTTAATGTGAAGATTTTCTTAAAGAATGTAATTATTGCTCTGACCATTTTACCAGAGTTATGGGACTCTGAAATTTTCTTCACTGTATAACACATAGTCAAAAGTGCTTGATATAGAGACACTATTGTTAGGGGGAGTGGTGCATCAAAAACAATTTTCTAGTTAATTTTATTTTCCCTGTTGTATCCTGCCATGCTAAGTTGAAATATATTTGTTACTTTATAATTTGTCATATTGTTAATATCACCCCACAGTATATTTGGCAATTATTGTGTAGGGTATTTAGAATCATAAGGAATGTGTCTAAAATTGGTGGAAGTGTATATATGGATAAGTGAATGATGCTTGCTAATTACTGTTATGGTCCACCAGATAGTAGCAGAAGTATGACCCTTACTTTCAAATAATGCAGTGATGGCTATATACTACATTAAACATCAATTTTGGCTCTATTGGCACAAAGTGGCAAGTTGAGCTATTGGAATCGCACTGTGTGTGACATGTTCATAAAACAATTCTTTAAATGTCTTCCAAACTACTGACATGATTTTCAGAAAAATCCACAGCAAACAATCAATATAATAAATATATATTATGTCCGAAACCTTCAGTACTGTCAGTACTTTGATTCATTCTGGAGTTATTGCCCTTTGATAGTTTCGGGTAGCAATTTCTTGTGCAACTAACTCCTCCTTTATTTTTCAACATAATTTCTTCAAACTTTCAGGAATGATATATACTGATGTGTAGTTGTGCATATCAGTGAGATAACTCTCATATCATTTTTCATTCTGGAGTTATTGCCCTTTGATAGTTTCGGGTAGCAATTTCTTGTGCAACTAACTCCTCCTTTATTTTTCAACATAATTTCTTCAAACTTTCAAGAATGATATATACTGATGTGTAGTTGTGCATATCAGTGAGATAACTCTCATATCATTTTTCATTCTGGAGTTATTGCCCTTTGATAGTTTCGGGTAGCAATTTCTTGTGCAACTAACTCCTCCTTTATTTTTCAACATAATTTCTTCAAACTTTCAGGAATGATAGATATTGATGTGTCGTTGTGCATATCAGTGAGATAACTCTCATATCATTTTTCATTCTGGATTTATTGCCCTTTGATAGTTTCGGGTAGCAATTTCTTGTGCAACTAACTCCTCCTTTATTTTTCAACATAATTTTATAGAACAGCCTTCGGGCGTATATTGCCCCGTCTTGCGGTGCTCTTGTTAGGTCAATGTGACCTTGACCTTGAACTTTGACCTCATTTACAAAAAAAGCTTATCCCGAGCATATCTCCTACACTACTTCAGCTAGGATCACCAAATATGGTGTGTGAGTACATCTTGGGATGGCGGAGTGTCGCATACTATTTATAGGTCAATGTGACCTTGGACTTCATTTACAAAAAAAGCTTGTCCGGAGCATATCTCCTACACTACTTCAGCTAGGATCACCAAATATGGTGTGTGAGTACATCTTGGGTTGGCGGAGTGTCGCATACTATTTATAGGTCAATGTGACCTTGGACTTCATTTACAAGAAAAACTTGTCCGGAGCATACCTCCTATATGGAATCAGCTAGGATCACCAAATATGGTGTGTGATGTCATCTTGGGTTGGCGGAGTATCACATACTATTTTTAGGTCAATACGACCTTGACCTTGAACTTTGACCTCATTTGCAAAAAAGGCTTATCCGTAGCGGAATCAGCTAGGATCACCAAATATGGTGTGTGAGTTCATCTTGGGTTGGTGGAGTGTCACGTACTATTTTTAGGTCAATGTTACCTTGTCCTTGAACTTTGACCTCATTTGCAAAAAAGCTTGTCCGGAGCATATCTCCTACACTACTTCAGCTAGGATCACCAAATGTGGTGTGTCAGTACATTTTGGGATGGCGGAGTGTCACATACTATTATAGGTCAATGTGACCTTGACCTTGGGCTTTATTTACAAAAACACTTGTCAGGAGAATACCTCCTATACGGAATCAGCTATGAACACCAAATATGATGTGCGAGTTCATCTTGGGATGGCGGATGTCGCATACTATTTTTAGGTCAATGTGACCTTGACCTTTGACCTCAGTTACAAAAAAAACTTGTTCGCAGCATATCTCCTACACTACTTCACCAAATATGTTGTATGAGTACATCTTGGGATGGCGGAGTGTCGCATACTATTTATAGGTCAAGGTGACCTTGACCTTTGACCTCATTTACAAAAAAAGCTTGTCCGGAAAATGTCTCCTACATTACTTCAACTATGATCACCAATATGGTGTGTTAGTACATCTTGGGATGACAGAGTGTCGCATACTATTTATAGGTCAATGTGACCTTGACCTTGGGCTTTATTTACAAAAGAAATTTTGTCAGAAGCATACCTCCTATACCGAATAAGCTAGGATCACCAGATATGGCATGTGAGTTTGTCTTGGGATGGCTGAGTGTTGCATACTAATTTTAGGTTAATATGACCTTGATCTTGACCTCATTTACAAAAAAGCTTGTCCGGAGCATATCTCCTACACTACTTCAGCTAAGAACACCAAATATGGTGTGTGTGTGTGTGAGTACATATTAGGATGTGACCTTGACCTTGGGCTTCATTTACAAAACAAGATGTGTTTGTGAAACACTATGCCCCTTCGATATGATATTTGACCCTGAAGGATGACCTTGATCTTGACATGTCACCCCTCAAATTGTGCAGCTTCATGGGGTAAAGTAAAAAGTAAAGTACCTAGTTATAGTCTACTTTCAGTCCGAATGACCGCTCAGCCGACTGTACATTTACTCCCCTGGTCATTGAGTCATTGGCCTACAATATTGAGCACTGCTAACATATGGCGCAATCATGCAGCCGCAGTACCGGCGAGTGACCCTCACAGGTACCCATTTTAACCCCTGGATGGAGAGGATGTGCGGGTGGGAGACACGGAAAAGCGTCTCTGAAATTTCCGGGTGGGACCGGGATTTGAACCCCGGACCTCCGGACTGATAGTCAAGCACGTTACCACTAGACCACCGCCACCTACACATACATACCAAATATCAAGTCTGTATCTCTACTGGTTCAAAAGTTATGGCAAATGTTAAAGTCGGTGACCTTTGACCCTGAAAGATGACCTTGACCTTGACATGTTACCCCCAAACTGTGCAGCTTCATGAGATACACACTGTCATGTATACCAAATGTCAAGTCTTGTATCTCTACTTGTTCAAAAGTTATGGCCAATGTTAAAGTCGGTGACCTTTGACCCTGAAAGATGACCTTGACCTTGACATGCCCCCCTTAAACTCAGCAGCTTCATGAGATACACATGCATACCAAATGTCAAGTCTGTATCTACAGGTTCAAAAGTTATAGCCAATGTTAAAGTCGGTGACCTTTGACCCTAAAAGATGACCTTTACCTTGACATGTTGCCCCTCAAAATGTGCAGCTTCATGAGATACACATGCATACCAAATATCAAGACTCTATCTCTATTGGTTCAAAAGTTATGGCCAATTGAAGTTGGTGACCTTTGACCCTGAAGGATGACCTTGACTTGTCACCCCTCAAACTGTGCAGTTTCATGAGATACACAAGCATGCCACATATCAAGTCTCTATCTGTTAAAGTCTGTGATTTGATCCATATGTTTGACCTCTGACCTTTAAGGATGACCTTGACATGTCACCCTCAAAAATGTGCGGCTTTATGAGATACATATGCATGCCAAATATCAAGTCGCTATCTGTACTGGCTCAAAAGTTATGACCAATGTTAAAGTTACAGACAAACAAACAGACAATTTGACCTTTGACCCTGAAGGATGATCTTGACCTTGACATGTCATCCCTCAAACTGTGCAGCTTCATGAGACACACAAGTATGCCAAATATCAAGTCTCTATCTGTACTGGTCCAAAAGTTATGGCCAATGCTAAAGTCGGTGATTTGACCCATATATTTGACCTCCGACCTTGAAGGATGACCTTGACCTTGACATGTCACCCCTCAAAATGTGCGGCTTTATGAGATACATATGCATGCCAAATAGCAAGTCTCTATCTGTACTGGCTCAAAAGTTATGACCAATGTTAAAAGTTGTGTTAAAGTTGCAGACAAAAAACAGACAATTTGACCTCTGACCTTGAAGGATGACCTTGACCTTGACATGTCACCCCTGAAATTGTGCGGCTTTATGAGATACATATGCATGCCAAATATCAAGTTTCTATCTGTACTGGCTCAAAAGTTATGACCAATGTTAAAGTTGCTGACAAACAGACAGACAAACAGACAGGGCAAAAACAATATGCCCCCCAGATCTGATATGGGGGTCATAAAAATTTGTCTTGAGCTTACCTTCTACACTGAATCAGCTAGGATCACCAAATGTGGTGTGTGAGTTCGTCTTGGGATCACATACTAGTTATAGGTTAATGTGACCACGACCTTGACCTTTGACCTCATTTTTATACGCCCGTCTTCAGACGGGACGTATTATGTCGTGGCGTTGTCCGTCCGTCCGTCCGTCCGTCTGTCTGTCTGTCTGTCTGTCCGTCCGTCCGTCCGTCCGTGAACTTTTGTTTGTCCGCTCTCTAACTCGAACAAATTGAATCGGATCCTTTTCAAACTTGGTCAGCATGTATATGGCCAAAATGACTCGGCTAAGTTCGATAATCAGCAACATCGCCCTGCACACTTCTGAATTATCTCCCCTTTTTTAATAAATTTTTAACAAAATTCTCTTGTCCGCTCTCTAACTCGAACAAATTGAATCGGATCCTTTTCAAACTTGGTCAGCATGTATATGGCCAAAATGACTCGGCTAAGTTCGATAATCAGCATCATCGCCCTGCACACTTCTGAATTATCTCCCCTTTTTTATTAACTTTTTAACAAATTTTAAACAAAATTCGTTTTTTGTCCGCTCTCTAACTCAAACAAATAAAATCCAATCCTCATCAAACTTAGTCAGCATGTATATAGTCAAAATGACTTGGTCAAGTTCGATAATCACCAACATTGCCCCACCCACTACTAAATTATCTCCCCTTTTTTTAATATATTTAAGTGGAATTGTTATGTTTAGACACAGAATGCATATATATATATACACCTGGAAACGTTCAGTGTATTTTCTATTTTCTTTTAAAAATCTATGTATGAAAAGGGGGGTTACTGCAGGAAAAGTCATTGGACTTGTCACAAAATCAATAGCTGTCTTCCCTGTATGGTGATGAAGCTAAGTATTTAATTTGGTTACAACAGGTCTATATTATATATATAGCTCTACTAGGCAGTTGCCAATGATAGTTTCACATTGTAACAGATTCAATTTCCTATTAAATTGGCTTATCACTGACTTTGCCGACGGGCGTATTTTGCTGCACAGCGGTGCTCTTGTTAAAAAAGGCTTGTCAGGAGCATATCTTCTACACTACTTCAGCTAGGATCACCAAATATGGTTTGTGAGTACATCTTGGGATAGCTGAGTGTCGCATACTATTTATAGGTCAGTGTGACCATGACCTTGACCTTTGACTTAATTTACAAAAAAGCTTGTCATCCCTACACCGAATCAGCTAGGATCACTAAATATGGTGTATGAGTTCATCTTCGGATGGTGGAATAATGCATACTTTTTGTAGGTCATGTGGCCATGACCTTGACCTTTGATCTCAAATATGAAAAAAATATTGTCATTTGGGGTAACTTGTGTTCAAATTGTGGTCTTACTATGCAAACTTTCATTTTGCAGCTGCATATTGCAGGCCTGCTTACAAAACGCATATTGTCAGTGCTTTGCTTTAAGGGCATTTGTCACGTACTGTGACACATTTCTTGTTCTGGGAGTTATGCCCCTTTGAACTTAGAAATCACCAGTTAATAGTGAAGGAAAACCTGGTTTGATGTCGTGTCGACATTTCTTGTCGTACTTTCTGCTAACAGTTCTTCCAGCTAGTGATGAGTGTTTCCTTGATACATTCTAGTTTCAACCCATTGGAATGGTCCATCATTGTTTATTGGTCCATTTAGAATTGAAAGGTACAACTTCGAGAATTTTTAAGAGAAATTTGAATGACAAAAAGTGCAGACCCTGATCAGAGGGCCATCTGAGCTGGGTTACAGTCACTGTGGTTGTAAATGCTAGTATGCTTGCTTCCTGCATTGAAAATGTTAATATTTATCGCAGTACAAAATAAATTAACCCTTTCCTTTTCGTGCATCTGCAAACAGAGTAGATCAAGATCAGACGGCTCCTATAGTCTGCTCTGTTTTCTAATGGAAAATGATAGATCTGTTCCTTTCGTTTCTTAAATGGCTAAAATGTTTCACCTTCCACTATTTTGTACATGATAAATATAGATTTGGTTGTAGAGTTTTTGCTTCGGAAAAACCTTCAAGTGTTTATAAGAAATTAATATTCATAATGTCTTTATTTCTTTCATGAATATTCATGGAGTAATGGGTTAAGTAGGCCTTATAGTGTTTAGTCCAAATTTCATTGCTGTTTAAAGTCCTGTTATATTTTTTTGTGAATAATTTACGTGATGCTAAAATATAATGGGGACTTGAGTGTTATCACCTTTAAATCTTTATAAACTATAAAGCGAAGTTTGTCCATTTAGAGCAATTACAGTGATTACACAATCATGTAACTTAATTTGTTTTCTGTTTGCAGGGAAGCAATAGCAATGTCTAAGTGAGTATAACTTTTCTATTTTGCCTACAGATGTATACTGTTTAAGTGGACTTCCATATTAACCCTTTCCCTCTCTTATTATTTTTCCTCATATAAAAGCCTTTTTACACCTTTGCAAACAGAGTAGACCCGGATCAAATGGTTCCTGTAGGATCCATCTTATCAGGGTTTACTCTATTTGCTTATGGAATGATATAGATCTGATTCTACAGTTTCTGCCAAGGTGCTCATGTTCCATTATAAACATTCAGCTAATAAATATTCATGATGGCATTATTGAACAGGGAAGGGTAAAGACAGGTAGCAGCTTAATGCAGAGTGAAAGTCTTGCATAAAGCTCCTAAAGGAAGCAAAAACTCTACAACCAAATCTATATTTATCATGCATTAAGCTGTCACTTGCCTAAAATATCTAGATTCTTCTTTACCAGAAATCTGGTTTAGAGGAGTTTCACTGTAGAACCTTTAGATATATAAATTTCACAAAATATAGGCAAATGTCAGGGAATCGTCAGGGAATTTTGAAAAGATGAGAATGAAGGTCATATATTTTTAAAAGTTTCATAAAGTATTACAGGAAATACCAAATTTCGCGATGTAATGTGTCAGGGAAATTTGAAATTGTGTCAGGGAATTGTCAGGGAATTTTGTTTCCTCTGGTTTGTGGCAACCCTGATGAATGTTTAGTGGATATTGAATTTGAAATAAACATACGGTTAATCCTAATGCACTGACACATATTAAGTAGCACCACCTAGATTCTTGCAGCATGTTAGGAGTTACGTGAGGAAAATGTCCTCTACTAATAACATACCTTCAACCTATAACACGCTACTAGTGACTGATTACCTTTACAAAAGTTTCATCTCCAAGGTCACCCCATTCTAAGGCAAGTTTGAGGTCATCCCCGAGGTCAGTCAAGGTCACTGGACCTGTGACCAAGAAGTATGTATATATATATATTACTCAAGCGTGGCACTGGAGTTTTCAGTAGATCATGCATAGCTGGTGGTTGAAGAAGACAGATTATCATTATTATTTCGACACTCGTTCTTCAGAGACATCGCCTATTCTGAGGGAATTTTGAGGTCCTGGTTCAAATTCTGTCAAATCTCATTGAAAATACCTGCATTAAAGATGTATTATTTTTCGTATTAATAGATCAACACCAGAAGCTGTACACACACACATATATATATACAATGAAAATAATGCTTACAACCCACTTTCCGACAGGATATATTTGTTCAGGTAAATATTATTGTTATCCAAATACTGCTAAATTCTTTAAAAGGAGCATCCTTTTCAGAAGCGGGGATTTTGTACAGAAATCAGTGGACATCTTCAGCCAAATTCTGAATTACTCCAGTTCTATTTCGGAGCAACACTTTGAATATTAATTAGGTTGTTATCACATGTAAATGGCTGACACTGGTTGTTGTCGTACATTTTCATCAAATGATTATTTCCGGTATGTAAATTTGAATCTTACAACAGATTCCGGCTAATGGCGAACACTGTTCCGTTAGTTTCCATAGCAATCCATTTTTCGAATTTTTTCGACACAAACAACCAAATACTAACCAAGCTGTTTAGTGTTAAATAAGTGTTAAGATACATAGATTCTGATTCTGATGTCAGTTGGAAACGCAGAATTTGCAGAAATTAACGCAGCTTCAATCTGTAATCCAAATACTGATAATTCAAAATTCGCACCTTCTTGATACTCTTTTGTAACCTTTTGCGAGATCCGTCTGGTGCATTAAATCTACTAAATGTGTGAAAAACACTTTCATTGAATGTAGACTTTAATTTGGAGTACATAATGATGAAAACTGATTTAATAAAATGCAATCATAATTTGCATACGTTCGAAAAAGTGTAGTGTTTTTGCTAAAAGATTTGTGAATGGGTCCTTACCAAGTGTGCCAAATAGTGCCAAATACGTGTAGTGCCTTTTTCCTTAAAATTTTGAAACTGTTCAGTGCTTTTTGTATAATACTTTTTGCGAAATTTTCGCTAGTTTTAGACAGTCCCCTTCAACCAGACTCTTGCTACGAGAGATGAACAAGAATGTCTTTTTGGAGTATTTCAGATGAACAAAGCCGAGTGTTCCGATTAATTTCACTACTGGATCAACTCGCCCTGAATTTCTTTATCACAAAACAGCACGGGAATGAAACAATAATGTTGTTTTTGCACCCAACTCAACATCCACAACTAAATGAATATTGAGGAATGGAAAATTAGTCCAAGTAAAATCCATTAGTATAACGATATAAGCTACGACTGTTCTAGGGATATGTCTAATGGTTTGAAACAAATTTTGGTTTTACTGTGAAGGTCCGTTGAACTGACACGTACATATTATAGTAAAACTTCGATCGCCGTTGTGAATTGTGTATTCCCGTATCACTTAAATAAGGGAAGAATCGGTGCATTGTATAATGCATTATACAGGTTGAAGTTTATGATAATGTTAAAAAAAGTTACACCGACTGTGAAGAAATACGCTTCCTGTCGTCGTCAAACAATGCTCTTAGGAATTGACAGTCACAAAATGCTCTCAGTTCTTTCAAGCATCACGATAATCCGAGGTTTTTGTTGATCCCCGTTGGTTCTAGAAATATCGCCAATATACTGTACTTCCCATAGGTTTTGAAAAAAAAAATCTGCAATTCTTCGCTTCGACATGTCTGTGCTGACAATGTACAAAATTATTTACCTTTTAAACAAAAATATTTTCATTTCAGTAAACATTTCTGGTAATTCAGCCGATACACATGTAAACAAATCCACTATAAACAAAAATTGGCCGAAGTAAATGATGATGGTGATCAATGAAATGGAGTATAATGTTCTTGATATTTTTAATTAGAATGTAAAAAAAAAAAAAAAGTACCTAGTTATAGTCTACTTTCTGTCCGAATGACCGCTCAGCCGACTGTACGAATGACCGCTCAGCCGACTGTACATTTACTCCCCTGGTCATTGAGTCATTGGCCTACAATATTGAGCACTGCTAACATATGGCGCAATCATGCAGCCGCAGTACCGGCGAGTGACCCTCACAGGTACCCATTTTAACCCCTGGGTGGAGAGTATGTGCGGGTGGGAGACACGGAAAAGCGTCTCTGAAATTTCCGGGTGGGACCGGGATTTGAACTCTTGTTAACTCTTTACCTCATACAAACTCTTTGTCACATCATTGCAAACAGAGTAGACCCTTTAGGAGCTGTCTGATCAGGGTCTGCTCTGTTTGATTATGAAATTATGAAAGACCTGACTCTATAGTTTTTACCAAAACCAAACATGCATGTGTACATGTGCCATTATAAAAATTCAGCAAATCAATATGCATAATGTTGTTATTTCTAATATGAATATTCATTGGGTAAAAGTAAACTTGACCTGTTTGAAGTTTAAGAATAGTCCACTTGACAGTTCAGCATTGAACAGGGTTAAGGATATAATTATAGGGTGTAAGGATTAGGTGCTGGAATTTTATTTGCAAGCTGCAGTTGAAAGTGATGTTGACTTGTTCAGTTTTCCTAATCAACTTGCCTGTCAGTACATCATGGTTTTGATATGTCAGTTTGTCGGTGTAGCTTGTCTGGGGCATAACTCACTACGTTGTATTGAGGATTTATATAGAGCAACTACTTCCATTATGACCATTTCTATTTTCCGAGCAATAAATCCAGATTGGGATGCATGCAAGACTATTGCTATTAAACAATTTTATCATATATTATTCGTGCAAAATTCATAGACATATTTTCCAGAATTGAAATTGTTGTAGTTTTGGATGCCAAAATACCTCAGACCTCTTATTTGTTCACACCCATTATTTACAATAATGGTGCATAAAATATTTTTATTGGTGCTGAACATGGAGAACAGTCACTGGGGATATTGTGGGGAAAATTACCAGTTTTACCAATGGTTTGCATGCACAAAATATGTCTAGCAAACAACAGAGTGTATGGAAAATATCAAGATTTGTTTATTGAACTAATCTGGGGACGATTAGAAACACGAGAGATGCTCACCGTAATTCATATCCGGCTGTGAAAAAATAATGCCTGCTTTAACCCTTTCCCTTTTCTATGTCAATTCCAAATTTCACTACCTACTTTGAATATTCACTGACAAAACAATTATAATGAAATATGGATGGTGGAACATTGTAGCCACTTTAGAAAGTAAAGACACAGA
Source organism: Azorinus chamasolen (assembly GCA_963576725.1). Classification (NCBI taxonomy): domain Eukaryota; kingdom Metazoa; phylum Mollusca; class Bivalvia; order Cardiida; family Solecurtidae; genus Azorinus; species Azorinus chamasolen. Next base: position 38,371,717 of record OY755251.1, read on the forward strand.
TCTATTAAATTCCATTAGCAAACAGAGCAGACCCTGATCAGACGGCTCCTATAGGAGCCGTCTGATCAGGGTCTACTCTGTTTGCAGATGCGTGAAAAGGCATTTATATGAAGGAAAGTTTAATCCGGATATGGTTCAATTTCTGATTTAATCAAGCTTTTGAGAAAGTATTGATCTTGTCGACAGCTTGGATCCTGACGAGATGCAGATTTACTCGGTGTCCGACTTGAATCCAAGCTGTTTATGAATGTGAGTCAAGTCACACTTAGTGGGAAGAAGGGTTGATGGGTCTTGGGAGTTATAACCCTGTTCAATATTCATGTAAGAAAATTATGACATCTAGGGACCATGGCAAAAAGATTGACTTACCGAGAGGTCAACTCATACAAACATGTACATGAGTCTCAGTTTCAATCTCGGAAGTGCATCATGAGCATGTATGCCTGATCACGTGTTAAGTCTACATGATATTCTTTCTAGAAATCCGAGACAAATGAATGAAAACACAAGACGCTTTGTCTAAATCTTTATTCTATGTCAAAAAGCACAAATAGACTACTAAAATGCCAAGAAAAATTAAATATCAACACCTTACAATGTTTCATGATAGCACACACCAACTTCCGGTTTTGTTTCCGGTTGTCGTAGCAACATGCGAAACTTATTCTTTCAGCATAAACAACCGGTATTACACATTTGTACAGCCAATTGTTTAGTTTCTCAACATTATTTTGGAACAAAATGATTTAAGAATGGTTTTCAACTTACAAACATTATAATGCAAGATGAAGACACGCTGAACATGTACAAAATATGAATCTTTAGCACTGGCACAGTTCTGTCCCAACTTGTGTTTTCCTTTACACCATAAATACACATGTCAACGCCGTTATAAGCAGAGTAGAATTATGGCGTATGTATTCACCTAGTTACAATAAAATGTTTAATTAAAACACACATTATCCCCGCCCACGGATTAAAGATGTCAGAGGCCCTTGTTATGCGTAAGGTGTGAAATATGCACAGATCTATATATGCTGGCCAGTCGCGACTCACGAATGTGTGAAAACACCCCGAGGACGTTGCTTATGTACACAGGTAATTGGCAGATCGACTCATGTGTAGTGAAAATCCATTTGAACAATGCACGGGACTGAAAAACATGGTTGACATGTTGAAAAGATCGACACGTAAATGGATTTTCATATAGAAAATGTAAGGAAACATCGAGAAAGTCGACACATCAAAGGTCGACACAATTTCATAGAAGTTGCATTGTATTTATTAGCTGAAGTTTTATATTATAAACTTTTCAAGGAACTTTTTGTATTAACAAGAACTGTAGAATCATATCTATATAATGTCAAAAGCAAACAGAACAGACCCTGATCAAATGGCTCTTATAGGAGCTATCTGATCTGGGTTTACTCTGTTTGCAAATGCATAAAAATATGTGTAACTGGGTGTTCTTATAAAGAAACATACTCGCTCAGACCCAGGATCGAACCCTGATCACCAGGTTTGCAGTCATGCACTCTACCACATTGCCATATAAGCGTGCTTGTACAGCAAGGCTGTACAAGTGATGATAAACCTACACACTGTGACATACTCCCCCAGCAAGTTGAAATTCATCCCGAATTTCTGTGGATATGAGAAAAACTGGGAATCGAACTCGGAGCACATATAGTCACAGCCCCACATTGGTCGCCAAATGTAAACTGATGTTCTTATAAAGAAATATACCCACTCAGGGAAAAACTGGCCAGGGGGAAAGATAGGACTGTTACACCGGGATGGAACCCATGTCGCCTGGTTCGCAGTCATGCACTCTACCATATCGCCATAAAAGCGCGTAAGGCAAGGCCGTACAAGTCACATTGTGACATGTTTATATGATGGAAAGGGTTAATTTCTTGCACATTCCTTTTTATAGAATTCTTTACAGCTCTTAGATTCTAAAAGTACATAATTCTTTAATTTCTTTTCAAAATCAATATCAGAGTGACAAACATTTTGGATAATGATGAGACGCTGAGTTAATGGTCGTCTCATCTGGATTCTACCTGTTAGCAGAGGTTATCACAATGTCGGCATTAAAGTGTTAAACCTTTACTCCATGAATAGTCATGGCAGTTATTCTTATAGTGGCACATGGACATTAAATGTTTGCCCATGGTAAAAAACTGTAGAATTATATCTATAGTATATCATAAGCAAACAGAGCAGACCCTGATCAGACAGCTCCTACAGGAGCCATCTGATCTGGGTCTACTCTGTTTACAAAGGCAAAGGGAGGTGCATAAAAAGTTAAATATTCATAATATGGTTGGTAGAAATATATCTGCATCTCGACCAAAATTATTCAATGCGTTTAACCCTTTACTCCATGAATATTCATGTAAGAAATAATGACATCATGAATATGAATTAAATTATTTTTTAACAGATGAAAATTTTGCCAACTTAGGAACTATAGAATCAGATCTATATTATTCCAAAAGCAAACAGAACAGACCCTGATCAGACGGCTCCTATAGGACAGGGTTACAGATACGGGAGTCTTGGAGTATTTACCCAATTAAAATTGTGGAAAAAGCAATTGTTTTTCAAAACAATGAGTAACACAAAGCAAATAAATATAGCAAAAAGCAAAAAAAAATTAGAATATCTAATGAGAATATGAATAATACCCAATTACGAAAATTGCCAATACCCAATAAAAATTGCAAATACCCAATTCTGTAAATAATCAAGGAGTAAATACCCAATTGCATCAAAACCTTATCTGTGACCCTGTATAGGAGCCGTCTGATCTGAGCCTACTCTGTTTGCAAAGGCGTAGAAAGGCGTATTTATGGAGGAAAGGGTTAATTATACCCCCCCCGCAAACAAAGTTTGAGAAAGAGTATATAGGAGTCAGTGTGCTGGTCAGTCGGTTGGTCGGTCTGTCCGTTGCACAATTCTTGTTTGATTTGTGATGAAGGCAACTGAGAGGAGTATTCCATGGCCTTTAGTGATAGTTCTAGTTTGATTTGCGATTAAAGCAGCTGAGTGGGGGTATTCAATCACCATTAGTGATAGTTCTAGTTTGATTTGCGATCAAGGCAGCTGAGTGGGGGTATTCAATCACCTTTAGTGATAGTTCTAGTTTGATTTGCGATTAAAGCAGCTGAGTGGGGGTATTCAATCACCATTAGTGATAGTTCTAGTTTGATTTGCGATCAAGGCAGCTGAGCGGGGGTATTCCATCACCTTTAGTGATAGTTCTAGTTTGATTTGCGATTAAAGCAGCTGAGTGGGGGTATTCAATGACCATTAGTGATAGTTCTAGTTTGATTTGCGATCAAGGCAGCTGAGCGGGGGTATTCCATCACCTTTAGTGATAGTTCTAGTTTGATTTGCGATTAAAGCAGCTGCGATCAAGGCAGCTGAGCGGGGGTATTCCATCACCATTAGTGATAGTTCTAGTTTGATTTGAGATCAAGGCAGCTGAGTGGGGATATTCCATCACCATTAGTGATAGTTCTAGTTTGATTTGCGATTAAAGCAGCTGAGTGGGGGTATTCAAATACCTTTTGTGATAGTTCTAGTTTGATTTGCGATCAAGGCAGCTGAGTGGGGGTATTCAATTACCTTTAGTGATAGTTCTAGTTTTATCCAGTTGCAGATCATATTTGACTTTGGTCTTGACTGACTTATCAAAATTACCACAACAGAAAACGGTTGGGACCAGCAGGGTTCATGTACTTTTTCAGCTATAATCTTATCATTAGTCCTCCACTGGTCACAAGAGGAAAAATTTGGGTTAGCACTCTTTCCATCTGTCCTTCCTTCTTTGGGAAGTTGGGAGTTTCACATACTGCTTTGATGTTTCTGTGACATTGACCTTGACTTAGTTTTAGTTTTACTTTATTAAAAATTAGTCTGGAAATTTGTTTGGATGATACACCCTCAAGCCCTTTGGGTTAGGATTTCCAAATTTATTGTGTGAGCACATCTTGGGAAGGGTGTGTGTCACATATTACCTTGGTGTCTCTGTGACCTTGACCGCCTCAGTGTTAGTAAAATCTTGTCTGAAATTTTTCCAGATGAAATATCCTCAATCCTCTCAGATAGGACTTTAAAATTGATTGTGTAAGTGCATCTTGGAAAGTGAATGTCACATACCGCTTTGGCGTTTCTGTAACCTTGACCTTGATGTTTTAGCAAAAACATTGAAATTTGTCCAGATGATATATCCTCAAGCCCTTGAGTTAGGATTTCACAATTTCTAGTGTGGATGCATCTTGGGAAGGCAGAGTGTCACATATTACTTACCTTCACCTCAATTTCATTAAAAGTTTGTCAAGACATTCGTCTGAGTGTAGAAATGCTAAGAGGAGTCTTGTAGAAATGCTAAGAGGAGTCTCTGGTGGGGGATGAGTGTAGAAATGCTAAGAGGAGTCTCTGGTGGGGGATGAGTGTAGAAATGCTAAGAGGAGTCTCTGGTGGGGGATGAGTGTAGAAATGCTAAGAGGAGTCTCTGGTGGGGGATGATGGATTCCTTTACAATACTTGCTAGTTTCACTAGTAAAATAATCGGAAATAATGAACTGTTAAAACACTTGTGCCCCGGGTTATGTTGTCCAAATACCGATGAATATTCATGTAAGAAATAATGACATCATCAATATCTATTAACCCTTTCCTCCATAGGCTATTTTTAGACCCAACTTCTGTGAATGAATCTACCCAAAAGGAGCATTTACTAGAGAAAAGGACAATTTTAGAATTCTGTAGTTTGAAACCATTGTGATTAATAGAGCATTTGCTCCTATAGGAGCAAATGCTCTATTTATCACAATGGTTTCAAGAAGTGGTTATTACAGAGGCATAGAAAGGTGTATTTATGGAGGAAAGGGTTGAATGAATTTTTATTCTGTATTAGAAAAGCATGGTTTTTTGACATGGCGAAAGCTAGAAACGGATCTTTTTAATTCCATAAACAAACAGAGCAGACTTTGCTCCCATTGGTCAGCCATCTGATCTGTGTCTACTGTGTTTGCTAAGGCATCAGAAAGTGTGCCCATCAAACAAAGGATTATAGTATGAAGTGCCATTAATGTTATTGCTTGGGACCTTTGTGGCATATACATTTTGATATTCAAGATGGACCCAGAGTCACACAGGGCTTTTTTCCATTATATTTAATCCTTTGAGTACCAGAAGCAAGTCGACTCGTATTTGTATACGGTGTAGACCCAAATCAGAGGATTTCTAGAGGAACCCTCAGGCCATTGACTGTTTGACATAAACAATCCTCTTGCTGTTTAACACTTTGACACTGAATGGACTATACCATTAAACAATGATGGACCAATCCATTGCGTAAATTAGCTTTCAAAGGGTTAACCTTTAGGATGAGAAGGAACTCTAATCAGTTAATTCATGTGTATGTCCAGCAGCATCTCATGGGCTTGGTGTAGAACTGTCACTACACTCCATGGACAGATTGGTGAGAACGTTTACAGTCTGGATCCAAATAGGACGAAGATAAACTCTTTCAACCCTGAGATATTAACCCTTTACTCCATAGGCCATTTTAGACCCAACCTCTTTGAATAAATCTACCGAAAAGGAGCACTAACTAGAGAAAAGGACATTTTTTAGAATTTTGTAATTTGAAACTATTGTGATGAATAGAGAATGTGCTTCTATAGGAGCAAATGCTCTATTTATCACAATGGTTTCATAAAGTGACTTTTACAGGTCATCCTTCAAGTACAGAGGTCAAATATATGAGTCAAATCACTGACTTTAACATTGGCCATAACTTTTGGACCAGTAGAGATAGAGACTTGATATTTGGCATGCTTGAGTATCTCATGAAGCTGCACATTTTGAGGGGTGACATGTCAATGTCATTCTTCAGGGTTAAAGGTCAAATTGTCTGTTTGTTTGTCTGTAACTTTAACATTGGTCATAACTTTTGAGCCAGTACAGATGGTATGCATATGTATCTCATAAAGCCGCACATTTTGAGGGGTGACATGTCAAGGTCATCTTTAAAGGTCAGAGGTCAAACATATGGGTCAAATCACCGACTTTAACATTGGCCATAACTTTGGAACCAGTACAGATAGAGACTTGATATTTGGCATGCTTGTGTATCTCATGAAGCTGCACAGTTTGAGGGGTGACATGTCAAGGTCATCCCTCAGGGTCAAAGGTCACCAACTTCAAATTGGCCATAACTTTTGAACCAATAGAGATAGAGTCTTGATATTTGGTAGGCATGTGTATCTCATGAAGCTGCACATTTTGAAAGGCAACATATCAAGGTGAAGGTCATCTTTTAGGGTCAAAGGTCACCGACTTTAACATTGGCCATAACTTTTGAACCTGTAGATACAGACTTGACATTTGGTATGCATGTGTATCTGATGAAGCTGCACAGTTTGGGGGTGACATGTCAAGGTCATCTTTCAGGGTCAAAGGTCACAGACTTTAACATTGGCCATAACTTTTGAACCAGTAGAGATACAGACTTGATATTTGGTATACATGTGTATCTCATAAAGCTGCACAGTTTGGGGGTGACATGTCAAGGTCAAGGTTATCAGGGTCAAAGGTCACCAACTTTAACATTGGCCATAACTTTTGAACCAGTAGAGATACAGACTTGATAGTTGGTATACATGTGTTTCTCATTTGGCTGCACAGTTTGAGGGGTGACATGTCAAGGTCATCTTTGAAGGTCAAAGGTCACCAACTATAACATTGGCCATAACTTTTGAACTAGTAGAGATACAGACTTGATATTTGGTATGCATGTGTACCCCATGAAGCTGCACAGTTTGAGGGGTGACATGTCAAGATCAAGGTCATATCGAGGGGGCATAGTGTTTTTCACAAACACATCTTGTTGGTAGATTTATTGAAAGTGGGTGGATCTAAAAATAGCCTATGAGGTAATGGGTTAATACATTGAAAAGTCATTTTTTCTAAACCAAGATGATTAGTTAAATTAGTCTATTTGATTATTCTTCAAAAACTTAGCCAATCCTATCAAAACCGACATAAGTCACATTTAAAATCTTTTTTTCTGTGCCAGTTTGAATTTATTTTAAAAAGTGATTACAAAGTCTTCTTTTGAACTAAAGTTATTGCAATTGGCCAATATGTAAATCATAAGCATGTCTAGGGAACTGTGTCACAGAATTTAGATAAAACCCTCCATTTAGGAGTTATGCAATAATTTAGCTTAAGACTCCTAAAATTCTGCATACCACTATGTTTCTTTTGATGTTAGATGATCAAAACAAGATATCGTAAAACTGACATGGATCTCTCACTAAGATGATGCTTTTTGATATGCCGAAAACTGCATTTAATCCGGACACAAATTACAGAAGTTATGTTTGTTTGGAAAAACCAACTCCTTTAAATTTGCATTTTTCAAGAATATGAAAAAAATAGACAAATCCCCATTGTGTTGCGTAATCTGAGCATTATCTGTAGCTGTCTATCACATTTATATCCAATGGAGAGCTTATAATTTGAGTGACATTTTCCAGTAAACCCCCCCCCCCTTTCTTCCACCCAATCAATTAAAAAAGCTGATTTTATTGCCAGTTTTCCATAAAATACTCATTAGAAAACTTATCTAGTCACGTGACCTACATAGTATGCCTAGCGTCCTCTTGTAGCTGCCATCATCTTACGCTGAAGCTTTACTTATAGCATGCAGAGATATAATATACCTAGCCTCCTCTTGTAGCAGCCATCATCTTGCACTAAAGCTTTGCTTAGCTTGCAGAGATATGCCTAGCCTCCTCTTGTAGCTGCCATCATCTTGCACTAAAGCTTTACTTATAGCATGCAGAGATATGCCTAGTCTTCTCTTGTAGCTGCCATCATCTTGCACTCATGCAGAGATATAATATACATAGCCTCCTCTTGTAGCTGCCATCATCTTGCACTAAAGCTTCAATTAACATGCAGAGATATAATATACCTAGCCTCCTCTTGTAACTGCCATCATCTAGCACTAAAGCTTCACTTAGCATGCAGATATATGCCTAGCCTCCTCTTGTAGCTGCCATCATCTTGCACTAAAGCTTCACTTAGCATACAGAGATATAATATGCCTAGCCTCCTCTTGTAGCTGCCATCATCTTGCACTTAAGCTTCACTTAGCATACAGAGATATAATATGCCTAGCCTTCTCTTGTAGCTGCCATCATCTTGCACTTAAGCTAGGATTAGGGAAATAATTAACCCTTAAAGTGAGGGAAATGAGTATATTATTATATGCAAACTGTTTAGACTTGGATCGAAGGGTTCCTGAGGGAGTCCTTTCATCAGGGTCTATGCTGTTGAATTATAAAAATCCATTTCTTCAGTAATAAATTTTGATACAGGTTTTTGCTGAATTAATATACAGAGAGTGAGGAGCCAGTTTCAATTATTCAGCAGTTTAAGGGTTAAATCCTTGCATGCATGTTAATGAATTTGTAAATACCAAGGAAACAGTTTAGATCCAGTTGAAACATCAAGTAACTCAGCCTCTTATGAGGATCCAAACTACCTCCTTTTCAAACAGAGTAGATCCAGATCAGATGGCTCCTTTAGGAGCTGTCTGATAGGGTCTGTGCTCTGTTTGTTTCTGGAATTATACAGATCGAATTCTACAGTTTCTGCTTTTGCATTGAACATTTTATGTGTTGATAATTATGCTATTTAAAAAAATCTGATACTCATGGAGTAAAGGGTTAAATAAACCCCCCCAGAAAAGTTCTATTTTAAGAATTTGTAGCAAACAACAGTTTTACAGAATGACAATTACGTGGTGGGCAAGGAGTTATCACTATAATATATCTCAGACAAATCAGAGGCAGTTAGCATTTTGTAGCATTTTGATTTTTCGGTTCTTACTGTTCCTAGGAAACCTCAGGATATTTATTATCGGTATAATTTGTATATGTGATGAATTTAAAATAGTTACATAAAAATGATAAAAGAAGAATTCCTTGGGCCAAAACCATGAAGATTTGCAAATTTCAATCAAACTAGAGTGATGAGTATTTTGATAGAATGTCATTTGCAGACTTTGATAAAAGAGATTGATTTAGCACGAAAATTAGACAAGCAGCCGGCTGATAAATGGTGCCTTAACAAGTAAATATTGATTTCTGGGATAGAACACTACATTTTGTAGATACACTTGTAAATCTACCAGATTTGTATTGACAGATGTACAACTTGTAGCTTGAGATAGTACAGTGGAATTTTCATACATCATTATTGGGCCGTATTTTACCGTATTTGTCTTAATATAATCTCCCCTACTCCACTGGTTAGTAAAGGAGAATAATTCAATTTCGTACCGTTTTGATGAATTTAAATTCGACATAGTATCTAATAGTGAAAACCCTGATCTAACTGCTTCTTCAGGAGCAGGGTAATCTGGGTCAGCACGATATGCCTATGTTTGTTTGTCTGAATACTTCGTGCAATTAGCATATTAGATTAGTCATAGGATTAGAAGTAGGAGAAATACGTGTCTTGTATGAACTGCATGTTAATTAACCCTGTCCCTGTTCTATGTTTATTTCAAATTTTAATACTTTACTTTACTGAATATTCATGGACAAAAAAGTTATAATGAAATATGGAAGGTGGAACATTGTAGCCATTTTAGACAGTAAAGAAACAGATCTATCAAATTCCATCAGCAAACAGAGCAGACCCTGATCAGACGACTCCTCTGGGAGTCATCTGATGCGGGTCTGCTCTGTTTGCAAATGCATTAAAATGTGTTTATATGATGGAAAGGGTTAACCCATTCCCGCATATTGATGCCTTTTGATGCCTCTGTAAAACCATTGTGATAAATAGAGCAGTTGCTGCATAGGAGCAAAATTTTAATACTCTATTTATCACAATGATTTCAAAGCTACACAATTCTAAAATGTCTCCCTTTTCTCTAGTAAATGCTCCTTTTTGGTAGATTTAATCAAAGAGGATGGATCTAAAAATAGCCTATGCGGGAATAGATGGGCAACTCTTAACTTTTAAGTGCTGAATTTTCAAAATCGTCCATAATTGTTTAACATTAGAGTCGATTCAGTATGAAATGGTATAATTAATTTGTGAGAGAATTTTGAATGACAAACTGCCCACCCTGATCAGAGGGCTTCTGTAAGAGCATTTGATCTGGGTCTACAATGTTATAAATGCCGTTGACCACATTTGAAGGGTTATACTTAGTAAAACTTGTGTATCCTAAATAGCCCCAAGTTTTCGGAGACAAACTTAGTCAATAGTATAGACCTTATAGATCAGACCTTATAGTACAGACCTTATAGTACAGACCTTATAGTACAGACCTTATAGATCAGACCTTATAGTACAGACCTTATAGTACAGACAGACCTTATAGTACAGACCTTATAGTACAGACCTTATAGTACAGACCTTATAGATCAGACCTTATAGATCAGACCTTATAGTACAGACTTTATAGTACAGACCTTATAGTACAGACCTTATAGATCAGACCTTATAGATCAGACCTTATAGTACAGACCTTATAGATCAGACCTTATAGTACAGACCTTATAGACCAGACCTTATAGATCAGACCTTATAGTACAGACCTTATAGATCAGACCTTATAGTACAGACAGACCTTATAGATCAGACCTTATAGTACAGACAGACCTTATAGATCAGACCTTATAGTACAGACCTTATAGTACAGACAGACCTTATAGATCAGACCTTATAGTACAGACCTTATAGATCAGACCTTATAGTACAGACCTTATAGATCAGACCTTATAGATCAGACCTTATAGATCAGACCTTATAGTACAGACCTTATAGATCAGACCTTATAGTACAGACCTTATAGTACAGACCTTATAGATCAGACCTTATAGTACAGACCTTATAATACAGACCTTATAGATCAGACCTTATAGATCAGACCTTATAGTACAGACCTTATAGATCAGACCTTATAGTACAGACCTTATAGATCAGACCTTATAGTACAAACCTTATAGATCAGACCTTATAGATCAGACCTTATAGTACAGACCTTATAGATCAGACCTTATAGTACAGACCTTATAGTACATACCTTATAGATCAGACCTTATAGTTCAGACAGACCTTATAGTACAGACCTTATAGATCAGACCTTATAGATCAGACCTTATAGTACAGACCTTATAGATCAGACCTTATAGTACAGACAGACCTTATAGTACAGACCTTATAGATCAGACCTTATAGTACAGACCTTATAGTACAGACAGACCTTATAGTACAGACAGACCTTATAGTACAGACCTTATAGATCAGACAGACCTTATAGATCAGACAGACCTTATAGATCAGACCTTATAGTACAGACAGACCTTATAGTACAGACAGACCTTATAGTACAGACAGACCTTATAGTACAGACCTTATAGATCAGACCTTATAGTACAGACCTTATAGATCAGACCTTATAATACAGACCTTATAGATCAGACCTTATAATACAGACCTTATAGATCAGACCTTATAGTACAGACCTTATAGTACAGACAGACCTTATAGTACAGACCTTATAGATCAGACCTTATAGTACAGACCTTATAGTACAGACCTTATAAATCAGACCTTATAGATCAGACCTTATAGTACAGACCTTATAGTACAGACCTTATAGTACAGACCTTATAGATCAGACAGACCTTATAGTACAGACAGACCTTATAGTACAGACAGACCTTATAGTACAGACAGACCTTATAGTACAGACAGACCTTATAGTACAGACCTTATAGATCAGACCTTATAGTACAGACCTGATAGATCAGACCTTATAATACAGACCTTATAGATCAGACCTTATAGATCAGACCTTATAATACAGACCTTATAGTACAGACCTTATAGTACAGACAGACCTTATAGTACAGACCTTATAGATCAGACCTTATAGTACAGACCTGATAGATCAGACCTTATAATACAGACCTTATAGATCAGACCTTATAGATCAGACCTTATAATACAGACCTTATAGTACAGACCTTATAGTACAGACAGACCTTATAGATCAGACCTTATAGATCAGACCTTATAGATCAGACCTTATAGTACAGACCTTATAGTACAGACATACCTTATAGATCAGACCTTATAGTACAGACAGACCTTATAGTACAGACCTTATAGATCAGACCTTATAGATCAGACCTTATAGTACAGACCTTATAGTACAGACAGACCTTATAGTACAGACCTTATAGATCAGACCTTATAGATCAGACCTTATAGTACAGACAGACCTTATAGTACAGACCTTATAGATCAGACCTTATAATACAGACCTTATAGATCAGACCTTATAATACAGACCTTATAGTACAGACCTTATAGATCAGACCTTATAGTACAGACCTTATAGTACAGACCTTATAGTACAGACGTTATAGTACTTAGGTTGTGATGAGGAGTTCAGTACATATGATTCATAAGTGTACCTTCAGTAATTATGTCCCCCAAATGAAGTTGGGGACATATTGTGTTAGCTCCATTTCTTATTATAGTTATTCTTCTTCTTGAACTTGTCTGACACATATCTCGCTAAGTAATAGTCCGATCCTAATGAAACTTAACATGAACATTGCTGGTTACAAGCAGATGTGCATCCCATTTTTAGCTCGTCTGTTTCAAAGAAATCACGAGCTATTGTCGTAACTCCAGCGTCGTTGTCGTCGTCGTCCGAAATCTTAACATTGACCATAACTTCTTCAATTTTTCATTTACAACCTTCATTTTTGGTATGCATGTTCATCTTGACAAGGCCTATCCGCACATACCAAAATGATAACAGACGAGCATTCGCACCCGCTTGCGGTGCTCTTGTTGAATTTTTAAAATGGCCAGAGCATGCAACCAAATGGTGGGCTGATTGGTCGAAATTTAGATATTGTTTGGCGAAGAAACATATCATTATACCCCCACAAACAGAGTTTGAGGTGGGTATACTGGAATCAGCCTGTCGGTTGGTCCGTTGGTCTGTCCGTAAAATCTTGTACTTTCAACTCCTCCTTCAGTTTCAACCTGATTCATTTGATACTTGGCATAAGTGTTACTCAGGTGTAGTAGATGTGCAAAACAAAAATTTCAGGTCTCTGTGACCTTGACCTTGACCTTTGTCCTTGAAATTGGTCTTGAAATTGGCAGGCAAAATCTTGTACTTTGAACTCCTCCTTCACTTTCAACCTGATTCACTTGATACTTGGCATAAATGTTACTCAGGAGTAGTATATGTGCAAGACACAAATTTCAGGTCTCTGTGACATTGACCTTGACCTTTGTCCTTGAAATTGGCAGACAAAATCTTGTACTTGGAACTCCTCCTTCACTTTCAACCTGATTCACTTGATACTTGGCATAAATGTTACTCAGGAGTAGTAGATGTGCAAGACACAAATTTCAAATCTCTGTGACCTTGACCTTTGGCCTTGAAATTGGTCTTAAAATTGGCAGGCAAAATCTTGTACGGTGAACTCCTCCTTCACTTTCAACCTGATTTACTTGATTCTTGGCATAAATGTTAACGCAGGAGTAGTATATGTGCAAGACACAAATTTCAGGTCTCTGTGACATTGACCTTGACCTTTGTCCTTGAAATTGGCAGACAAAATCTTGTACTTGGAACTCCTCCTTCACTTTCAACCTGATTCACTTGATACTTGGCATAAATGTTACTCAGGAGTAGTAGATGTGCAAGACACAAATTTCAAATCTCTGTGACCTTGACCTTTGGCCTTGAAATTGGTCTTGAAATTGGCAGGCAAAATCTTGTTCTTTGAACTCCTCCGTCAATTTCAACCTGATTCACTTGATACTTGGCATAAATGCTACTCAGTAGTAGTATATGTGCAAGATACAAATTTCAGGTCTCTGTGACCTTGACCTTGACCTTTGTCCTTGAAATTGGTCTTGAAATTAGCAGTCAAAATCTTGTACTTTGAACTCCTCCTTCACTTTCAACCTGATTCACTTGATACTTGGCATAAATGTTACTCAGGAGTAGTGGATGTGCAACACACAAATTTCAAATCTCTGTGACCTTGACCTTTGGCCTTGAAATTGGTCTTAAAATTGGCAGGAAAAATCTTGTACTTTGAACTCCTCCTTCACTTTCAACCTGATTCACTTGATACTTGGCATGAATGTTACTCAGGAGTAGTAGATGTGCAAGACACAAATTTCAAATCTCTGTGACCTTGACCGTTGGCCTTGAAATTGGTCTTAAAATTGGCAGGCAAAATCTTGTATGGCGAACTCCTCCTTCACTTTCAACCTGATTTACTTGACACTTGGCATAAATGTTACTCAGGAGTAGTAGAGGTGCAAGACACAAATTTCAGGTCTTGTCCGGAGCATAATTATATCCTATACTTTATTATCTAGCATTACCACACCTGTTGTGTCAATACATATTGGGTAGTAGATATTCAGGTCTCTGTGACCTTGAACTTAATACCTGGCCTTGAAATGGAAAAAGTGTCGTGGAAAAAGAACCAGTGTCATTCTGCAAAATCGGACCAGCATGAACATTTTCATGTTGGCATGAAACGTGGGGATTTCGTGTCACAAATCCTCCTTCATTTTTAAAGTTTTCATATGTTTGTTGCAAGCATTACAGAATTCTCTCTACTTTAACTTTGAGTATTTATGTGTTTTAGTCCTGTTACATGGATAGTTGGTTTCACAAACTTGGATTCGCAATCAAAGCTGCCATGTGGGGGTATTCATCACCTTTAGTGATAGTTCTAGTTCGGTTTTGGGATATTTTAGTACTCCAAATCGATTGGTAGGTGTTTTGAAAGTATTGGTTGGCATGGTAACTGAATAGTGACTGATTTGTCGAAATTTAGATCTTTTTTGACGTATTTGGATACTGTTCGATTTTGCTGAAAATGTTTGATTTTAGTGAAAATTGGTATGTCAGGATATTTTGGCACTCCAAAATTTATTGGTAGGTCTTTCAAAATAATTGGCTGCCATGGTAGTTGAATGGTGGCTCTGATTAGTTGAGATTTATATCTTTTGCGATGAATTGATATATTGTTAAATTTTGCTTAAAATTGGTATGTCAGAATATTTTAGCACTCCGAATTGATTGGTAGGTCTTTCGAAATAATTGGTTGCCATGGTCATTGAATGGTGGGCTCAGATTGGGGTACCCAAAACTCAAGTTGTTTTAAAGACTTTGTTGCCATGGTAATGGTGTGGTGTCCTGATTGGTCACAATTTATATATTAGATTTTGGTCAGTAGGGATATATGGGTGACCCAAACTCAATGGCAGGTGTTTCAAAATTGTTAGTTGCCATGGTAACTCAGTGATAGCCTGTGATTAGTTGAAATTTAGGTATTTTGCTCATCAATACCAGTTGTCAGTCTCCTTTGGGGGACATTCTGTAACAGATTCTGTTACAATTAGACCTTGTTTTTTATACCCCCAAAGGGAAGCATAAATTATAGTAATCACACTGTCTGTCCAGTCTGTCTGTCTGTCTCGCATTGAGTCCACTCTGTAACTCCTACATACATAAATGGATTTCAAAATAACGTAGTACAAATGTTCAATAACTTAAGATAATGTGTTGTGAAAATGAAACAGGTCCCTATCTCAAAGGTCAAGGTCACAATCGGGGTTAAAGTTAAAAAATATTAACATTTTGTTTTGTCCGCTCTGTACATACTCCTATGTAAATGAGTGGATTTCATAATAACCTGCTAAAAATGCTCACCACCTTGAGACAATATGTCGCGAAAATGAATCAGGTTCCTATCTCAAAGGTCAAGGTCACAATCAGGGGACAAAGTTAAAAACTGGTGACATTTTGTTGTGTCCGCTCTGTTACTCCTACATACATGAGTGGATTTCAAAATAACCTGGTACAAATGGTTGCCACCTGGAGATGATGTGTCGCAAAAAAGAACCAGATTCCTATCTCAAAGATCAACTCCAAAATACAAGAGTGGATTTCAAAGTTACTTGGTACATTATGTTCATTACCTAGGATTCTACAAAATGCAATATGGTCCAGGCAAACACATGACCCAAGCTTTAGTGTCGGTGATATCCTTTTGGGGCATTTGTCAAGTGACTGACAGCTCTTGTTAATTGACTTAGCTGTTTAGTAATAGATTAGTTCAAGCTATGTGGTCACCCATTCATCTACATTGGTGTTATCTATAGCTTGTCAGGTACTTAACCCATTACCTGATGATTTGTTTGTGTTGATTAACATCCATTTCTGCTCACCATGGGCTAATTGGACACGGCAGGGAGAGGATACAGAGAAACCCGGGATGTGATGCCCTACTCTTTATTACCGACAGTATTTCTCCGTGTCTTTTAGATGCCCAGTGTAAGGCACTGATATATCGGACTTTGGGTTTATAATCTCATCTGAAGGACTTGGTCCGGTGGGGAATTGGAACCTGGGACCCCTGATCCGCGGTTATTTTTTATCTTCTTTTATATTAGTCTTTATACTTATTTTCATACCCCCACAAATTCGTTTGAGGGGGTATACTGGAATCACCCTGTCCGGCAGTCGGTAGGGCAGGCGGGAGGTTTTTTGTCACTCTGGCGTGAAACATGGGGAGTTGGTGCCACAAACTCCTCCTTTAGTTTATACGTTATCCAGTGTATAATTATGTAGTATACATGATAACTATGAGTAGTAGCTGTGCAAGACTTCATTTTTATGTGTTTAGTGCCGGGAATTGCAGAATTATCTCCTCTTGAACTTTGAGTATTATTTGTCATTTTGGCATGATACATGAGAAGTTGGTGTTGCGAACCCCTCCTTCAATTTGAAAGTTGTTTAATTTTTACTTGCCAAACATAATAACCACGAATAGCAGATATGCAAGACGCAATTTTCATATGTTTAGTTGGAACTTTGAGAATATTTGTGTTTTGGTCCTGTTACATGAGTAGTTGGTGTCACAAACTTGGATTTGCAATCAAAGCTGCAGTGCGGGGGTATTTATCACCTTTAGTGATAGTTCTAGTTTCATTAGCTAAAAAGTTATACACCTATTGTCAGATGTTTTAATACCATCTGAAATTTACAACATTAATATTACAATTAATCCTTTCCCTCATGTAAATGTGTTTTCATGCATTTGCAAACAGAGCCGACCCAGATCAGACAGCTCGTAGAGGAACCATCTGATTAGGATCTGCTCTGTTTGCTCATAGAATTTGATATATCTGTTTCTTTGCTTTCTAATATATTTACAATATCCAACCTTTCATATTTCATAATACCCACACAAACTTGTTTGAGGGGGTATACTGGTTATACCCCAACAAACTTGTTATACCCCCGCAAACTTGTTTGAGGGGGTATACTGGAATCACCCTATCCGGCGGTCAGTTAGTTGGTCGGGTGGGCGGGCGGTCGGTCCGCATTTGAACATGGGTAGTTGGTGTCGCGAACTTCTCCTTCAGTTTTAAAGTTATTGAATTTATATTTGATATACATAATACCCACGAATGGTAGATGTGCAAGACACAATTTTCGTGTGTTTAGCGCTGGGCATTGCAGAATTATCTCCCCTTGAACTTTGAGTATTTTTTGTCATTTTGGCTTGAAGCATGGGAAGTTGGTGTTGCGAACTCCTCCTTCAATTTGAAAGTTATTCAGGTTATATTTGGTATACATAATAACCATGAATAGTAGATGTGCAAGACACAAATTTCATGTGTTTAGACCTGGGCATTGCAGAATTATTATCTCTCCTTGAACTTTGAGTATTTTTGTCGTTTTGGCATAAACCATGGGTAGTTGGTGTCGCGAACTATTCCTTCAATTTTAAAGTTATTGAATTTATATTTGGTATACATAATAACCACAAATGGTAGGTGTGCAAGACGCAATTTTCGTGTACTTAGCACTGGGCATTGCAGAATTATCTCCCCGTATTTTTGTCATTTTTGCATGAAACATGGGGAGTTGATGTCGCAAACTCCTTCAATTTAAAAGTTATTGAATTGATACTTGCCATACTTAATAACCACAAATAGCAGATATGCAAGATACAGTTTTCATATGTTTAGTTGCAGGCATTATAGAATTATCTCCCCTTGAACTTTGTATTTTTGTGTTTTGGTCCTGTTATAATGGGTAGTTTGTGTCACAAACTTGGTTTTGCAATCAAAGCTGCTGTGCGGGGGTATTCATCACCTTTAGTGATAGTTCTAGTTATAATTATTTTGTCCATGAGTATTCAGTAGGTATTGAAATTTGGAATAAACAAAACAGGGAAAGGGTTAAGTGCCAGTTTTTGAGAATGGTTAATATTTGACCTAAAATGGCTGTTAATCCTTTACTCCATACATACGCCTTTGCAAACAAAGTAGATCCAGATCGCAGATGTCTGATCATGGTCTGCTCTGTTTGCTGGTGACACAATATAGGTATGATTCTATGGGTTCTGCCATAACCTAAACATCTTAACCCGTTCCCTGTTCTATATTTACTCCAAATTTCATTACCTGCTGAATATTCATGAACAAAATAGTTATAAAGAAATATGGAAGGTGGAACATTGTAACCATTTTAGAAAGCAAAGAAATATATCTATCAAATTCTATTAGCAAACAGAGCAGACCCTGATCAGACTGCTCCTCTAGGAGCCGTCTGATCTGGGTTTACTTTGTTTGCAAATGCGTGAAAAAACGTTTATACGAGGGAAAAGGTCTTAGTTCATATGCCATTAGAAGAATGTGTTTAATTTGTGTCCATGGCAAATATCCCATCAGTGTAAAGCTGATTAATAGCTTTGAGTATAGAGCTTACAAGGATTTAATATATTGGGTTTTCTTCCCAAAGAATTGTATAAAGGTCTGATCTGATCTGTGAATATATTAATTCTAGGATTAAAATTGGTTACAAATAGCTTTCAAACTTCAAAGTTGGAAATATGTCCCGAAGGGCATTGCTATCATTGCGGACCCTCAGCTTCCTTGCATCAAGGACACATAACTCCTGCATCATTGAAAACCCTGATTGAGGTGAGCCATATTGTGCCATCATTGCCCTCTTTTTCTTGATCAGCAACAGTCAAGTCTAGACAAGGTTTCCTAATTCTTTTATTGCTCAAGTCTCTTGATTTATAAGGTCAACAGTGATGAGGTGTTGGCTTCATGGCCGCATTATTGTGCTCTGGTGTTTCTTTGAGAACGGTTTCCCTGGTAGCGAAATGCCACCCCAACATGTTATTGCTGATTTCCCGTTATTTATGAACATTGGCAAGTGTTTTATCAGCTTGGTTACAGTCTAATTACAGTGTCCCTAGCCGTAAAAAGACAAACTGTCAGTGAAATGATGGCAGCGTGTTACCAATTTGGATTAGCAATATCAAAATTTCTCTTTGTTAGTGTCTGATGTCAAAGGATTTTACAAGATACATGTATAAATTTAAATGTGCACATATTGACAAAATAATCCTGTGTGTTTCAATTCAGGTCTTATGATTAAATCTTAACCCATTCCCACATATTGACGCCTTTTGACGCCTCTGTAAAAGTCATTTTTTGAAACCATTGTGATAAATAGAGCATTTGCTCCTATGGAGCAAATGCTCTATTTATCACAATGATTTCAAAGCTACACAATTCTAAAAAATTCCTTTTCTGTATTAAATGCTCCTTTTTGGTAGATTTATTCAAAGAGGTTGGGTCTAAAAATAGCCTATGCGGGAAAGGGTTAAGGCACCACTTCACCCTAATTAGTGACTCGTGTCCTGCACTGTAAGGGTTAAATGATAAGCAGTTTAAACCCTGATCAGTCTAGGAGCCCATTGATCTAGGTCTAAATTGTCTACACAGGTCTACATAATGCCAGTACTCTCAATTCCCACATTCAAAAGGTTAATATATCAAATTATCTGCTTTTTATTATGCCCCCGTTGACGATAGTCGGGGGCATTATGTTTTGCACATGTCCGTCCGTCCGTCTGTCTGTCTGTCTGTCCGTGTGTCACACTTTTAGGTGCAGTTGGATGTCACAGTTTTTCAAGTGTTATAAGTCAGTAATTTCTACACTTGTACATATGAAACTTCACATACACATCAATTACCATCTGTGCTATCATTTGGCTCCCCACCCATGCTGCTGGCAAGCCCAAGGTCGAGGTCAAATGACTTGGAAATTTTACGTGCAGTTGGTTGTCACATTTACATGCAGTTTTTTGTCACAGTTTTTCCAATGTCTTATACAGGGTTCCCACGGACAGGGAAAAGTCAGGGAAAAAGGATTTGTTTTCAAGGTCAGGGAAAAGTCAGGGATTTTTTTAAATGGTCAGGGAAATTTGAAATTTGGCAAAAGTCAGGGAAAAGTCAGGGAAATTTGGAACCAGAGGATGAGGGCTGAGGAAATATGTCAAAAAGGAGAAAGAATGAAATTTTGAATAAACCAAGCATCTTTATACATCTTTGATTAGCTTTGTATATTTCACATCCGAATTTTAAAGCATATCTGTCATGAAGTCCATTAAAACAAAATCATTGGAGAATTCTGGCACCCGTGCAAGACTCCAGCACCCGATTTGACAGCAGTGCTAGAATATGGCAGCATTGCTAGATATTGGACATTCTACTGTAGTGTCTTCACTTGTTAGGACAGGCAGGGCAGCAGTGCTAGATATTGGACATTCTACTGTACTGTCTTCACTTGTAAGGGCAGCAATATTTGGTCTTCTATTATGAAAAGAGTGAAAATGCATACCCTTTTCTGGCGTCTACAGAGACCCGTTAAAAGGACCTATTTTTCCCAATCTGGGAAAAACATCCCAAGTGATGCAAAATTTTGATTAAATTGCAAAACAAGAGGGCCTGAAAGGCCCTGATATCGCTCACCAGAAAATCAGAGGAGAAGATTTTCAAAGTTTTCACTATGTGTTTCTATTAGAAAACTAGCCGGCCCCGGGGCAGGGCCAATTTTGACCCCATTTTGATAGCATGCTATATCAG
Source organism: Azorinus chamasolen (assembly GCA_963576725.1). Taxonomy (NCBI): domain Eukaryota; kingdom Metazoa; phylum Mollusca; class Bivalvia; order Cardiida; family Solecurtidae; genus Azorinus; species Azorinus chamasolen. The sequence continues at coordinate 38,392,777 of OY755251.1, forward strand.
TGTCTTACACACTGTATGTACTATTTTAAAATTCAGCTTACACAGAAAAATTGAAAGATTAACCCTTTCCACCATAGATACACATTTTATCACCTTTGCAAACAGAATAGACCCATATCAGGCAGCTCCTGTAGGAGCTGCCTGATCAAGGTCTACTCTGTTTGCTCCGAAAAATATCATAAATCTGAGTTTTTACTTTAGTCTACTGCCAAAATATTTCTTAACTTTGCTTAAAAATAAAATTTTACTTAATTATATATTCATAGTAGATGGAGTCTCTAATAAAAGTTCATGGAGGAAAGGGTTAAGAGAGGTAGAACAGATTCAAGAGACTTTATACTTAGGGTGCATATTAGGACATTTTTGGCATCATGCATGTTACATTCAATATTGAGCAATTAAAAATGAAAAAGTCAAAAACATTTATAATAATATTTCCTTTATTTAAAATGATCAAAACACTACTGCTGTATATATAGTTGTCATAAAGAGAGAGGTGGTAAGGATTGGGTGATGGGGAGGACGGAGGCCAACATTTATTGATCATGCTCATAGATGTCCAATTAAGCTTCTGTTAACATGGGGTCAGGGAAAATTGAAATTCGGTCAGGGAAAAGTCAGTGAAAAGTCAGGGAATTTCATTTTTTCTGTTTTGTGGGAACCCTGTTATATCTCCCTAACCACTGTAGCTATTGCCATGGAATTGCATATACACGTTAAACACCATTCATACTTTCATTGTACACCCAGCCCATGCTGCTGCAAGCCCAAGGTCAAGGTCAAATGACTTAGGAATTTTACGTGCAGTTGGTTGTCACAGGAATTGCATATACATATTTAATACCATCCATACTTTCATTACGCACCCGACCCATGTTGCCTGCATGCCCAAGGTCAAGGTCAAATGACTTAGGAATTTTACGTGCAGTTGGTTGTCACAGTTTTTTCATCGTCTTATATCTCACTAATCGCTATAGCTATTGGCATGGAATTACATATACACATTCAACACCATCCATACTTTCATTACGCACCTGGCCCATGCTACCCGTAAGCCCAAGGTCAAGGTCAAATGACTAAGGAATTTTAAGTGCAGTTGGTTGTCACATTTTTTCATCATCTTATATCTCACTAACCGCTAAAGCTATTGGCATGGAATTGCATATATAAATTCAACACCATCCATACTTTCATTATGCACCTGGCCCATGCTGCCCGCAAGCCCTAGGTCAAGGTCAAATGACTTAGGAATTTTACGTACAGCTAGGCAAGCATCCACACGGGGGCATCACTGTGTCTTAGAGACACAATTTTCTAGTTAACCGTTTCCCTGAATGAGATGCCTTTTCACAATTTTGCAAACAGAGTAGACTCAGATCAGATGGCTCTGTTCGCTTATAAAGTACTATAGCTCTGACTGTACAGTTTCTGTCATGGCTGAACTGCCCTGTGTTCATATGCCATTGTAAAAATTCAGTCAATAAAAACTATCATTATGTTTTACACGAATTTACATGCTTTGAAAATTGCCCAATTGTAAATTGGCCGGAAAGTCTTCCCTTCTTCCTTGCTACTTTCCACTTAATAATAAAAATTTAGACACAGAAATGCATGGCTAGTTCACTTCTTTATAAAATCTTGCATATAATTTGAGTTGTGCACAAAGAATTCTATCAAAAGGCAATTTCAGTGCAATGTAACATGTAAATCATGTATTCCTGATGCCTAGAGACCCTGGTGTGTTTCTGCCATTTGAAGGTTAAATTTCAGTTTCATGGTTGCTTAGATACTGCTGACTTCAATTGCATTGGTCTATAATTGTCTCCAATTTCATTGGTCTTTAAAAACAATTAAAGTTCCTCGCATGGTGTATACAGGTGTGCCTGATGCAAAGTTACACTTGTCACAAATTGACAATCTAGCAATTTTGTTCTGGCAATGTATTTTTTGTTAAAGTGAGAAAATTGATCTTCCTCAAATATGATGTGCTACCTAATTTATCTGTGTGTCAAAATTTAATGTGAATTTATTGGGACAGACTTTCTCTTTCACATACTGGTACAAAGTAAAATGGAACCCCCATGCAAGCACTTGTTGTGAAGGATGGGGGGGGCATTATTGGAATTATAATAGTTACTTTAGCGACTTTTCATGAGTCACTAGAGTGATATGCTTGTATATCGAGAGGCGAAGGCCTAATGAAAATAAGGATTCTTGGTGTGTATTCAATACTGTGTACTGGTATCTATCCTTTTTTGAGTGAGATTTCTCACTTTTTATGCCCCCATCATATTGATTTAACTTTATCTGTCAGTATGTATGTCCATATGTACATCCATCACAAATTTTTGTGTCATGTATAACTTTTAACCCATTCACTCATATTGAAGCCTTTTGACGCCTTTTAAAAGTCACATTTTGAAACCATTGTGATAAATAGAGCATTTGCTCCATAGGAGCAAATGCTCTATTTATCACTATGGTTTCAAGACTGCACAATTCTAAAATTTTCCTTTTCTCTAGTAAATGCTCCTTTATGGTAGATTTATTCAATAAGGTTTGGTCTTAAAATAGCCTATGAGGAAATGGGTTAAAAAAATTGTACTACAGACATGAAACTTCATGAATACATTATTCTCTGGGTGTGAACTTGTATATTGTTATGTATATCTCGGCATATAGTTTGGCGAAAACTGGGCAGTTGGGCGGGAGGCGTGCCAGCGTTAACTAAACTTTAACATTGCTTATAACTTCTGAATTACTCAAGCTAGACAATTCATATTTGGTATGCAGATAGCTTGGGTGAAGGCATTTCACTTGATACAAGGATACATGATACCAGGTCAAGGTCACTATTTCGAAAACCTTGCCGTTTTTAACAAACTTTAACATTGCTATTATTTCAGAACTACAAATGCCAGGCAATTCATCTTTGGTATGCATATGGCTTTGGTAAAGGCCTTTCAGTTGATATAAAGATATTTAAAATTAGGTCAAGGTCACTATTTTGACAAGTTGGCCATCATTGAAAAACTTCAACATTTTGTCTTAACTTCTGAACCATATATGCTAGACAATTCATATAGAGTATGGAGATAGCTTTGGTGAAGGCCTTTCAGTTGATACAAGGATACATGAAATTGGGTGAAGGTCAAGGTCACTTGGCTGTTTTTAACAAATTTAACATTTTGCTATAACTTGTGATCCATGAATGCTAGGCAACTCACCTTTGGTATTCAGATAGCTTTGGTAAGGACCTTACAGATGATATAAAGATAACTGAAATCAGGTCAAGGTCGCAATTTTGAAAATTTGATTGTCATTAAAATTTTGTTATAACTTCTGAACTACATATGCTAGACAATAAATCTTATATTTGATATGCAGATAGCTTGGGTGAAGGCCTTTCACTTGATACAAGGATACATGAAATCATGTTAAGGTCAGGGTCACTATTTTGAAAACATTGCCATTTTTAACAAACTTTAACATTGCTGTAACTTCTGAACTACAAATGCTAGGCAATTCATCTTTGGTATACAGATGGCTTTGGTAAAGGCCTTTCATTTGATATAAAGATGTTTGAAATTAGGTTAAGGTCAAGGTCACTATTTTGACAAGTTGGCCATCATTGAAAAACTTCAACATTTTGTCTTAACTTCTGAACCACATATGCTAGACAATTCGTATAGGGTATGGAGATAGCTTTGGTGAAGGCCTTTCAGTTGATACAAGGATACATGAAATTGGGTCAAGGTCAAGGTCACTTTTTTGAAAACTTGGCTGAGTTAACATTTTGCTATAACTTCTGATCCACGAATGCTAGGCAATTCACCTTTGGTATTCAGATAGCTTTGGTAAGGACCTTACAGATGACATAAAGATACCTGAAATCAGGTTAAGGTCAAGGTCACTATTTTGAAGACTTGGCTGAACTACATAATTATGTAGACAATTTATATATGGTATGCAGATAGCTTGGGTGAAGGTCTTTCAGCTGAAAAATCCAGCTTTAATGCGGTTTCCGCGTTTTTTGTTTGTTTAGTATTTAAGATATAGGGGTTACCAGGCATGGATTTGCAATCAAGGCTGCCATGCAGGGCAATTCATTATCCTTAGTGATAGTTCTAGTTAGATTAAGTTTTATAATGGCACATATCTATATCATAAACAAACAGAACAGACCCTGATCTGGGTCTACTCTGTTTGCAAAGGCGTAGAAAGGTGTATTTGTCGAGTAAAAGGTTAAGGTTAAAATGGAAAATAAGAAATTCAGATGAAGGTACCGATATTCATACATAATTATAGTTTTTAGGTGAATTAGTACGGCATAATCTCATAGGCATTGAGAACTTTCTGAGGAAACAATGACAAAACAAGAACAAGAGATAAAAACTGCGACCTTCAAAGATTTAAGAGGAATTCTAGACAGATTGGTACGATTGATATGTTTGCTGCACTGACTGCAGGCTTGGGATATTTGTTTTGCACTTCTGTACGTTCTTGGAATTCTGTCAGAGCAATTCATACATAGAAGGTGCACGTGTTAATAGCGGAAAATATAAGTCCTGACACTTACAATGCTGAACATTCAAAATGGAATGGCCCATCAGTCTTTACAATACAGTTCATTATTTAACAATTAGGAATTGCTAAAGGACTTTGAATTACAAACTATATGCATACCCTGGTCAGAGGGCCCCTGGTCAGAGGGCCCCTCTAGGAGCCTCTGATCTGGTGCTACACAGTACACTTGTTTTCTGTGTTAAAGAGTTAATACTCTTGCTGTACCTGCCAGGCTTGAGAGGTGCAGATAAAATGTGTAAATTAAAACATTTTGAAGAATAACTTCTTTATTACTGCACCAAACCCTATACTATGACCACTCTTTAGAATCATCTCAAAGAGACAATTCTAAAGAATGGTCACAGTATAGGGTTTGGTGGAGAAATGACGATTTTAGTATTTGGGAACGCACCTTTATCTACAGCTCTGCATTACATACTTTGCAAAAAACTATTGCAATTGTATTCCTTAAACCATTTGTAATAATATTCAAAATTGTGTTTGTTAATACTTATAATAAAACTTTCTTCCATCAATTTTCAAAACTTCTGTCTGAACATAATATTGATTTGATGCAAATTGTATACAATTGCTTATTGCATGCAGTAACAATAACTCTACCAAAAGCCAGGATACTGGAGAAAGAACCTGTATCTCATGAGTATTCATATTAGACGTAATGCCATAATAAATAAAAATACAGTAAAACCCCTCTAAACCGGATGTTCAATTTAGTATAAATATCGGTCTTGGAGACAGGTGGCAGCTTAATGCAGGGTGGAAGTCATGCAGAAAGCTCTTCTAGGAGCTTTCTGCATGACTTTCACCCTGCAATAAGCAGCCACCTAAGTATCTGAATTCTTCTCTACTAGAATTCTGGTTTAGAGAGGTTTTACTGTAACATGACTTTTGTCGAGCCCGCTTGCTGTGAGCTCGACATAGTCACCACAGTGTCTGTCGCATGGTGGGTGTATGCGTTCATCCAGTCTTGTCTTGGCTCTAACTCAGAACTGAAAGGTCTAGGTCATACTGGGAGGTCAAAGGTAAAAAACCGTTGTTTTTTTTGCTTGTCCGAGCTCTAACTCAGAAGTCCATAGATGGATTGTGAAATGACTAGGCATTCAGTCATGTTTCTCTATAAGGTACGGTGTGTCGCACAAAAACCAAGTCAGTATCTGAAACGTCAAGGCCATACTTAGAGGTCAAAGGTCAAAAACATGCATCATTTTGCTTGTCCAGGCTTTAACTCGGAACTCCATGGATGGATGTTGAAATGACTAGTCATAAATATTTCTCTAGAAGGTACAGCTTGTCAAGCACAAAAACCAGGTCAGTAGCTGAAAGGTCAAGGTAACACTTGGAGGTCAAAAGTCAGATTTCACAAACACAATGTATGCCTATAATTACCCTTTACTTGATATTCATGAATGCCTTTACATGCTTTTGCAAAGGAGACCCAGATCAGGCATTACTATAGAAGATACCTTATAAGGATCTGCTCTGTCTAACTGTTGTATGCACTATTGGTGAATGGCCAGCGGACTCGACATGTTGCCCGTGGGCATTCTAGTTTATAATGGTAGTTTACCCCTTTTATACATGGTCATTACTTGCGTAAGAAATAACGACATCATGAATACCGTATAACGGGTTATTTTTACCTGCTGCTAATTTTTACTTATTTTTAAAAATATTCCTCATATATTTTCGCTGCGTAAACTCCGGTAAAAAGATCTAGTATCTAGCATTTAAATTTAACCATAAGCAGTGTAATCTTATCAAATTCACCCTAATCTTCCGATACACTAGAGCGACGTGTTATTGTTAATACCTATGCATGTAGTGTACAGGTGGTTCAGTGCATTGTATAAGGGCTATCAGCATCAACACAAAATATGAAGAAACAACACATTATCTGACAAACGTTTCTATTGGCCGAAATCAAAACATACGAGAGGAAATGACCATTCCTGCATCAGTTTCGTCACTATTGCTTTTGGACTCATCAGACCTTTTTCATGGCACTCATAACGTATATTTTATTTACCAACTTCATTTCTGCGGCAGAAGTCGTCGTTGGCAGAACACTGGACCATAACAAACATTGGGATAAATTTTTACATGTAGTACAACACGGTCAATTACGTTAATTATGTTGTTTGATGCCCAGGGCGATAGGTACATGTGTTTGCTGCACGGTTACCGTGGTAGGTGTGAACACTTGTCAAACTGCGACATACAGCTGACTTTGTATTAACCAAACTATTTATTGTGAATTTTTAATGATGTAAACTTTTGATGAGCTAATTTTTTATGTATCTTCATGGATTCGTAAAAATAAAAGTCATATAAAATCAAATCATGTGTTTTTGCCCCAAATCCGTAAACTTTTAGAGCAGTAAAAATAACCCGTTATACGGTATTTATTACCTGACATTTTATGTAAACTTTGCAAGGAAATTTTTTGCTTTGACAAAAAATGTAGAATCAGATCAATAAACAAACAGCAGACCCTGATCAGGAGCCTTCTGCTCTGGGTCTACTCTGTTAGCAAATGCGTGAAAAGGCATTTATAAATGTGAGAGAAATGGTTAACACAGGAAGGATTGGCCTTGGCACAAACTGTAGAATATGATTGGTATTCATAAACGAATAGCGAACCCTGATCAGGCGGTTCCTGCAGGAGCCATCTAATCTGGATCTACTCAGTTCACCAAGGCATAAAGTGGCATTTACATGAAGAAAAGGGTTAATTTTCAGTTTAATGCATTAGTTCCATTTTATGGACAGTTACTGTGATCTAAGCACTACTTTCACTTTACACAAGGTAGTAAACAGGCACTGCCGCATCATGATCTAAGCACTACTTACTGTTTCTGAGTGTGACAAGGTAGTAAACAGGCACTGACGCATTACTGTGATCTAAGCACTACTTTCTGTTTCTGAGTGTCACAAGGTAGTAAACAGGCACTGCCGCATCATGATCTAAGCACTACTTTCTGTTTCTGAGTGTCACAAGGTAGTAAACAGGCACTGCCGCATCATATTATTATTTCGCAAGTTTTTGTATTTAAAAAAATCTTGGGAGGAAACTAAAAACATTTTGATGGTTTTTTTTGTTTTGGTAATGCAACAGTAATGAGATGGGTGATTGGTGTATATCTGTTTTGATCGTGAATCACGAATCTGAGAGTACTTTTGCAAAAAGATTGGATCCATAAGTGACACTGATAAGTATCCAGAATGTATGTTGTTGTGATTGTTTTGTAAACAAAAAGGGAACAAAACTGAAGCAGACAACAAATTTTGCAGACATTAATGTTTGGCAGCAAAAGAGATATAGAACATAATTAGATATTAGGGCCACCAGAGACCAGATCTGATATCTAATACTCCATAATGTGTGAATCCCAGGGTTTTTACTTTAATTACCACTATGTGACTGTATTCTATCTCAACCCTCCAAAGTGTCATCAGCTTGACATACATGTACCCTAGTTACCCATAGTATTCAGACATCCAATTTCAATTCACTATGGTTAAGTCCATTTGGCACCATTTTCATATTTTTAAATGGGCGTCTTTTGTCGGTTATCTGCCCCTGTCAAACTAGGTGGCGCTGCCACTGAGTAGGTCCTGTGTTACACTTTCATTATCCATTATTTACTGATTTCGCGCTGATTACACAGGTTCTTTCTTTAACATCGAGAATAACGAAGGATGTAAATATATATTGTATACATGTTCAAGTTTTATTTTATTTAAAAATAGTATGGATATTATTAGTTACACGGTTATTTGGCAGGGTGTACGGGCTGGTATGACCGGGTTAGATCCCGTATAGGAAATACATGGTCTAACCCGGTCATACCAGCCCGTACACCCTGCCAAATTACCGTGTAACGAATTTATTACCAGTCAGAGATCTGATTTACCTAATTAAGAAACGAAAAACTTTATTTTGCTGACATTAGATCTCTAATTGTATAATCACAGAGCAAATATGACGTCGTCTCAGAGCAATTTCGAAAGAGGAATTGAAACTTCACTTGTAAACATTAACACGTTGTACTGATAAGTTGATAGTGTTAAATTGAGGAACGTATGAGGTACAGTTTTTATACACCCACCTAATAAAGGTGGTCGTATATTGTCGTGGCCCTGTCCGTCCGTCCGTCCGTCCGTTCGTCCGTTCGTTCGTTCGTCCGTTCGTCCGTTCGTTCGTTCGTTCGTCCGTCAACATTTTGTTTGTCCGCTGTTTTCTGGGAAAACTATTTGACAGATATTAATGAAACTTCACACAAATGTTAAATGCATCAAGATCTGAAGCTGAGTTGATTCTGAGGTTCATTTGATTTTTCATTTCAGAGTTATGGCCCTTGTCCTTAAAAAATATGCAAATAGTTTGTCCGCTGTTTTCTGGGAAAACTATTTGAGAGATATTAATGAAACTTCACACAAATGTTTAATGCATCAAGATCTGAAGCTGAGTCGATTCTGAGGTTCATTTGATTTGTGGTTTCGGAGTTATGGCCCTTTTACTTAAAAAATAATGCAAATACATGCAAATAGTTTGTCCACTGTTTTCTGGGAAAACTATTTGAGAGATATTAATGAAACTTCACACAAATATTTAATGCATCAAGATTGATTCTGAGGTTCATTTGATTTGTCTTTTCGGAGTTATGGCTCTTGTCCTTAAAAAATATGCAAATAGTTTGTCCTCTGTTTTCTGGGAAAACTATTTGAGAGATATTAATGAAACTTCACACAAATGTTTAATGCATCAAGAGCTGAAACTGAATTGATTCTGAGGATCATTTGATTTTCCGTTTCAGAGTTATGGCCCTTGTCCTTAAAAAATAATGCAAATAGTTTGTCCCCTGTTTTCTGGGAAAACTATTTGAGAGATATTAATGAAACTTCACAAAAATGTTTAATGCATCAAGATCTGATGCTGAATAGATTTTGAGGTTTATTTGATTTGTCATTTCGGAGTTATGGCCCTTTTACTTAAAAAATAATGCAAATATATGCAAATAGTTTGTCCACTTTTTCTGGCAAAACTGTTTGACAAATATTAATGAAACTTCATACACATGTTTAATGCATCAAGACCTGAAGCTAAGTCGATTCTGAGGATCATTTGATTTGTTGTTTCGGAGTTGTGGCCCTTGCACTTAAAAAAAATAATGCAAATCTATGCAAATATGAGGATGGCCATAACTTTTTCATTTGAAATGATATTTACTTCAATATGTTTATATGGTTAAACCTTAATGTGAATTTTCACATATATTGCTGGGGGTTTTATATGTCATTTTATTCTAAATTTATGGTCCTTGAACTTCGTGTGTTCGTTGCTTTGTTAGTCGGTAAACTTTTAGTTTGTCTGTTGTTATCTGGGAAAACTATTAAAATCATATAAATGAAACTTAACACAAAGCTTGTCCGGAGTATATCTCCTATACCTTACCAGCTAAGGATTCCAAATTTGGTATGTGAGTTCATCTTGGGATAGAGGAGTGTCGCTTACCATTTTCAGATCACTGTGACCTTGACCATGACCTTTGACCGATTTTACAAAAAGCTTGTCCGGAGCATATCTCCTTTACCTTACCAGCTACAGATTCCAAATTTGGTGTGTGAGTTCATCTTGGGATGGCGGAGTGTCGCGTACCATTTCCAGGTCACCTTGACCTTGACCTTTGACCTCGATTTTAAAAAAAGCTTATACCTTACCAGCTACAAAAAGCTTGTCCGGAGTATATCAACTATACCTTACCAGCTAAGGATTCCAAATTTGGTGTGTGAGTTCATATTGGGATGGAGGAGTGTCGCGTACCATTTTCAGATCACTGTGACCTTGACCGATTTTACAAAAAGCTTGTCCAGAGCATATCTCCTATACCTAATCAGATACGGATTCCAAATTTGAAGTGTGAGATCACCTTGAGATGGCGGAGTGTCGCGTACCATTTTCAGGTCACTGTGACCTTGACCTTGACCTTTGACCTCCATTTTACAAAAAGCTTGTCCGGAGCATATCTCCTATACCTTACCAGCTACGGATCCAAAATTTGGTATGTGAGTTCATCTTGGGATGACGGAGTGTCGCGTATCATTTTCAGGTCACTGTGACCTTGACCTTTGACCTCGATTTTATAAAAAGCTTATACCTTACCAGCTGCAAAAAGCTTGTCCGGAGTATATCTCCTATACTTTACCAGCTACGGATTCCAAATTTGGTGTGTGAGTTCATCTTGGGATGGAGGAATGTCGCGTACCATTTTCAGGTCACTGTGACCTTGACCTTGACCTTCGACCTCGATTTTACAAAAATGGTTGTCCAGAGAATATCTCCTATACCTTACCAGCTACGGATTCCAAATTTGGTATGTGAGTTCATCTTGGGATGGCGGTGTGTCGCGTACCATTTTCAGGTCACTGTGACCTTGACCGTTGACCTCGATTTTACACAAAGCTTGTCCGGAGCATTTCTCCTATACCTTACCAGCTAAGGATTCCAAATTTGGTGTGTGAGTTCATCTTAGGATGGCGGAGTGTCGCGTACCATTTTCAGGTCAATGTGCCCTTGACCTTTGACCTTGATTTTACTAAAGGCTTGTCCGGAGCATATCTCCTATACCTTATCAGTTACAGATTCCAAATTTGTAATTTGTAAGTATTGGACAGATATGGTTAGGCAAACAGTGTAGACCCAAATCAAACTACAGGGTCTACACTGTTTGCTACTACATTAGCATGAATCAGACATTATAAAGAGCTCTAAATACTATTCATACATGGGTAGGCCATGCTGTTCAAATACTTGCAGTGTCAGAACTTTCAGATGAATTACAGCATTATAACAATATAGACCCATATCAGACAGCTCCTGTAGGAGCTACTGGGTCTTCATTGCTTGCTTACAACACTACCTAAATCAGATGCTATACATGCTTATGCAAAGAATGTAGATCCATATTAGGTAACTTCTGTTGCAGCTGTCTAAGAGCCAGTGTTACATGAAACTTTGACCATGCGTTTAGAATTGACTGAGGGTATGTTTTTAACGTTAAGGATCGACATAGGGTCTTTCTTAAACGTTAAGAATCAACTTAACAGTAACAATCAACACAGTATGTTTTTTATACGCCCACCTAATAAAGGTGGTCGTATATTGTCGTGGCCCTGTCCGTTCGTTCGTTCGTTCGTCCGTCAACATTTTGTTTGTCCGCAGTTTTCTGGGAAAACTATTAGACAGATATTAATGAAACTTCACACAAATGTTAAATGCATCAAGATCTGAAGCTGAGTTGATTCTGAGGTTCATTTGATTTTTCATTTCAGAGTTATGGCCCTTGTCCTTAAAAAATATGCAAATAGTTTGTCCGCTGTTTTCTGGGAAAACTATTTGAGAGATATTAATGAAACTTCACACAAATGTTTAATCCATCAAGATCTGAAGCTGAGTCACTTCTGAGGTTCATTTGATTTGTCGTTTCGGAGTTATGGCCCTTTTACTTAAAAAAATATACAAATACATGCAAATAGTTTGTCCGCTGTTTTCTGGGAAAACTATTTGAGAGATATTAATGAAACTTCACACAAATGTTAAATGCATCAAGATCTGAAGCTGACTTGATTCTGAGGTTCATTTGATTTTTCATTTCAGAGTTATGGCCCTTGTCCTTAAAAAATATGCAAATAGTTTGTCCTCTGTTTTCTGGGAAAACTATTTGAGAGATATTAATGAAACTTCACACAAATGTTGAATGCATCAAGATCTGAAGCTGAGTTGATTCTTACGTTCATTTGATTTGTCGTTTTGGAGTTATGGCCCTTTTACTTCAAAAATAATGCAAATACATGCTAATAGTTTGTCCGCTGTTTTCTGGGAAAACTATTTGAGAGATATTAATGAAACTTCACACAAATGTTAAATGCATCAAGATCTGAAGCTGAGTTGATTCTGAGGTTCATTTGATCTTTCATTTCAGAGTTATGACCCTTGTCCTTAAAAAATATGCAAATAGTTTGTCCTCTGTTTTCTGGGAAAACTATTTGAGAGATATTAATGAAACTTCACACAAATGTTAAATGCATCAAGATCTGTAGCTGAGTTGATTCTGAGGTTCATTTGATTTGTCGTTTCGGAGTTATGGCCCTTTTACTTAAAAAATAATGCAAATACATGCTAATAGTTTGTCCGCTGTTTTCTGGGAAAACTATTTGACAGATATTAATAAAACTTCACACAAATGTTCTAAGCAACAAAATTTGAAGCTGAATTTATTTTGAGGTTCATTCAGTTTGTCTTTACAGAGTTATGGCCGTTCCACTTTACAAAAATCTGCAAAAATGAGGATTAGCTGTAACTTTTTTATTTAATAAGATATTCATTTCATTTTTATGCCCCCAAAGCTAGGCTTTGGCGGCATATAGTGATCGCACCGTGCGTGTGTGGGTGTGTGTGTGTGTGGGTGTGTGGGTGGGTGGGTGGGTGTGTGGGTGGGTGGGTGGGTGTGTGGGTGTGTGTACATTTTGTCCGGAGTATATTTCCTTTGTCACATCAGCTACGGATACCAAATTTGGTGTGTGAGTTCATCTTGGGATGGGGGAGTGTCGCGTACCATTTTCATGTCACTGTGACCTTGACCTTGACCTTTGACCTTGATTTTACAAAAAGCTTGTCCGGAGCATATCTCCTTTACCTTACCAGCTACAGATTCCAAATTTGCTGTGTGAGTTCATCTTGGGATGGCGGAGTGTCGCGTACCATTTCCAGGTCACTGTGACCTTGACCATGACCTTTGACCTTGATTTTAAAAAAAGCTTATGCCTTACCAGCTACAAAAAGCTTGTCCGGAGTATATCTCCTATACCTTACCAGCTAAGGATTCCAAATTTGGTGTGTGAGTTCATCTTGGGATGGAGGAGTGTTGGGTACCATTTTCACATCACTGTGACCTTGACCATGACCTTTGACCGATTTTACAAAAAGCTTGTCCGGAGCATATCTCCTTTACCTTACCAGCTACAGATTCCAAATTTGCTGTGTGAGTTCATCTTGGGATGGCGGAGTGTCGCGTACCATTTCCAGGTCACTGTGACCTTGACCTTGACCTTTGACCTCGATTTTAAAAACCGCTTATGCCTTACCAGCTACAAAAAGCTTGTCCGGAGTATATCTCCTATTCCTTACCAGCTAAGGATTCCAAATTTGGTGTGTGAGTTCATCTTGGGATGGAGGAGTGTCTCGTACCATTTTCAGATCACTGTGACCTTGACCATGACCTTTGACCGATTTTACAAAAAGCTTGTCCGGAGCATATCTCCTTTACCTTACCAGCTACAGATTCCAAATTTGGTGTGTGAGTTCATCTTGGGATGGCGGAGTGTCATGTACCATTTCCAGGTCACTATGACCTTAACCTTGACCTTGACCGATTTTACAAAAAGCTTGTCCAGAGCATATCTCTTATACCTTACCAGATACGGATTCCAAATTTGGTGTGTGAGATCACCTTCAGATGGCGGAGTGTCGCGTACCATTTTCAGGTCACTGTGACCTTGACCTTGACCTTCGACCTCAATGTTACAAAAAAGGTTGTCCAGAGAATATCTCCTATACCTTACCAGCTACGGATTCCAAATTTCATGTGTGAGTTTATCTTGGGATGACGGTGTGTCGCGTACCATTTTCAGGTCACTGTGACCTTGACCTTTGACCTAGATTTTACACAAAGCTTGTCCGGAGCATTTTTCCTATACCTTACCAGCTACGGATTCCAAATTTGATTTGTGAGTTCATCTTGGGATGGCGGAGAGTCGTGTACCATTTTCAGATCACTGACCTTGACCTTGACCTTTGACCTCAATTTTACAGTCCGGAGCATATCTTCTATATCTTACCAGATACAAAAAGCTTGTCCAGAGCATATCTCCTATACCTTAAACGTTGACAATCAACCCAGGGTCCTTTTTAACGTTGAGAATGACTTAGGGTCCTTTTTAACTAAGTTTTGACGCTTGGCTCTTTTCTTAGCTATCATAATCCAAAGGTTCTGTTTCTAATGTTAAGAACTGACTCCTGTGTCATTTTTAACAGCATCAAAATTTCATGTTACACCTGCATTACATTGTATTGTTTTTCCGCTAAAATGCATTTCGGTGTCAAACACTTTGGGGGCATTTGTCACCCGTGACGACTCTCTTGTTTTTAAAAATAGTATCACCCTAATATGGAAATCAAGATCTGAAGCACAGATTATAAAATGTCAACACTTATAAGGCATGCTGAATCAGAGAAAGTTTGCAAGTGAGCGTATTATGTACCGTATGCGGTACTCTTGTTTAATATTGAAATTTGACCCGTGTCTTTTTTTTTAAAACGTTAAGAATTTACCCAGGATCTGTTTTTAACGTTGACAATCAACCAAGGGTCCTTTTTAACGTTGAGAATGACTTAGGGTCCTTTTTATGCCCTCAAAGCTAGGCTTTGGCAGCATATAGTGATCGCACCGTGCGTGGGTGTGTGTGTGTGTGGGTGTGTGTACCTTTTGTCCGGAGTATATTTCCTTTGTCACATCAGCTATGGATACCAAATTTGGTGTGTGAGTTCAACTTGAGATGGGGGAGTGTCGCGTACCATTTTCATGTCACTGTGACCTTGACCTTTGACCTTGATATTACAAAAAGCTTGTCCGGAGCATATTTCCTTTACCTTACCAGCTACAGATTCCAAATTTGGTGTGTGAGTTCATCTTGGGACGGCGGAGTGTCGCGTACCATTTCCAGGTCACTGTGACCTTGACCTTGACCCTCGATTTTAAAAAAAGCTTATACCTTACCAGCTACAAAAAGCTTGTCCGGAGTATATCTCCTATACCTTACCAGCTAAGGATTCCAAATTTGGTGTGTGAGTTCATCTTGGGATGGAGGAGTGTCGCGTACCATTTTCAGATCACTGTGACCTTGACCATGACCTTTGACCGATTTAACCAAAAGCTTGTCCGGAGCATATCTCCTTTACCTTACCAGCTACAGATTCCAAATTTGGTGTGTGAGTTCATCTTGGGATGGCGGAGTGTCGCGTACCATTTCCAGGTCACTGTGACCTTGACCTTGACCTTTGACCTCGATTTAAAATAAAGCTTATACCTTACCAGCTACAAAAAGCTTGTCAGGAGTATATCTCCTATTCCTTACCAACTAAGGATTCCAAATTTGGTGTGTGAGTTCATCTTGGGATGGAGGAGTGTCGCGTACCATTTTCAGATCACTGTGACCTTGATCATGACCTTTGACCGATTTTACAAAAAGCTTGTCCGGAGCATATCTCCTTTACCTTACCAGCTACAGATTCCGAATTTGGTGTGTGAGTTCATCTTGGGATGGTGGAGTGTCGTGTACCATTTCCAGGTCACTGTGACCTTGACCTTGACCTTTGACCTCGATTTTTAAAAAAAGCTTATACCTTACCAGCTACAAAAAGTTTGTCCGGAGTATATCAACTATACCTTACCAGCTAAGGATTCCAAATTTGGTGTGTTAGTTCATATTGGAATGGAGGAGTGTCGCATACCATTTTCAGATCACTGTGACCTTGACCTTGACCTTTGACCGATTTTACAAAAAGCTTGTCCAGAGCATATCTCCTATACCTTACCAGATACGGATTCCAAATTTGGTGTGTGAGATCACCTTGAGATGGCGGAGTGTCGCGTACCATTTTCAGGTCACTTGACCTTGACCTTTGACCTCGATTTTACAAAAAGCTTGTCCGGAGCATATCTCCTATACCTTACCAGCTACGGATCCAAAATTTGGTATGTGAGTTCATCTTGGGATGACGGAGTGTCGCGTATCATTTTCAGGTCACTGTGACCTTGACCTTTGACCTCGATTTTACAAAAAGCTTATACCTTACCAGCTTCAAAAAGCTTGTCTGGAGTATATCTCCTATACTTTACCAGCTACGGATTCCAAATTTGGTGTGTGAGTTCATCTTGGGATGGCGGAATGTCGCGTACCATTTTCAGGTCACTGTGACCTTGACCTTGACCTTCAACCTCGATTTTACAAAAAAGGTTGTCCAGAGAATATCTTCTATACCTTACCAGCTACGGATTCCAAATTTGGTGTGTGAGTTTATCTTGGGATGGCGGTGTGTCACGTACCATTTTCAGGTCACTGTGACCTTGACCTTTGACCTAGATTTTACACAAAGCTTGTCCGGAGCATTTCTCCTATACCTTACCAGCTACGGATTCCAAATTGGGTTTGTGAGTTCATCTTGGGATGGTGGAGAGTCGTGTACCATTTTCAGATCACTGACCTTGACCTTGACCGTTTACCTCAATTTTACAGTCCGGAGCATATCTCCTATACCTTACCAGATACAAAAAAATTGTCCAGAGCATATCTCCTTTACCTTAAATGTTGACAATCAACCCAGGGTCCTTTTTAACGTTGAGAATGACTTAGGGTCCTTTTTAACTAAGTTTTGACCCTTGGCTCTTTTCTTAGCTATCATAATCGTCAAAGGTTCTGTTTCTAATGTTAAGAACTGACTCCTGTGTCATTTTTAACAGCATCAAAATTTCATGATACACCTGCATTACATTGTATTGTTTTTCCGCCAAAATGCATTTCGGTGTCAAACACTTTGGGGGCATTTGTCACGCGTGACGACTCTCTTGTTAACTAAGTTTTGACCCTTGGCTGTTTTCTTAGCTATCATAATCGTCAAAGGTTCTGTTTCTAATGTTAAGAACTGACTCCTGTGTCATTTTTAACAGCATCAAAATGTCATGTTACACCTGCATTACATTGTATTGTTTTTCCGCCAAAATGCATTTCGGTGTCAAACACTTTGGGGGCATTTGTCACGCGTGACGACTCTCTTGTTTAATAAGATATTCACTTCATTTTTTTAAAAAATAGTATCACCTTAATATGGAAATCAAGATCTGAAGCACAGATTAGAAAATGTCAACACTTATAAGGCATGTTGAATCAGAGAAAGTTTGCAAGTGGGCGTATTATGTACCGTATGCGGTACTCTTGTTTACGTTTATTATCGATTATTTGGTCGTAATCCATCCAGAATTATTGGAGTAAGGACGATATGAAATTTCGAATTGACGCTAAAGACAAAAACAAAACGAATGACGTCACGCGTCAAATTTGAATAATTCTGTATTCTCCATGGAAGCCGCTGAATACGGTACTGTACACCCAGGCAGTTTTTGGCAAACTGACCAATCAAATTCCAAGGATTTACTCTGACTGGTAATAAGATTGTATATAGGCTACCAATTCTTGTGTTCATATGCCAGAATATAAAATAATTTAAATTCATGAATTCTCCTATACACATTAATAAAAAAAAGAAGTAAAGTACCTAGTTATAGTCTACTTTCAGTCAAAATGACCGCTCAGTCGACTGTACATTTACTCCCCTAGTCATTGAGTCATTTACCTACAATATTGATCACTTCCAACATATGACGCGATTACGCAGCTGCAGTACCGACTAGTGACCTTCACAGGTAGCCATTTTAACCCTTGGGTGTAGAGGAAGCAACCTCATGCAGGTGGGAGACACTGAAAAGTGTCTCTGAAATTTTTAGCTGTTCCAGCCAGGATTTGAACCCCGGACCCCTGGGTTATCAGCCCAATGCTCAACCTCTAGGCCAAGCCACCGTCACTTATGAGGTAAAGGGTTAGCTCTTTGCCTGAAGCATATTTATGCCAGAAATAATAATTATGATTATCAAATCTATGTCTGATGAATATTCATGTCAGAAATAATGGCATCTTTAATATTTATTGGCTGATTTTTATCTCTCTCCCCCTCATCAGAAGTGGGGGGGGGGGGGGGGGGGGTTGTTTTTGCTCTGTCTGTCTGTTGGTTGGTTGATTTGTCCCCAACTTTAACACTGGCAATAATTTTTTCGCCATTGCACATACATGCTTCAAGCTTGTGGAGGCGAACAGTTTTAGAGGTGACTTATTAAGGCCAAGGTCATACATCAAGGTCAATGATCATATTTAGGGGCATAGTGTTTCACAAACACATCTTGTTTATTATGGTATTTGAACACTTTTTGCCATGGTTGAATCTTTAGAATCACAACTATATTCTTCCATAAGCAAACAGAATACTGAATAGATAAAAGTTCAATACTAAAAATTGTCATTTCAGTAACAGTCATATCCTATGTTGTAACTGCTCTCTAAGAGACGATTTTAAAGAGTGTTCATGACAGGGTTTGGTGGAGAAATAAGGCAACTATTGTTGAAAATGTAGTCTTCGAAGAAACTACAATCATATTGATATTTTCTTATAAGCATAAGCAAACAGAGGAGACCCTAATAAGACAGGGTCTTTCTTGTTTGCAAAGATGTCTCTATCAAGAAAAAGGTAAAGTAATTTCCCTTGTGCATATAAAATTTTCACAAGAACAGTCAAGGGATATAATTAAAAGTGGGTAGCCTCTAGAGATATGGTTCCTGTCAGTATAACATACCATATCCTCATTAATAAGATGTATGCCAAAGTTACCTTGAGTTTTGTCCTTGCAAGATAATGCCATGGCCTAGACAAAAATAGATGGATGCATGCAAGCATACAAGCAGACATGATGGACCAACCATTGAAGAATAATGTCTTTTTAATTCTTTTAGTCCAAATAGAGACATCTTTGAACCCTTACAATGATGAATTATCAAATGGTCTACATGTATTCCAAATTTCAAAAAGGTCAAGCTTATGGTGAATATTTAGGGAGTGCAACATGACAAACAGTGCAGAGCCTGATGAGAGGACTCCTCCTCTAGGAGCCCTCTCATCTGGGTCTACACTGTTTGCAAAAGACATTAGTGACTTGTGTCCCACACTGTAAGGGTTAAGGCCTTTGCAAACAGCGTAGACCGAGGCCAGAAAGCTCCGGTAGGAGCCATCTGTTCAGGGTATACTCTGTTTCCTTATGGAATTATTATACCCCCACCACCTGTGTTGGGGGCTATATAGGGATCACCTTGTCAGTCCATCTGTCCGTCCGTCAGTCCGTTGGGTTTTTATACCCCCAAAGCTAGGCTTTGGCGGCATATAGTGATCGTACCGTGCGTTGGTGTGTGTGTGGGTGGGTGGGTGTGTGGGTGTATGTGTACCTTTTGTCTGGAGTATATTTCCTTTGTCACATCAGCTACGGATACCAAATTTGGTGTGTGAGTTCATCTTGGGATGGCGGAGTGTCGCGTACCATTTTCACGTCACTGTGACCTTGACCTTGACCTTTGACCTT
Source organism: Azorinus chamasolen (assembly GCA_963576725.1). Lineage (NCBI taxonomy): Eukaryota > Metazoa > Mollusca > Bivalvia > Cardiida > Solecurtidae > Azorinus > Azorinus chamasolen. The sequence goes on from OY755251.1 coordinate 38,412,660, forward strand.
GATTTTACAAAAAGCTTGTCCAGAGCATATCTCCTATACCTTACCAGCTACGGATTCCAAATTTGGTGTGTGAGTTCATCTTGGGATGGCGGAGTGTCGCGTACCATTTTCAGGTCACTGTGACCTTGACCTTGACCTTTGACCTCAATTTTAGAAAAAGCTTATACCTTGCCAGTTACAAAAAGTTTGTCCGGAGTATATCTCCTACACCTTACCAGCTAAGGATTCCAAATTTGGTGTGTGAGTTCATCTTGGGATGGAGGAGTGTTGCTTACCATTTTCAATTCATTGTGACCTTGACCTTGACCTTTGACCGATTTTACTAAAAGCTTGTCCAGTGCATATCTCCTATACCTTACCAGATACGGATTCCAAATTTGGTGTGTGAAATCACCTTGAGATGGCTGAGTGTCGCGTACCATTTTCAGGTCACTGTGACCTTGACCTTGACCTTTGACCTCGATTTTACAAAAGCTTGTCCGGAGCATATCTCCTATACCTTACCAGCTACGGATTCCAAATTTGGTATGTGAGTTCATCTTGGGATGGCGGAGTGTCGCGTACCATTTTCAGGTCACTGTGACCTTGATCTTTACCTCGATTTTACAAAAAGCTTATACCTTACCAGCTGCAAAAAGCTTGTCCGGAGAATATCTCCTATACTTTACCAGCTACGGATTCCAAATTTGATGTGTGAGGTCATCTTGGGATTGCGGAGTGTTGCGTACCATTTTCAGTTCACTGTGACCTTGACCGATTTTACAAAAAGCTTGTCCGGAGCATATCTCCTATACCTTACCAGCTACGGATTCCAAATTTGGTGTTTGAGATCATCTTGAGATGGTGGAGTGTCGCGTACCATTTTCATGTCACTGTGACCTTGACCTTGACCTTAGACTTCGATTTTACAAAAAGCTTGTCCGGAGCATATCTCCTTTACCTTTCGAGCTACGGATTCCAAATGTGGTGTGAGTTCATCTTGGGATGGCGGAGTGTCGCGTACCATTTCCAGGTCACTGTGACCTTGACCTTCGACCTCGATTTTGAAAAAAGCTTATACCTTACCAGCTACAAAAAGCTTGCCTGGAGTATATCTCCTATACCTTACCAGCTAAAGATTCCAAATTTGGTGTGTGAGTTCATCTTGGGATGGAGGAGTGTCTCGTACCTTTGACCTCGATTTTACAAAAAGCTTGTCCGGAGCATATCTCCTTACCAGCTACGGATTCCAAATTTGGTGTGTGAGTTCATCTTGGGATGGAGGAGTGTCGCGTACCATTTTCAGGTCACTGTGACTTTGACCTTTGACCTCGATTTTACAAAAAGGTTGTCTAGAGAATATCTCCTATACCTTACCAGCTATGGATTCCAAATTTGGTGTGTGAGTTTATCTTGGGATGGCGGAGTATCGCGTACCATTTTCTGGTCACTGTGACCTTGACCTTTGACCTCGATTTTACACAAAGCTTGTCCGGAGCATTTCTCCTATACCTTACCAGCTACGGATTCCAAATTTGGTTTGTGAGTTCATCTTGGGATGGCGGAGAGTCGTGTACCATTTTCAGATCATTGACCTTGACCGTTGACCTCAATTTTACAGTCCGGAGCATATCTCCTATACCTTACCAGATACAAAAAGTTTGTCCAGAGCATATCTCCTATACCTTACCAGCTACGGATTCCAAATTTGATGTGTGAGTTCATCATGGGATGGCGGAGTGTCGCGTACCATTTTCAGGTCAATGTGCCCTTGACCTTTGACCTTGATTTTACTAAAAGCTTGTCCGGAGTATATCTCCTATACCTTATCACTTACAGATTCCAAATTTTTAATTTGTAAGTATTGGACAGGTATGCTTAGGCAAACAGTGTAGACCCAAATCAAACTACAGGGTCTACACTGTTTGCTACTACATTAGCATGAATCAGGCATTATAAAGAGCTCTAAATACTATTCGTACATGGGTAGGCCATGCTGTTCAAATACTTGCAGTGTCAGAACTTTCAGATGAATTACAGCATTATAACAATATAGACCCATATCAGACAGCTCCTGTAGGAGCTACTGGGTCTTCATTGCTTGCTTACAGCACTACCTAAATCAGATGCTATACATGCTTATGCAAAGAATGTAGATCCATATTAGGTAACTTTTGTTGCAGCTGTCTAAGAGCCAGTGTTACATGAAACTTTGACCATTCGTTTAGAATTGACTGAGGGTATGTTTTTAACATTCAGGATCGACATAGGGTCTTTCTTAAACGTTAAGAATCAACTTAACAGTAACAATCAACACAGCATGTTTTTTTAACATTGAAATTTGACCCTGTGTCTTTTTTTTAAAACGTTAAGAATTTACCCAGGATCTTTTTTTAACGTTGACAATCAACACAGGGTCCTTTTAACGTTTAGAATGACCTAGGGTCCTTTTTAACCAAGTTTCGACCCTTGGCTCTTTTCTTAGCTATCATAATCGTCAAAGGTTCTGTTTCTAATGTTAAGAACTGACTCCTGTGTCATTTTCACAGCATCAAAATTTCATGTTACACCTGCATTACATTGTATTGTTTTTCCGCCAAAATGCATTTAGGTGTCAAACACTTTGGGGGCATTTGTCACCCGTGACGACTCTCTTGTTCTGAGACATTTGCTTTTTTCTTGAAAACTACTTTTGATACCACCTTCAAACTTAATACATATTAGTGTTATGTGGGGACAGTCTTCTCCATGTTTCATAACTCTTGCACAAAATTTGATAGAATTATGCCTCTTTTTGACTTCATTTTTTGTCTCTTATTTGGGACATATTAGTGGGACATGCCATTTTCTTGAAACTTATTTATGATATTGTCTTCAAACTTGGTACACATTATGAGGGTGATGAAAGGATGTGCAGTCAACAAGGGTTGCAACTCTAAATTCATTTTTGAGGGAGTTACTCCCCTTAGTAACTTTTCAGAAGCAATTTTTTGTCCAGAGCATATTAACTTCTCAAGTATTGCAGGCAAAAATGTGAAACTTTATATATGGATAGAGGGTGATAAGAGGATTTGCAGTCAACAAGGGTTGTAACTCTGAATTTATTTTTTAGGGAGTTATTTCCCTTTGTTACTTTTCAGAAACATTTTTTTCTCCGGAACATAACTTTTCAAATATTGTAGGCACAACTGTGAAATTTTATGTATGGATAGAGGGTAATGAGAGGTTGTGCAGTTAACAACGGTTGTAACTCTTAATTCATTTTTAAGGGAGTTAATCCCCTTAGTTACTTTTCAGAAGCAATTTTTTGTCCGGAGCATAACTTCTCAAGTATTGTAGGTACAACTGTGAAACTTTATATATGGATAGAGGGTGATGAAAGGATAGGTAGTCTACAAGGACTGCAATTCTAAATTCATTTTTGAGAGATTTATTCCCCTTTGTTACTTTTCATAAGTAATTTTTTGTCCGGAGTATAACTTCTCAAGTACTACTTCTACATTTCTTCACCAATGAACTTCAGTTTTTTTTATATGCATTTATAATGATGTGAAGATGTGTGTGACATAATTTTAGTGCGAGTCATTTCTTGATTAGACTTTAAAAGATTTCTTTTCACAAGTGTGGATAAAAGGATTATTGAGCTATTGCCTTTTGTATTGAGGTCATTGGATCTTTTGACATTGTGGTGGGTAGGGGTATCAATCACCTTCAGTGATAGTTCTAGTTTGTAATGAATCATGAATATTCATTAGATCAAGGGTTAAATGCTGAAGTAATGGAGAAAGGTCCTATTGGAGCTTCCTGCATTTTGTTCTGCATTAAATTACCACTTGTAATTTGCTACAATGAGGGAATCCATTCAACCCTTTACTCCATCAATATTTATGTAAGAAATGATAACATCATGAATATCAATTAGATCAAAGTGGGAGGGAGGCATTATTGTTTTTGTCCTGTCTGTTGGTTGGTTGGTTGGCTTGTGGACAACCTTTAACGTTGGTGATAATTTTGTAACCATTGTACATACAGGGGTGACTTATTAATGTCAAGGTCATACATCAAGGTCAAGGGTCAAATTAGGGGGCATAGTGTTTCACAAACACATCTTGTTTTAATTGGCATACTAAGACATAAAATTTGTGTTATGGCAGAAACTGTAGAATTATATTAGTCCACAAGCAAACAGAGCAGACCCAGATCACATGGCTCCTATAGGAGCCGTGTGATCTGGGTCTACTCTTGTTTGGTGTATAAAGGCGTATTTATGTAGTAAAGGGTTAATATCATTTGCATTTAATGTAGACCCAGATTAGTGGGCTCCTGGTGGAGCCCTATGTTCAGAGTCTGCACAGTTGGCCATATTGTACAGTTTATGGAAAAAGTACCCCACTAGAATTGGCATGGGACAGTCCAATGTCAAATCTGGAAGGGTCTGTTTGAAAAACTCAGCGTTTCAAGGGTAAAGAGAGAGGTTTTACTGCAAAACATATCTGCATTACAATTACAATGGTATGTTATTGCGCAGTAACAGAAAATACAGGTATTATCTTAATTATCATAAGAATTCGGACAGACAAACTTGGGCAAATAGATCAGACGCAGATCAAAGTCTACACTATGCTTTGTCATGTCTAATTCAAAGCCTGTTAACCCTTTACTTTATAAATATGCCTTTCTAATCCTGTGCAAATAGAGTAGACCCAGATCATACGGCTCCTTTAGGAGCTGTCTGATCAAGGTCTGCTCTGTACCCTTATCCCATTCCCTGATAGGCTATTTTTAGACCCGACCTCTTTGAGTAAATCTACCGAAAAGGAGGATTTACTAGAGAAAAGGAAAATTTTAGAATTGTGTAATTTTGAAATCATTGTGATATATAGAGCATTTGCTCCTATGGAACAAATGCTCTATGTATCAATGGTTTCAAATAGTGACTTTTACAGAGGTGTCAAAAGGCGTCAATATGAGGGAATAGGTTATGACATAATATAAATATAATTCTACAGTTTCTGCCATGGCCAATAATTCATGTGTCCATGTGGTATTGTAACAAATTAATCTGGTAAATATTCATTATGTCATTATTTCTTTTATTAGTATTCATAGTGGAATGGGTTGAATTTATCAAGTACCAAGTACACTTGTTCAGCCTTACCTACTCATGGTAAGTGGGGATTTGGTGTCCTAATCCTTAGAGTAATTGGGGTATTATCATCAAAAGATTATCTGTTCTGACAATGGTTCCAGCAGATGTTCTATGTTTTGCACATAAATAAATCTGGTTGATTCCTGTTGTTGGAAAACAGTCAGGGGTGTGTTATTGATGACAACATTCAGCAGAGAAATGTTAATTCCCAAAATTGATTGTTACACATTTTTTGTTTGACCTTGCATCGTTGAAAGACGGTGATTATTTATGTCAGGATTCATTTAACATGTCTTTGCCCTTTACCAGATGGAAAGCCATGCAAACAGAGTAGAGACAGATCAGACGGCTCCTATAGGAGCTGTCTGATCATGGTCTCTTTGCTTAAGAGATAATGTAGATCTGATTCTAGTTTCTGCCATGGCCAAAAAAGTTTCATAATATGTCATTATAAAAATAAATTTGATTAGTAATCATGATGTTATTATACCCCCGCAAACCTGTTTGAGGGGGTATATTGGAATCACCCTGTCTGGCGGTCGATCGATCGGTTGGTCTGCATTTAAACATGGGTAATTGGTTACGTAAACTCCTCCTTCAGTTTTAAAGTTATTATACCCCCACAAACTTGTTTTTATACCCCGCAAACTTGGTTGAGGGGGTATACTGAAATCACCCTGTCTGTCGGTCGGTCTATCCGTCTGCATTTGAACATAGGTAATTTGTGTAACAAAATACTCCTTCAGTTTTAAAGTTATTCAATTTAAACTAATCTTGGTATACATAATAACCATAAATGGTAGATGTGCAAGACGCAATTTCCATGTGTTTAGAGCTGGGCATTACAGAATTATCTCCCCCTTGATAGCATGAAACAAGGGGAGTTGGTGTCACAAACTCCTTTTTCAATTTGAAAGTTTTTGAATTGATACTTGCCATAGATAATAACCACGAATAGCAGATGTGTAAGACACAATTTTCATATGTTTAGTCGCAGGCATTACAGAATTATCTCCCCTTGAACTTTGAGTATTTTTGTCATTTGGTCCTGTTAAATGGGAAGTTGGTGTCACAAAAAGTACATGTATGAGTTATGCAGGAAACACACAACCGCTCAAACAGCACCATGAAGACAAACAGGAAAATGTACATGTATATAAAAGACACAAAGAGATGCACAAAGACTTAACAAACAAACAATAGGGGGAAGAAGGAAGTACTGCCTTTGAATGGTCAGTGACAAATGTCACTGGGGGGTTTAAAACCGATTTAGGAGCGCCCAACCTCACACTTATTCCATCCCTACCCTAAAGACAAACAGTGTAAATAAACGTATCCCTTCTCCGACTAATCTACAACAACCGCGATGGCAAATACAGTGGTAAAGTGCATGTAAAATGAAAACATATTTAAGTAAACAAACTATCTACGTATCGCTAGTGTACTCAATGATTGAGTAACTGTAGAAAAGTAATAAAGCGTACGATCTCTCGAGATAGTACAATCTAAGCTTTGCAATCAAAGCTGCTGTGCGGCCGTGGGGGGTGGGGGTGGGGGTGGGGGGTATTCATCATAATGATAGTTCTAGTCATTTCTAACATGAACATAGGAGCTGTCTGATCAGGATCTGCTCTGTTTGCATATGATATAATATAGACCAGATTCTACATTCTATGTATATATGCCATTATAAAAAATCAGCTAATCAAGATTCAAGATGTCATGTAGTGTGTCCACCATTTATTTTCAGTGGGTTTCTGGGCCTCTTGTGGGAAAAAATTGGGGGTACAATAATTGCAGTGGTAGAGCGTTCACCTGTGGTACTGAAGGTCGTGGGACCAAAAGTCGATAAAAGTTGGTACTAGTAGCTCCCTTGTCTATGCTCAACATTAAAAGGGTAGTTCTAGGACTGGTTGGCCCGGTGTCAGGATAATGTGACTGGGTGCGGTGCCCTTGCCATGTGCCCGCGGCAGGGGCATTCAGGTGAGGCAGCATTATAACTTTTCTCAAGCGGGTGCCGTCTGCAAATAACTGAAATACTGTTGGTCGGACGTAAAACCCAACTCACCACTCACTCACTCACTCACAATAATTATTGCTAGATAGGAAAGTTTTGATTCCTTGAATAAAACGCCTTTTAATGATCCATTGATATTGTGATATATATATGCACTATTGGGAGCAGAGTAGATCTAAACGAATTATCAAATTTTGACATTTTATTCCATGTTGAAATTTGAATAAATCAAGTGATTAATTCTGCAACCTTGACCTACATGTACTATGCACTTAATTATATAAAAGAGCATCACTCATCTTATTTTAACAAATATTCATTATAAAATGGGTTCATATCGCCAGATAAATTGAATCATATCACCAGAATTTAACCCATTCCCACTTAGGCTATTTTTAGACCTAACCTCTTTGAAAAATTCTACCAAAAAAGGAGTATTTACTAGAGAAAAGGATTTTTTTTAGAATTGTGTAGTTTTTAAACCATACTGATAAATAGAGCATTTGCTCCTATGGAGGAATGTGACATTTACAGAGGCGTCAAAACTCTTCAATATGTGGGAATGGGTTAATAACATGATTGAATGTATGATGCAATATCATTCATGTGTAGTTAAATACCATGATTAAAAACAGCAAAATTTCTGTCCACCATAATACTTTTTCCCAATTCCTATTTGGAACAGGGTATTGGCAGTATCAAAGGTTGATCTGCTTTTCATAGTTTTTGCTAAATCTGGGAGAATTTAACTGTTGCGACATGGTTTTGCAGTTGCGAATTTCCATGTAACGGAAATAAACGAATATTCAATGGGTATAGTATAAAACACAAATCCGGCCTGGCATATTGTAAATTGCGAGTACTGCATGTGCACAGTGCGGTCTTTCACGTCGATGTTTTATACCTGCTCGGAAGTGCAAATATTATTGTTGACATTTTTCGAGAGGCAGCTTGAATTGTCATTTAAGATAGAACACAAATTTGATGTATTTATTTATTTTTTGTTGACAGTACCTGAAATTAGATAACCAATTCTTTACATGAATGCACATTCTCATATGAAATACTATACTTTTTTCCCCCTGTCTCTACATGATTCACATACATATGTATGTGAATATACACAGTGTCATTATCTTTGATGAATGTATATTAAACAGGGAAAGTTAGCTCTTTTAATGCTGAATATTCATGAGTAGTTCTTTACTTCATGACTTCAATAATGACACTATGCATATAAATTAGCTGAAGTTTTAACCCTTTTCACGCTAAGTAATTTTTCGTCTGCAGCAATTATTGTTGTCTGCTTCAATTCTTAAAATAAACTTTCTCTCATTTCTTTGCAAAAATACGGTCAAGATGACAAACAGGTTTGGATCCTGATGAGATGCCGCATTATGCGGCATCTCATCTGGATCCAAACTGTTTGCATAAGTAATCACAGTTTCGCCACTAGCGTGCAAAGAGTTAATGTGGCATATGAGGAAAGGAATATTTGGCCATTGCAGAAACTGTAGAATGAGATTTATATAATTCTGTAAACAATGAAGCAGACCCTGACATGTTGGCTCCTACAGGAGCTGTCTGATCTGTGTCTACTTTGTTTGCAAAGGCGATAACTCTTTCCCAGTTCTATGTGTAGTCCAACTTTCAGTACCTACTGAATATTCATGGACAAAATAGTTATAAATGAAATATGGAAGGTGGGACATTGTAGCCATTTTAGATAGTGAAGAAACGGACCTTTCAAATTCTGTTAGCAAACGAGCAGACCCTGATCAGATGGCTCCTCTAGGATCCGTCTGATCTGGGGCTACTCTGTTTGCAAATGAGTGAAAACATGTTTATATGAGGGAAAGGTTAAGAGACATACATGTATCTATGGAACAGAGGGGTCAGTCATTTTAGAGATACAGAGTGAAGGCCTTTTACAGACATTTATGAGCTTCCTCTTTCAGCTCATTTTTTTCTTTTAACCCAATACCTCATAAGCTATTTTCAGACCCAACCTCTTTGAATAAACCTACCCAAAAGGAGCATTAACTAGAGAAAAGGAAAATTTTATAATTGTGTAGTTCTGAAACCATTGTGATAAATAGAGCATTAATTTTGCTCCTATGTAGCATATGCTCTATTTATCACAATGGTTTCAAAGAGTTAAAAGGCGTCAATATGAGGGGAATAGGTTAATGCTGAATTATCAAAGTAAAATGTTCCAACATTGTTTAACGATGAAAGGCCATAATTATAGTATGAAAAGGTTTTAATTTGCCAGTGAGTTTTTTACATGGCAAACAGTGATCAATGGGCCCCTCTAGGATAAGTTTCTGATTAGATAAAGATGGCTGACTTGTGGCTATGTAGGAATTTGCAATTACCTTATGTTACAGAATAATAATCCATAGGTTCTCTGCATTTTCTTGAAAATTTAAAAAAAAAGTGGTTGAATTGTTGAGGCACAGTGTATGACATAGTTTCTTTTCTGATCAGAATGAAAATGGCCAAGGTCAGTTAGTTTCCATTTTGAATTTTGATAATACCACACAATTGTATTTATGCAAATATTTTGTAGAGTGATTTAGTTTCACAGCTTTTACTGCATTTTCTTGAAAATTCATAAAAATAATTGCTTTGTTAAGGTGCAGTGCATTACATAAATTTTTTTCCCAATCAGTTTCAAGATGGCTGACTGAGGATCATTTTGGATTTTGCTATTTGTGGAGTTAACTTTTACAGTTTTCTATGCGTTTTCTTTAAATTCAGAAAGTGATTGACATGTTGAGGCGCAGTGCATTACACAATTATTTTTTCTATCGGATCCAGTCCAATTGTCAATTGGCAACCATTTGGGAATTGTCTTGTGGAGCTTACTAGTTCTACAGTTTATGCTATTTCTTCAAAATTCACAAAGGTGATGAAGGTGTTGAGGCACAATGGGAGACATTTTTTTTTCCTGATCAGGTTGAAAATGGCTGACTGGTGGCCATCTTGGATTTGGGATTTACCCTTTTCATTTGTTTGTATCACAGTTAGTCACATTGATGTCCAGCTAATTACAGGTGGAGGTAGACCCAGAGGCTTTTTCTGTGCATAAAACAAATTGCATTGTTTTGTGCACAGAAGAAAATCCGGGAAGTTGGAAGTTTTCATCTCATGAAAACAGTTACCCTTGTAATCAAACTATAATGTTGTTTGCTCTGTCTGTTTGTCCCCAACTTTAACCCTTTCCTCCATAAATACGCCTTTCTACGCATCTATAAAATTCACTTTCTGAAACCACTGTGATAAACAGAGCATTTGCTTGTATAGGAGCAAATGCTCTATTTATCACAATGGTTTCAAACTACAAAATTCTACAACTTTTCCTTTTCTCTAGTTAATGCTCCTTTTGAGTAGAATTATTCAAAGAGGTTGGGTCTAAAAATAGCCTATGGAGGAATTGGTTAATGTTGGCGATAATTTTGTCACCATTGCACATACATACTTCAAAGTTGGCATGCATGTGCAACTTATGGAGACAATCATTTTTAGGCGTGACTTATTAAGATCAACGTCATACGTCAAGTCAAAGGTCAATCGGGGGGCTTAGTGTTTAACAAACATATCTTGTTGAAAATATTTTAATTCATGCATCTTTCCTGAACCTGTGAATACGTTTAAGCTGTTGACTACATGAAGGAGGTATAAATTATACAAAAATGTTGCATAAGAATTATACATAACAGTCATGCCGAGTACATTAAATTAGGCACACAAGTAACAATTATCTGTGTGTTTGTTTAAACAAGATGATGATGCCAAACTTGGGAAGTTACAATAATTACTGTTGCTGTTTAAATTTACATGTTTGTACTCTTGTTATATAATTCCTTTAACTGAACTAAATAACCAAATACCAAATCTAATTGAGGTATGGCTGTATTGTTGCGCCCTAGCTCCTGTGACCAAGGTCTACACTGTTTTTAATTTAAAATCCTCTTCATATTCTTTCATACTGATTTGACTCTAAAATCGTTAACCCTTTCCATGTTCCATGTTTATTCCAAATTTCAATACCTACTGAATATTCATGGACAATTTACTTGTAATAAAATATGGAAGGTGAATATTGTAGACATCCTAGAAATTAAAGAAACAGATCTTATTAGTCCGTCCCCCCCCCCCCCCCGTCCCCCCCCCCCCCCCGTCCCCCCCCCTCCCCCAGTTACCGGCTGGGGGACTATAGGTTTTCTCAATTCCGTCTGTCTGTCCGTCCGTCTGTCTTGCTTCTTGTCCGGGCCATTATCTCCTACAAAGTTATGCCAAATTCATTATAACTTCACACATTGAAGAAGCATGATGAGGGCTAGTGCCATGCACAAGGATCATAACTCTAGCATCAATATTTTTGGAGTTATTCCCCTTTTACATATTTTTTTGTCCGGACAATAACTCTTTATCTACTGGTTCAATTGATTTGAAACTTCACATATGGAACAATCATATTAAGGGGTAATGTCATGCATAAGGGCCATAACTCGAGCATCAATTATTTTGGAGTACTTCCCTTTTTTCATATTTTCTTGTCAGTCCGTCTGTCACGCTTCGTGTCAGGGCCATATCTCCTACAAAGTTAGGCCAAATTCATTATAACTTCACACATTGAAGAAACATCATTAGGAGTAGTGTCATGCACAAGGGCCATAACTCTAGCATCAATATTTTTGGAGTTGTTCCCCTTTTTCATATTTTTTGTCCGGATAATAGCTCTTTATCTACTGGTTCAATTGATTTGAAGCTTCACATATGGAACAAGCATGATGAGGGGTAGTGTCATGCACAAGGGCCATATTAACTCTAGCATCTATATTTTTGGAGTTATTCCCCTTTTCATATTTTCTTGTCCAGTTAATAACTCTTTATGTACTGGTTCAATTGATTTGAAACTTCTCATATCGAACACGCATGATGAGGTGTAGTGTCATGCACAAGGGCAATAACTCTAGCATCAATATTTTTGGAGTTACTCCCCTTTTTCATATTTTCTTATCGGGACAATATTTTTTTATTTACTGATTCAATGTATGAAAGTAGGTACTAATACCATTCAGGTGGTCATGTTTATACCATGGTCAACCACACCATGGGTGGGTGGGGTGGTGAGAGTGGAGGTTTTTTTTCAGTCCGGTGGGGGACTCGTGTCTTGCATAGCAATACAACATGCCCTTGTTCAATTCCATTAGCAAACAGAGCAGACCCTGATGACTAATCTGGGTCTACACTGTTTGCAAATGCGTGAAAGCATGTTCATACGAAGGAAAGGGTTAAATGATGATGGGCCATTCTATGTTGACAATTAAGCTATCAATGCTTATTTAAATGGCAACATAGGAAGTGTTATTCACAGAAAACTTACTACGTTATTCATTAAAAATGATCAAAAGTTTACGAGCTGTTAAATTTGATGCCTTTCACTTCAAAATAATTGAATTGAGACAAGAGGAGCCCTCTCATCAGAGTCTGCACTCTTTGTCATGTTACATTTTTATTGTTAAAAATATCCCTAAGTATTCACCGTAAGCTTGACCTGTTTGAATTTTCGGAATAGTCCATTTGAAAATTCAGCATTGTAAGGGTTTACTGTTATTTTGTGATTATCTTCCCAACCAGTTTGAATCCAAATGAAATTTTCAGCTGATATAGCATCTTATGAGGATCCAAACTGTTTTAACAATCTGTTTATATGTTTGAAAAAAAAGGACAATATATAGCTTATTACAGGGAAAGTTTTGAGTGGGTGAAAATTCATACTGCAATCTAAAGGTTAATTGCCATCTCCAGACAGTCTGCGAGTGTCGCGGTAATCATTAGATAATTACCATTCTTGCTGTTCTAGTTGAAGTTCTAGTCAAAGTGTCAAAATTGCTATCACTTCATCTCCTATGAAACAGGATGAAAGTAAATACTGTTGTAAATTTTAAAATTCATTTCCTTCTAACTGTGAATTAGTGAAACCATAATTACCCAGAAAATACACACACAAAGTCTGCCCTTTCTACAAGTTTGTTACGCTGAATAATTCAGTTTAGCATGATTTTCATAAATCTGACCCTTTACTCCATGGATAGTCATGAGAGAAATTATGAATATTAATGAGATTATTTTTAGCTCGTCTGTTTTGAAGAAAAGTGGAGCAATTGTGATCACTGTGTCATAGTTGTAGGCGGCGGCGTGCAAAAACTTTAATGTAGCTGATTACTCAAAATGTATAAGAGGAATCAACATGAAACTTCATAGGTGGGTAGATCTCATTGAGAAGAAGACCCCTACATAAGAACCATAACTCTTGATTTATAACTTTTGGAGTTGTGGACCCTATTATTTTCAGTGGACAAGCACCAAATCAGACGAGCGTTGGCGCCGCAAGCGGCTCCTGTTTTATAATGTCATAATTGTGGACACAAGAAATGATGGCCGAGACAGATGCTGTAGAATTAGATCAATAGTATACCATCAGCAAACAGCAGACCCTGATCAGACAGCTCCTACAGGAGCCATTTGATCTGGGTCTGCTCTGTTTGCAAAGGTGTAGTTATCATATTTTTGGAGTTAAATGCTGAATTATGTTGACATATATGTAACAGTAAAAATTGTTACTGGTCAAACGCCTCCTTTAACCCTTCCGCATATGAACATTTTTGCATGAACTGATCACTTCATGAATGTTCATTAATCTTTAATCTGATTTTTATGCCCTTGATAACGATAGTCAGGGGGCATTATGTTTTGCACATGTCCGTCTGTCCGTGTGTCATGCTTTTACATGCAGTTGGTTGTCACAGTTTTTTCAAGACTAGTGTTATATGTCAGTAATTTCTACACTTATACACATGAAACTTCACATACACATTAATCACCATCTGTACTATCGTTTGGCACCCTACCCATGCTGCCCGCAAGCCAATGGTCATGGTCAAAATTTTATGACTTGGAAATTTTACGTGCAGTAGGTTGTCACAGTTTTTTCATTGTCTTATATCTCACTAACCACTATAGCTATTGGCATGGAATTGCATATACACATTAAACACCATCCATATTTTCATTGCGCACCCAGCCCACGCTGCCTGCAAGCCCAAGGTCAAGTTCAAATGACTTAGGAATTTTACATGCAGCTAGGCAAGCACCACAGGGCATCACTGTGTCTTACAGACACAATTTTCTAGTTATAAAGTAAATTTTCAAGGAAATGGCTTAGACAAAAGTTGCAGGATCAGATCAGATAAGATTTCATAAGCAAACAGAGCAGACCCTGATCAGATGGCTCCATCTGATCTGCGTCTACTCTGTTTGCAAAGACTCTAAAAGTCATTTTTATGAGGGAAAGGGTTAAGAGCTGTTTTATCTGGATTTGCAATATGTGTCTGTGTGAATACCTAATGTAATTAGGATACGAAATTACCAAGCATTTTATTCCCACCTAAGTTCTTCGAGTAATTAAGGTAACCCTTATCAGAGCTACAGATAACGGTGCATACCCAAATGCTAAAATCGTCATTTCTCCACCAAACCCTATACTGTGACCACTCTTTAGAATTGTCTCAAAGACCTATTGTTGAAAATGTTCAAATTCATGCATCTTATCTGGAGCTCTGCCTTTTAATCAGTAAGAATCCAGGTCAGAAGCCTTGTAACTATGTCTCTTCATTATAAAAAGTGGTTGATACTTAGATCGTTGTTGTTTTTAGCTCACCAGAGCACAAAGTGCTCAGGGTGAGCTTTTGTGATCGCCAGATGTCCGTCGTCCGTCGTCGTGCGGTGTGCGTGACGTCGGGCGTCAACAATTTGAACCTTTAAAAATCTTCTCCTCTGAATCTACAGGGTTCTCAGCTTTCATCTTTGGTACATAGCATCACCTATAGGTCCTCTACAAAAGTTATATAAATTATGCCCCTGGGGTCAAAATTGGCCCTGCCCCAGGGGTGGGAAGTTTTCAATAGAAACATATAGTAAAACTTTGAAAATCTTCTCCTCTGAAACCAGAAGGTTATTAGCTTTTATATTTGGCACATAGCATCATGTTCAGGTCCTCTACAAAAGTTATATAAATTATGACCCTGGGGTCAAAATTGGCCCCGCCCCAGGGGTGGGCAGTTTTCAATAGAAACAAATAATGAAATCTTTGAAAATCTTCTCCTCTGAAACTGAAAGGCTCTCATCTTTCATATTTGGCACAGAGCAGCATATTCAGGTCCTCTACAAAAGTTATATAAATTAAGGCCCTGGGGTCAAAATTGGCCCCGCCCCAGGGGTGGGCAGTTTCCAATAGAAATATATAGTGAAAACTTTGAAAGTCTTCTCCTCTGAAACTAGAAGGTTCTCAGCTTTCATATTTGGCACATAGCATCATGTTCAGTTCCTCTACAAAAGTTATATAAATTATGGCCCTGGGGTTAAAATTAGCTCCGCCCCAGGGGTGGGCAGTTTTCAATGGAAACAAATAGTGAAATCTTTGAAAATCTTCTCCTCTGAAACTGGAAGGCGCTTAGCTTTCATATTTGGCACAGATCATCATGTTCAGGTCCTCTACAAAAGTTATATAAATTATGCCCCTGGGGTCAAAATTGGGGCCGCCCCAGGGGTGGGAAGTTTTCAATAGAAACATATAGTAAACCTTTGAAAATCTTCTCCTTTGAAATCAGAAGTTTCTCAGCTTTCATATTTGGCACATAGCATCATGTTCAGGTCCTCTACAAAAGTTATATAAATTATGGCCCTGGGGTCAAAATTGTCCCCGCCCCAGGGGTGGGCAGTTTTCAATGGAAACAAATAGTGAAAACTTTGAAAATCTTCTTCTCTGAATCTGGAAAGTTCTCAGCTTTAATATTTGGCACATAGCATCATGTATAGGTCCTCTACAAAAGTTATTTGAATTATGGCCCTGGGGTCAAAATTGGCCCCGCCCCAGGGGTGGGTAGTTTTCAGCAGAAACATATAGAGAAAACTTTGAAAATCTTCTCCTCTGAAACTGAAAGGTTCTCAGCTTTAATATTTGGCTCATAGCATCATGTTCAAGTCCTCTACAAAAGTTATATAAATTACGCCCCAGGGGTCAAAATTGGCCTGCCCCAGGGCCGGCTAGTTTTCTATAGAAACATACCGTATAACGGGTTATTTTTACCTGCTGCTAATTTTTACTTATTTTTACGACCAAAGTCATTTTCGTAAAAATATTCCTCATATATTTTCGCCGCGTAAACTCCGGTAAAAAGATCTAGTATCTAGCATTTGAATTTAACCGTAAGCATGGTACATGTAATCTTATCAAAGCCACCCTAATCTTCCGATACACTAGAACGACGTGTTATTGTTAATACTTATGCATGTAGTGTACAGGTGATTCAGTGCATTGTGTAATAGGCTATCAGCATCAACACAAAATATGAAGAAACAACACATTATCTGACAAACGTTTCTATTGGCCGAAATCGAAACATACGAGAGGAGATGAGACAGTCATCCAATCAGATGCACGGTTACTAACTGATTACGATATTGTAGCTGGTTTCAGTCACTTACTGAATTTGTCAGATAAAACGGGGTACCATATTGCTGCATCAGTTTCGTCCCTATTGCTATGGCGCTCATAACGTATATTTTATTTACCAACTTCTGCGGCAGTGGCAGAACACTGGACCATAACAAACATTGGGATAAATTTGTACATGTAGTACAACATGGTCAATTACGTTAATTATGTTGTTTGATGCCCATGGCGATAGCCGGTACATGTGTTTGCTGCACAGTTACCGTGGTAGGTTTGAACACTTGTCAAACTGCGACATACAGTTGACTTTGTATTAACCAAACTATTGTGAATTTTTGATGATGTAAACTTTTGATGAGCTAATTTTTTACGTGTCTTCATAGATTCGTAAAAATAAAAGTCATATAAAATCAAATCATGTGTTTTTACCCCAAATCCGTAAACGTTTACAGCAGTAAAAATTACCCATTATACGGTATAGTGAAAACTTCTCCTCTGATTGTCTGGTGAGCGCTTCAGGGCCATTCTGGCCCTCTTGTTTAAAAATACAACCATTTCCTGTTGTTGACAACATTCATGTTAGAAATGATGAAATCATAGATATTTATAAGCTGAAAATTTATAATGGAATATGTACACAGTAAAGTTTGGTATTGGCAGGCCTTCCAGCGTTCCTACTTTTTCCTACTTTTTAAACAGTTTCCTACTTTTTCCTACTTTTTTGTGAGTGACTGCTGAAAGACCTGTATTGGTAGAAACTATATATATAGTCGGATCTATTATAATTTCAAAAGCAAACCGAGCAGATCCTGATCAGATTTCTCCTACAGGAGTCATCTAATCTAGATCTACTGTGTTTGCAAAGGCCTGAAAAGATGTTTATATGAGGGATTGGGTTAAAGTGAAAGTCTCTACTTGTAACAAATTACATGTTTTCAAAAATGCCTAGAGGTGTCTGTCGGTTGGTTGGTTGGTTAGCCCCAAACTTTAATGTTGGTGATAATTTTGTTGCCATTGCACACTTACTTTAAAGTTGGCATGCATGTGCAACTTTTGGAGGCAAACATTTTTAGAGGTGCCTTATTATGGTCATGGTCATATGTCAAGGTCAAATGTCATATTGGGGGCATAGTGTTTCACAAACACATTTTGTTCGATATAAGTTCAAATTGACAATCTCCATTATAATGAACATAATCAATACCAAATTTTATGATGTTATTGAAAATATGCGATTGTTGTTTGGACTTCCTCTTTAGGTGTTAGGAATGTTTGTGCCCAGTTCAGGCAGATGTGTATTTCTGCTATTCAACCTTGTAATAATAGTAGGTGTTGAAAAAGTGAAATACATCATTTTATTGGTAATTGAATATTTAAAAAATTTGATCAGCTTCAGACACATAATGTAATTGACATTTCTAAACAGTGAACTATTGTTGTACATGATTGCTGTAATTGGCATTCCTGAACAATGAACTATTGTTGTACATGTATATATGACTGCATGTTTAATTGTAATTGGCATTCCAGAACAGTGAAATATTGTTGTACAATGTGTATTTGAAAAGTAGTGACACCAATCCAGTATGTTCACCCTGCACACACACAAGTATAGCATGTCAATTGAAATTGATCTGACTATAGTGCACTAGAATCACATGCAAAAGCACTTTTAAGTAGCAGTTGAAATACATGTAGTTGATCATTATAGTGGATAAAAAATATCGGAATAGGTGCAATCTTCGCATAGAGCAGATGGCATATAATTGTAGGATGTGCTGGCTGCTTGACGTCAGGGCATAAGAAATGACAGCCAACTTGGACAGTGTATGGGGTTGATGCACTACCATACTGTACTGTACCACATTTATTTACCCCTGAGCACAAGAGGGAGAGGGTAGACTAATCTGCTGCTTTGTTTGTATAAAAACAAAATATATGCCCTGTTTTTAGCTCACCTGAGCAAAGCTCAGGGTGAGCTTTTGGGAGACTTGAATGTCCGGCGTCCGTAGTGTGTCGTGCGTCGTCCGTCGTCAACAATTTGCTTGTGAACACTCTAGTCGTCACAATTGTAGTCCAATCTTCATGAAACTTGGTCAGAATGAATGTCTTGATAAAATCTCGGACGAGTTCGAAAGTGGGTCAAGTTGGGTTAAAAACTAGGTCACTAGGTCAAATAGTAGGAAAACCTTGTTAACCCTCTAGAGGTCAAATTTTTAGCCCAATTTTCATGAAACTTGGTCAGAATGATTGTCTTGATAAAATTTTGGAGTATTTTGAAAAGTGGGTTATGTGGGGAAAAAACTAAGTCACTAGGTCAAACAGTAGAAAAACCTTGTGAACACTCTAGTGGTCACAATTTTAGTCCAATCTTCATGAAACTTGGTCAGAATGATTGTCTTGATAAAATCTCGGATGAATTTGAAAGTGAGTCAAGTGGAGTTAAAAACTAGGTCACTAGGTCCAAACAGTAGAAAAACCTTGTGAACACTAGTGGTTACATTTTTTGTCCAATCTTCATGAAACTTAGTCATAATGATTGTCTTGATAAAATCTCAAAGGAATTTGAAAGTGATTTATGTGGGGTTAAAAACTAGGTCACTAGGTCAAATAGTAGGAAAACCTTGTGAACACTCCAGAGGTCACATTTATAGCCAAATCTTCATGAAAATTGGCCAGAATGATTGTCCTAATAAAATCTTGGACATTTTAGAAAATGGGTTATATGAGGTCAAAAAGTAGGTCATTGGGTCATATCTTAGAAAAATTTAGTTTACACTCCAGCGGCCACATTTTTAGCCCAGTCTTCCTCAAACTTGCTCAGAGTGTTTGTCTTGGTGATATCAAGGTTGGGTATGATCATGGGTTGGGTTGGAATAAAAAGTAGGTCACTAGGTTAAATCTTAGAAAAATTACTCTAGAGGGCACATTTTTAGCCCAATCTTCATTGATCAGAATCATTGTCTTGATAAAATCAATATACTAAATCTTTGAAAATCTTGTTCTACAGAACCACTGCTCATGATCCACTATCAACATTGTTCAAATATTGTCCTTAAGGTCAATATTGGCCCAACCAATGAGCTACCCAGCAAAAATCTTAAATCTATGGTAATCAGGTGAGCGATTAAGGGCCATCTTGGCCCTCTTGTTTTTTACTCTGATGGAATTGTGGTTCGAGTCCCTGTTCCTATACACAGTGGTGTTACTGCTACATCTTACAAAGAAAGTGTCCTCTCTGCTGTTCTTGACCAATGCACAGAAAAGCACCCAAAGACAGGGGTGCATGGCATCCAGCTGCTACATGACAATGCCCAGGCTTATCGTTAAGCCATAGTACAGAAATACCTCAAGGAGTTTTACCACATCCACCATATAGCCCTGATCTCTCCCCTGGTGTCTTTTGGTTGAATGCTTACATGAAATCATGCTGAACAGGGCGAGACTTTGAAACATGTAGCACAGTTGGAAGTGCTCTATACCAGTGTATTAATAGTATACCTAAAGAGCGCTTCCAAAATGCATTTTCAAAGGCTTTGCGCCTGCAAAAATGTATACAATCAAGCAGAGAGGACTTTGATAGTCTCAGATAGTCATTTTTCTGGAAAATGAGTGAGGTATAGATAACCAACCACTGTTGCTATGTTCCTCGTACATGATTGCATGTTGAATTGAAATTGGCATTCCTGAGCTGTAAAATATTTTACTGTGTGTTTCATTGTAATTGGCATTTTTGAACAATGAACTACCAATTGAACATAATTGTATGTTAAATTATAATTGGCATTCCTGTACAGTGAAATACTGTTGTACATGACTGCATTTTTAATTGTAATTGTACATGACTGCATGTTGAAAACAATCCTATACAGTGAAATATTGTTGATCATTACTGAATGTTTAATTTTAAGTATTATACAGTGAAATGTTGTTGTACATAACTGCTTTTTTAATTGTAAATAGCAATCCTGAACAGTGAAATACTGTCAGACATGACTGAATGTTTAAATGTAATTGCTATACAATGAACTATTGTTGTACATGACTGCATGTTTTTATTGTAATTGGCAATCCTGAACTGTTGAACA
The DNA here is from genome assembly GCA_963576725.1 of Azorinus chamasolen. Lineage (NCBI taxonomy): Eukaryota > Metazoa > Mollusca > Bivalvia > Cardiida > Solecurtidae > Azorinus > Azorinus chamasolen. The sequence continues at coordinate 38,433,419 of OY755251.1, forward strand.
TGACTTTATAATTATATGTTATTCCTTTACAATGAAATACTGTGTACATTAGTAACATTACTACATGTTTAATTATTTTCATTCCTGAACAATTAACTACTATAATTGTACATGTTGTAATTGTACCTGACTGCAATGTTGCACTGTAACTGGCATACCTGAACAGTGATATATTGTTGTATATTACTGCATGACTGTCCACTTGTAAATGTCTGTCTGTCTGTTTGTCAGTGTCTGTCTGTCTATCAGTGTCTGTCTGTCTGTTCTTCTGTCTGTCACAAAATATGTATGTGCTTCTTCTCAGAAACAGCTAGCCAGATTTCAATGAAACTTCACAGCAGTAATTACCATGAAGCGTAGTTGTATATATCCCCAGGATAATTTTTTTTATAGAGTTCTGTCCATTTGAATGACAAAAATGTTACATAAAATCCCAATTTCTCATTTAAATGGCTGGTCGGGTTTGGAAAAAACTTAACAACTATGATCACCATGAAGTGGTGTTGTGCATGTCCCCAGGATAATCTGGCTGGTCCCCAGAATAATCTGGTTTGATTATCTTTCACATACTTATGTCTCCTGGAATGGTAAAAAATTGCTTTAATCCAATTTCTTATAAATGGCTGATCTGGTAAAAAGATCACGATGAAGTTTAATTGTGATGGATAGATATATATTAGGGTGTGCTGTTTTTAGCTTTAGAGCTCTGTTTCCTTATGAAATCTTATAAGATCTGATTCTGTCATTGTCTGTCATTCCCTTATTCATGATGCCATTATAAAAAATAAGTTAGTTAATATTCATGATGTCATTATTTGTTACATGAATATTCATGAGGTACAGGTTCAGACACAATTGTCCTGTGGTTGCAGATATGACAATAAGACGGAGAATAACAAAAGTGTCAAATTAACCCTTATCCGGCTATTTCTGACTTGACTCATATTTGTCAATAGCTTGGATCTAGAGGTTTCATTGATGGAAATTTCTGTATCAATATATCGATGGAAAAATATCGACAATATATTGCTTTCTATACAAGAACATGATTTTTGCTCTGTAGTTACGATTCCATCTGAGTGTAAAAAGTTAAAGTTTCGATATACTTACAGTCTAATTGAATTAATTCGGACCTCGTTCCCTCATAATGACGGGATAATTCGTATGTATTGCAAAATCCCAGTACACTGCCTATTGTTTTCTATATACAAAAGATGCAAATATTAGGAAATGTAAAACTCGGAAAATTTGGAAGTGTAGACAGGCCCGTACCTTCATTAATCCCATTGTTTATTTCGGACTTACTCGGATCAGTGAGATTGGCAGTGCTTAAGATTATCGCACGTCGTATTTTCACTTTTATGCTACAGCGTTCCTGCTCTATTGTTAATTTCTCACCTTTATTGGTTGTTACACAATGTGACACAGATGGTCAGCAATTAACTGTCAATTTTTTTCAGGTTCGAAATTTTGCCGAGAAAATCAGCAAAGTGTGTCACTGTTCAATTTTAATTCACTCGTCCTCACAAGTTTCCTAATGTGAAACTAGGTGTAGGAAATATTTGACCGATCTGAATTACTGAGGAGACCTTTTTACTAAATTAAGAAAGAAAGAAAAAAGAATGAACAGCATCAATATTCTACTGACTTTTTCTGTTTCATATTCCTCAATTCCGTGGACATACATGAGCGTGTGTGTAATTCACCTCCAGCATCACATACACAATTATAAACGTGTTATGTTTATTTCGCCATGGCTCAATGACACTTTTAACCCTTAATCTGTTGGTCCGCAATTGTCATGTATGCAAACAAATTAAATCCAGATGAGAGACCGGGTAACTCGGCGTCTGATCCAGATCCAGACATTTGACACTCAGTCAACATTTTTACAAGGAATAAAAGGGAATTTGTGAAGTTTTGATAAAGGCATTAGAAGCAGACTGAATTCTTCACATGTGCAAATTTTCATAACAGGCAAAGGGTTACAGGATGTTACTAGTAGGTCAGTGAGGGTGTGTCAACAACCATCAGAGATCACTCGTTTTATTTTTAACCCTTATCACTCAAATTGCGACTGTTATTAAATCATTCACCAGGGTTGTGGGAAATTTGGACAATATTTCAAAATATACTTTATACTTTATTCAAATCCATAAGGCCATCGGCCCATGAGGAAGTGTATACATAGTATACACAATAAACATATATTCAAAACTATAACTGACAAAACTATAACTGACAAAACTACAACTGACATAACAATACATAAAAACATCAGTAATGTAATTATTTTCCGGAGAAGGTTGCTAAAACCTAGGGTACATTAATAGGGCTTCTAAAAGTTTGAGATAAGACAAGTGCATCTTTACAATGTGCTTGCCATCATATTGTGACTAGAGTTACACTGCAAGAAAAGCATTGATGTAAACATCAAAGCGGGCCAGAACAGCCATGCTGGTTTTGTTAAAATCTAATGTGAAACAAAAATGCTTAGAATATGAGTGATCATGATACTTATATGTTGCACTAACCCTTTCAATGAAGATATATAAACGCAGACAAATGAATTATTTTTACATGAAAATATACACTGATTGGCATTATATTAATAAAATCATGCAATCATTCAAAGGTTTAGTTCAGCATATTGCTCTTGGAATTACTACAGACATAAGTATGATTTCAGACACCCTATCAAACAATGAAATAATAATACTTAAAACAACTAAATAATGAGTTTGGCCAAAGCTTTTCAATACTGAGAATTTAAGAAATGAATCAACTACCGAAATAGTTTAAATTGTAGTTTGATAGATAATTAACACGTTTTGCGTTGATTATTGACGGATCAGTCATTATTAAATCTTAGAAAAGAAAAGTATCATTTTCATTGTAAAATCTTATTCATATATTAATAAACTCTGATAAGATAAGCTTAATGTAGCACACCTATTTGCAGCAAATCTGGAGTTTAACTGTATAGAGGATCTTAAATGAGTGCCCATCACAAACAGCTTCCACGAAACGAGCCTACTATAATAATATGACACGAGCTTTAGCGAGTGTCACATTCATAACGGCAAACGAGCTCCACGAAAACAACATGCAATGAACACTAATGTAAGATTCTTTATCACAAAAGCCTTAAAAGTGCAATAGAAAATGCAACCGGCTATAGCTGACGGCTGTTTCGGCCATTCCTTACAAACCGCAGGCTAACGATATATCATGCCATATATACAGTTGTTCATGTATCAAAGGCGTTATTATGACAATATTAATCATATAACGGAAGAACAGTTGCTTGAACAGTCAGTCTAAACGTAATGTGCAATATTGGCCTCTTTAATCATAACTTATGTACATGTATACGAATATTCGTATTAAATTGCAGAAATATTATTTGAGCTAAGTGCATGTTTGAAATAGTGAATTCAGCAAAGAACCTCTCTTACTACTTCACATGCATTTAACAAACTTTCTCAGTGGCTCTGAATATACATATTCATACATATCAACAGATAATGTGGAATGTTATTTGCATATCCATGAACCAATAAAATATCTTATCTGGCGTCCAAAACCTATGGTTTCCAATTGAAATCCGAGTCTCTGATGTCGCACATCAAACGAAATTTGAAATTTAGAATATCTCAATATATATAAAATAGAAATATGTGTGCTTATGATTCTTTGGATTTCAATTGGCGCAGTATTTCCATACCAGTAGTGTTAAATAACGATTGCATATGCAGCTGATTTGATAGCAAACGCCTTTTCAATAAACATAGCTAACATTTCCACTTCTTGATTATTTGTAGAGTTTATCAACAGCACAAACTTTTGCATATTTGGCCTATGCCAAAAGAATTTCTTGAGATACAGTTTTCTTAACTCTTTGTACAGTTCGCATTCCATAACAAAATGATATTCATCTTCAATAGTTTTACAATTATTACATATCCGCTCATTTCTAGGTATTGTGTTGGGTCTATGCCACCGACCCATCTCAATTTCGAGCCTGTGTGAGGATACTCTAAGTTTAGTAAGAGCAATTCTAAACTTAGTAATATTACATATAGACAGATACGGTTGGAATTCAAACTTACGGCAACTATTATAAAAACATGCTCTACTTGAATCATTCAAACTATTTTCCCAGTCTTGAATAAAAATATCATGAATTCTTTCCTTAACTATTGCTAAAAATACATTTTGATTAGCTACACCCTGGGCTAACCAGACATTATTAAAACCCATCCGGCATAGCAGATCACGAATAAGAGATACCCAATTCTTTTTATTAGGGTACTCATAAATATCACTTAATAACATATTGTACACTATTCCAATATATTTGGCATCACTCGCATTGAGTATTTTGAACCAGTATCTAATAATGTTAAAGTATCTACCACATATAAGTTTTTTCCTGCCAAGTTCGCCATAAATAAAATCATTCTGTGTTGATTTCTTAACTCCTAAAAGTTTCTTTCAATACAGTTACCCCTATGAAAGCCCCAAACCTCAGACCCATAATTCAAGATTGGTAATACAAGTTTGTCAAAAAGTTCAATTCTGTGCTTGACCGAAATAGAAGTAAACTTGTGTAAATATTTATTCATTTTAAAAAGTGCTTTAATATATGAGCAGATGATTTTTTTGTGTGTGTCAGCATTGTAAGTGAAACTGAAATGAAAAGGAGTTTAATGTCGTAATTTGTTCCAAGATAAGTGCAGGTAAGGTTTGACTAGTACTATTTCATGCAGTTGTACCCGTAACACTGTACATTGAGTATTTCTTATGATACATCGAAAATTACAACAGACAAGTCATGGCCGACCTGTGAATTGAAAATGCAAATACTCGGAACATTGGATAATTCGGATTTTATATGCAGTCCGGCAAGCATCCGAGTTATCGTGATTAGACTGTATATAAAAGAATACTGTATATCCTTTGTGGTTTATGTTATACTGTAACACTTTGTGGCTTATATTATACTGTGACACTTTGTGGCTTATATTATACGGTAACACTTTGTGGCTTATATTATACTGTAACACTTCCAAGTTATTAGTCCCCCACCGGTTACCGGTTGGGGGACTATAGGTTTGCTCGATTCCGTCTGTCTGTCCGTCTGTCCATCCATCCGTCTGTCACGCTTGGTGTCCGGGCCATATCTCCTACAAAGTTATGCCAAATTCATTATAACTTCACACATTGAAGAAGCATGATGAGGGCTAGTGTCATGCACAAGGGTCATAACTCTAGCATCAATATTTTTGGAGTTATTCCCCTTTAACATATTTTTTTTGTCCGGACAATAACTCTTTATCTACTGGTTCAATTGATTTGAAACTTCACATATGGAACAATCATGATGAGGGGTAGTGTCATACACAAGGGCCATAACTCTAGCATCAATATTTTTGGAGTTCTTCTCCTTTTTCATATTTTCTTGTCAGCCCGTCTGTCACACTTCGTGTCCGGGCAATATCTCCTACAAAGTTAGGCCAAATTCATTATAACTTCACACATTGAAGAAGCATGATCAGGAGTAGTGTCATGCACAAGGGCCATAATTCTAGCGTCAATATTTTTTGGAGTTATTCCCCTTTTTCATATTTTTTTGTTCGGACAATAACTCTTTATCTACTGGTTCAATTGATTTAAAACTTCACATATGGAACACACATGATGAGGGGTAGTGTCATGCACAAGGGCCATAACTCTAGCATCTATATTGTTGGAGTTATTCCCCTTTTCATATTTTCTTGTCCATTTAATAACTCTTTATGTACTGGTTCAATTGATTTGAAACTTCTCATATGGAACAAGCATGATGAGATGTAGTGTCATGCACAAGGGCAATAACTCTAGCATCAATATTTTTGGAGTTACTCCCCTTTTTATACGCCCACCTAATAAATAGTTTGTCCGCTGTTTTCTTGGAAAACTATTTGAGAGATATTAATGAAACTTCACACAAATGTTTAATGCATCAAGATCTGAAGCCGAGTTGATTCTGAGGTTCATTTGATTTTTCATTTCAGAGTTATGGCCCTTGTCCTTAAAATATATGCAAATAGTTTGTCCGCTGTTTTCTGGGAAAACTATTTGAGAGATATTAATGAAACTTCACACAAATGTTTAATGCATCAAGATCTGAAGCTGAGTCGATTCTGAGGTTCATTTGATTTGTCGTTTTGGAGTTATGGCCCTTTTACTTAAAAAATAATGCAAATACATGCAAATAGTTTGTCCGCCGTTTTCTGGGAAAACTATTTGAGAGATATTAATGAAACTTCACACAAATATTTAATGCATCAAGATCTGAAGCTGAGTTGATTCTGAGGTTCATTTGATTTGTCATTTCGGAGTTATGGCCCTTGTCCTTAAAAAATATGCAAATAGTTTGTCCGCTGTTTTCTGGGAAAACTATTTGAGAGATATTAATGAAACTTCACACAAATGTTTAATGCATCAAGAGCTGAAACTGAATTGATTCTGAGGATCATTTGATTTTTCGTTTCAGAGTTATGGCCCTTGTCCTTAAAAATAATGCAAATAGTTTGTCCCCTGTTTTCTGGGAAAACTATTTGAGAGATATTAATGAAACTTCACAAAAATGTTTAATGCATCAAGATCTGATGCTGAATAGATTTTGAGGTTTATTTGATTTGTCATTTCGGAGTTATTGCAAATATATGCAAATAGTTTGTCCGCTTTTTCTGGCAAAACTGTTTGACAAATATTAATGAAACTTCATACACATGTTTAATGCATCAAGACCTGAAGCTACGTCGATTCTGAGGATCATTTGATTTGTTGTTTCGGAGTTATGGCCCTTGCACTTAAAAAAATAATGCAAATCTATGCAAATATGAGGATGGCCATAACTTTTTCATTTGAAATGATATTTACTTCAATATGTTTATATGGTTAAACCTTAATGTGAATTTTCACATATATTGCGGGGGGTTTTATATGTCATTTTATTCTAAATTTATGGTCCTTGAACTTCGTGTGTTCGTTGCTTTGTTAGTCGGTAAACTTTTAGTTTGTCTGTTGTTTTCTGGGAAAACTATTAAAATCATATAAATGAAACTTAACACAAATGTTTTAAGCAACAAAATTTGAAGCTGAGTTTATTTTGAGGTTCATTCAGTTTGTCTTTACAGAGTTATGGCCGTTGCACTTTACAAAAATCTGCAAAAATGAGGATTAGCTGAGGATTAACTTTTTTATTTAATAAGATATTCACTTCATTTTTTTTAAAAAATAGTATCACCTTAATATGGAAATCAAGATCTGAAGCACAGATTAGAAAATGTCAACACTTATAAGGCATTTTGAATCAGAGAAAGTTTGCAAGTGGGCGTATTATGTACCGTATGCGGTACTCTTGTTTATATTTTCTTGTCGGGACAATAACTTTTTATTTACTGATTCAATGTATGAAAGTAGGTACTAATACCATTCAGGTGGTCATGTGTATACCATGGTCAACCACACCATGGGTGGGGGGGGGGGGGGGAGTGGAGTTTTTTTTCAGTCCGGTGGGGGACTCATGTCTTGCATAGCAATACAACATGCCCTTGTTTAACTTTATTTTTCAAACTGTAAACAGGTAAGTAAACACCGGAAAATGGCGGAAATGAAAGTATGTGTGGTTCAGAAGAATTTCACTGCAAGTATGTTAGAAGTTACCAACCAGTAAGAAATATTACCCTTGGAAAGGTGTTTGTTTGTCGTCCATCTGTATCGATATTTTGAAACCAGTAGTGATATCGAATCGACTGACGTGATGAATTGATGATATATGGATATCGTTCCTATCATGGCACCTAAACTTAGATGTGATGCCAAGCTATTTGACACTTGGTCAATACCTAAATAGAATTGGAAAAAGTCAAAATTGCACAAGATCCAAATTTAAGGAGACTTTATGTTCTCACAACAGGGTGAGGGTTCACCCTTTCCCTGTTCTATATTTAGTCCCAATTTTCAATACCTAATGAATGTTCATGGACAAAATGGTTATAATGAAATATGGAAGGTGTAACATTGTAACCATTTTAGAAACTAAAGAAACGGATCTATCAAATTCAATATCATTTGTTTGGGGCAGAGGAGTGCTTTCGCACATTGTAAATGAAATTTGTTTAATGTTTTGGTAATTTGTATGAGATTCTTTTAATCGTGGGCCTCAAGGAAGATTAGTTTTCAGACTAATTGAGTTATCCTCGTTAAATATAATCTTCCAATCATTCATTCATTCATTCATTGAATTAGCAAATAGAGCAGACCCTGATCAGACCACTCCTATAGGAGACATCTGATCTGTTTTCAAATGCCTAAATAGGCGTTTATATGATGGAAAGGGTTAATAGTTTGCCTTGCACTATTTTACAGTTCAGTGATGAAACTGGCCAATTATCAACAAATTTGAAATTTCAGTAATAGCAGCTAGATGGAGTCGGTATTAACAATAATAATAACATGGTGACAGACTCGCACCATGTCGGTATTCTTACAGAGCCTTTAGTCAACCAATTAATAATAATAACATGGTGACAGACTCGCACCATGTCATTCTTACAGAGCCTTTAGTCAACCAATTAATAATAATAACATGGTGACAGACTCGCACCATGTCATTCTTACAGAGCCTTTAGTCAACCAATTAATAATAATAACATGGTGACAGACTCGCACCATGTCATTCTTACAGAGCCTTTAGTCAACCAATTAATAATAATAACATGGTGACAGACTCGCACCATGTCATTCTTACAGAGCCTTTAGTCAACCAATTAATAATAATAACATGGTGACAGACTCGCACCATGTCATTCTTACAGAGCCTTTAGTCAACCAATTAATAATACTAACATGGTGACAGACTCGCACCATGTCATTCTTACAGAGCCTTTAGTCAACCAATTAATAATACTAACATGGTGACAGACTCGCACCATGTCATTCTTACAGAGCCTTTAGTCTACCAATTAATAATACTAACATGGTGACAGACTCGCACCATGTCATTCTTACAGAGCCTTTAGTCAACCAATTAATAATACTAACATGGTGACAGACTCGCACCATGTCATTCTTACAGAGCCTTTAGTCAACCAATTAATAATACTAACATGGTGACAGACTCGCACCATGTCATTCTTACAGAGCCTTTAGTCAACCAATTAATAATACTAACATGGTGACAGACTCGCACCATGTCATTCTTACAGAGCCTTTAGTCAACCAATTAATAATACTAACATAGCCTTTAGTCAACCAATTAATAATACTAACATGGTGACAGACTCGCACCATGTCATTCTTACAGAGCCTTTAGTCAACCAATTAATCTTTAACACTCTTTGTAACCTTCTACATTGATGGCGACAGAAAAGTTTTTATGCAAGTTCTTCAGAAAATATAATCAGAATGTGAAACAGCTTTGTTCCTAATGACATGCTTTCTTATTCAGCATCTTATCTGGATCCAAACTGCTTGCACAGGTTGTCATAAGGTCGTTTATACAGTGCTGACTGTTAGTTCTGTGACTAGGTAGCATTTGCTCCACAGTCCTGTTGCCATGAAGTCTGCAGTTAATGTAGATTTCTGTAATTGAAAGGAAATACTTTAAAAGCAATCAGTGTCTGCGTTGAAAAGATTCTGTTAATGCATCTTGTATCATTCTGTCATCTGGGTATTCAGTCACACAAAATTATATTAACTCATAGCAGCTGAAATATGTTGTCGTCTGCAACAAACTGTCCGTCTGCTACAAATTCTTCAAGTTAATTTTCTCACTTTTTGTTACAAAAAACACCCATGATGATTGTGTTGAACAGTTTGATTAGATTAAGAGTTACTGAGTGTCTTGTGTTAACCCTTTCCTTGTTCTATATTTATTCCAAATTTCAATACCTACAGAATATACATGGACAAAATAGTTTTATAAAGAAATATGGAAAAATTGAAACATTGTATGAGGGAAAGGGTTAAAACTGTTATCAGGAATTTGCTGCTTGATTGGTTACATTTTTTTTACTTACATCTGACTTTTTCGAATTTTCCAGGTGTCAAACAACTTTTAATTTTGACTAGGTGTCAAACAGCTTGAATCCTGATAAGAATTAGAGTGTCTCATTTGGATCTAAGCCTTTTGCAAATTCGAGTCAAGTCACAATTTGCATGAACTCCTTGCAAGCTAGTGGTGAAATCGTGATTACCTATGCAAACAGTTTAGATCCAAATGAGACACCGCATTGTACGGCGTATCATCATGATTCAAACTGTTTGACACTTTGACCATGTTTTTGCAAAGAAATAAGAAAAAATTTATTTGAAGAATTGAAGCAGACGGCAATCGTTGCAGACACAAAATTACTTAGCATGCAAAGAGTTAAAAAGGTTGATGGTTGTCATTGTAGAAAATTAATGACAGCTTCAGTGCTGAAGCTATATTTATTGTATTTTCCTTCACAAATACACACAATAACTTTGTCAAACAATTTGTATCCTGACAAGATATTAAGTTACCCAGCATCTCATTATGATTTAGACTATATTTAAGTGGTCCATAGTTACAAGTTGACTGCCAAACTTTTAAACCCTTTCCCTGTTCTATGTTTATTCCAAATCTCAATACCTATTTGGGAGGGGGAGATTTTTAAAAGTTTGATGACATCACTAGTGTCTTTGTAATGCATGTTGAGAAAGAGAGTAATTGACTATTAGGCAGTTGCATATCTTGCAAAGTTTGCAAAACTTGGATTAAATGATTGTTTTATTGATTTTTATTAGATCAAGATCTAATAAAATTACTCCAAAGAAAATGTTTTCTTTAAAAGGGGGGGGGGGGGGAAGTACGCTGGCTTTGCCTCCTCTAAATCCGCACCTGAATGTTCATGGACAAGATAGTTGTAATGAAATATGGAAGGAGGAAAATTGTAGTCATTTTTGAAAGTAAAAAAATGGATCTTTCAAATTTCAGGAGGCGTCTGATCTGGGTCTACTCTGTATGCTTAATGAGTGGAAATGCGTTTCTATGAAGGAAAGGGTTATTGGCAGAGATTACCCCTTTCAACCCTGAGTTGTCAGTACAATAGCCCATCAGTGGTTAACCATTTCTTCCATATAAATGCCTTTTCACGCATTTGCAAACAGAGTAGACCCAGATAAGACTGCTCCTGTAAGAGCCGTCTGGTCAGGATCTGCTCTGTTTGCTTATGAAACGATAATGGAATATTCTTGAAATAAAAGGTTAATTTGTTTACTGTTTACACCGTTTACTGTTTACATTGTTTAGTGTTACATTGATAACGCTTAGCACTTAGGGATAATTTTGTAAAAAACTATGCTATATGGACAATTTCATGAACACATTAATTTTGCTAATATGGATAATTTCATAAACACATTTGATAATTTTGTTAAAAGCTATGCTAATATGGACATTTTCATAAAATTTAATACATTTGATAATTTTGATCAAACCTTTGCTAATGTGTACAGTTTAATAAAAAACTTTACTCAGCGGGACAATTTCGTAAAAACCTTTAGCAATATCGTGAACACCTTTGACACTTTCGTAAACACTTCTGCTAATATATATACAATGTCATAAATAACATTGCTAATATGTATAATGTCATAAAAACCTTTGCTAATACAGTCAAATACTGTTAGCTCGAACTTGGTTAGGTCGATTTACTAGTTAGCTCGAACCTACTTTGTTGGTCATGATAGTTTCCTTATATACACCGAACCGCAAAAGAAACGCAACAGCTGGGGAAACACATATAATTAAAAACTAAACAGTTCAAATGATAAATAACGGTTTTATTTCATTTTATATGTATCTTACCTACATACTGTATACATTTCATTAAAATGTATTAACAAATTCTCCCGATTTCATTATGTCAAAGTTCATTACCCACAAGTTCAATTTTCACACATTGTCAATACCTCGTGTATCCTCCAATGGCTATTGATAATGTGTGAAAATTGAACTCATGGGTAATGAACTTTAACATAAAGAAATCGGGAGTATTTGTTGATACATTTTGATGAAAATTACACGGTATGTAGATAAGGTATCCATAAACTGTAATACAAGCGTTATTTATCATTCGAACTGTTTAGTTTAGAATTACATGTGTTTCTCCAACTGCTGCGTTTCTTTTGCGGTTCGGTGTAGTTCTACATAAAACACAGTAGAATACCTCGTTATTTTTAGCTCTAAATTTTGGCTTGCTCGAAGTAAAATTTAAGTCCCGTGTGCACATATCTCTTTACTTTAATCCAGTTACCTTAGCATAACACTTACTGTCTCGCCTGATCAGACTACACAGTATAATGTGTGAAATACTTGTTGCTGCGGCAGCCTTTGAAGCTGCCCGCACGTGACATTTAACATGCCGCTTGTGCTGTCTATAATAATCCGCTAATACCCTATGCACACCATAAGTGGCTGTTTGTTTGTAAACTTCGGGACCAGTTTTCGTGTCATTGATGAGTGAGCGAAGACCAAGCGATTGATTTGCTTTATTAATGATAGTAGCAAGTGTGTGTAAATAGTGTTTTATGCATAAAATGCTTATTAGCACTGATGCCAGCGATTAGAAAAGGGTTTATAATGCATACATAAATGTATGTGTTCCAGTCTACCGTGTGTTTTTGTGTGTATAAAAGACAGTGACATCGTCTAAGCTACAAATGGAAGTGTATCCATGGCAGCAGGGCTCTAGAAATCCGGAAAATCGCCGGTCTGGACCGATTTTTGCATTTTGAGACTGGTTTGTATTTCAGAATCTTAAAAAAATTTGGTCCGAAAATCTTAAGCAGACAACGTTTCTAATCAAAATCATCAGCTGAAAGTAACTGTTTTCATTTGACCCCATCATTAACGTGTCAAGAGATTATATATATGTATAATATGTATATATGTATAATTTTTCCCCCTCATTATTTGTGTTAACTCTTTCCCTGTTCTATGTTTATTCCAAATTTCAATATCCACTGAATATTGATAGGAAAAAGCCTAGCTTTGGGGGCATAAAAAACCCCAGTTATAATGAAATATGGAAGGTGGAACATTGTAGCCATTTAAGAAAGTAAAGACATTCAAATTCTACTAGCAAACAGAGCAGGACATGATCAGATGGCTCCTACAGGAGCTGTCTGATCTGGGTCTAGTCTGTTTGCAAATGTGTGAAAGTGCATTTATATGAAGGAAAGGGTTAACTAATTTTTGAATGCTATTCTGTGTATAATGTATAATTTCTAAACTTTTGTTCTTCTAGATCTATGTATGTTTATATATATATATATGATGTATTGAGGCCCACATGGAACAGCGATTTTTTTCCTGGGATTGTGAATGGGTCCGGTACCCCTTGAATTGTGAAAAATTAGCATTGTTTTGGCAAAAATTGTGAAAAAAGTATCTGTGTTTTTACAAAAATTGTGAATCACCTTTTGAAAGAATTTTCGGCCGAATATAAATTTGGGGACCGAGATGCATAAGTTTTATTCATATTCTTGTAAAAGCGTCCGAGACGTGTAAAGAAAAGCGATACGAAATTCGAATACCTCGGACTTTATCCCAATAAACCGTTTGAGATACAAAACTTTGCAAAGGGGAATATAGCGATGTAAATATTGTTAAAAAAATTGGTGTAAGTACAAAGTAAAAGGCCGATTGTGAAATAATTAAACAGCTTTGTGAATGGGTCCAACGGACCGTGCTTGTAAATTGTGAAGGTCTGTTTCAAATTGTGATAAGGGGGGGGGGGGGGGGGCTAATGTCTGCGCATCTAGAAATATGTGGGCAAATGTCCGGGTGGCTAAAGTCCGTCTATCAGCTGGACCGGTTGGGATTTGAAAATTTCTAGAGCCCTGCATGGCAGTGTAAATATTTCGTTGTTACTTTCAGTTTTATGTTTTGTTTATATGTGATTATTTCTGCTTCATTTGAAACTTTATTTCTATGAATATTCCTGTTTGTTTTGTGTTCATGTTACCAAAAATAGTGCCCACTAGATCTAATAGAGTAATTACCAGTATAGGTGTCACGGAGTATATCTTCTTACTACATTCTTATAAATTACATATACAGTATAACCTCTGTTGATCGGCACCCCTCTTAACCAGAAACCCCTGTTATCCAGCACTGCTGTTTGGTCCCGGCAGTTTCCCTATTTGTTTTATGTATCCAAACTCTCTCTTGATCGGAACCCCTGTAAACCGTTAACCGGCATACCTTGACAGGCCAATAAAGGCAAATTAGCGGTTTTTCACACCTTGTTATCCGGTGGTTTGCTGACCTGTGATCATTGACAGTAAGCGCTTTATATTCAGGTAGGTGATAAGTACCGTTAATTTAAATGGGCCTAGGGTAAATAGATCGCCCTTTACAGATTTATATTGTTATCATCATTGAAAGTACATGTATGTACACATGTAAAAAATGGCAATACCAGATTATTTTGCGTCCGGATCTACGCTGTTTGCTAATTGTGTAAAAAAAACAGCGGTGATGGCCCGCCTATACATGTACCTGTGTAGAATCCGAACTTGTGAATAAAATATGGTGTGAATGTTCCAGTGTTTTAGTTGAGCCCTTTATACATGTGTGTTTACTTCCGATTGTACGCTTAACACGCTACGCCTATATTTTACATGTACATGTAGTTCAAAAGACAATAGACAAACAGTAGATCCTGATCAAATGGCTCCTATTTGAATGGAGCTTTCTGATCAGGTTCGGCACTGTTGTATATATTTATATGTAATGTGTGCATTGTCATGGTGGAATTCCCCTCGTAGCGAAAAAAGGACTTGCTGGAATGAATCTTTGGGTACGTAAACTTAAATATAGGCATAATTCTGTTAACCGGCACCCTTTCTAAACCAGCATACTGACGTGGAACCATGGGGTGCCAGATAACAGAGGTTATACTGTACTTCCATAACATACGAGGGGTGTTCCAAAAATAATGTCACTTGCATCGGTGCTCATATAGCGGAAGTGCTTTTGTTCATTTTAATTTGCTCTGCCCTTCAAAATACTCTCCGCCAGCCAGAATAAACCTTTTTAGCCGGTCAATCCATTTTTGGAAGCATTTTTCATACTCTTCAATGGGGACACCCATCAGACACTGATAAACAGCAGATCCAAGGGCATTTCTCGAATTGTATCTCCTTCCAGATAAATGATATTTAAGTTTTGGAAAGAGAAAATAGTCGCAGGGGGCCAAGTCTGGCGAATACGGAGGGTGCGGAAGGACGGTAACCTTCTCTGACTCCAAAAAGTCAGTCACAATACGTGCCTTGTGAGCGGGTGCATTATCATGCAAAAGTCGGACATACTTAAGTCCTGTTTTGGGGCGGCTACTTTTGTAGTAGTTCTTCAATTTTCTCAGAACAACGTTTTTATAGAACTTGCCCGTGACCGTTCTGCCTTTTGGCACCGGGATTTGAATAGCTGGACCCTTATTAGTGAAAAAAATAGCATACAAAACCTTCTTTACCGTTCGTATTCGTTTGGCAATACTTGGGCGTCTGGCATTTTTAGTGGCCCATATTCGGTTGGAAACCTTCCGCTTTGGTTCAAAATAATACACCCAGGTCTCATCACCAGTGACTATATTATCAAAAGCCTTTTTACTATATTTTGGGTACATTTTGAGAAGTTTTTTGCCATTGTTACACGCGTCTTCTTTTGCTCATCCGTTAACAAATGGGGTATCCATCTTGCATTTATCTTTCTAACTTTTAGGTGTTTCTTCAAAATTGCATGAACTCTTGCTAACGACAAGTTTGTCATTCGAGCCAATTGTCTTACGGTGAATCGAGCATCAGTTTTGAGGATATTTCGGATTTTTTCTATGTTACCTTTGGTCGTAGTTGTTGCAGGACGACCTGGGCGAGCAGCATCTTTCAGTTGCTGCTGCCCAGCACTAAATTTAGCTACCCACCTACAAACAGTCCTGTGGGACATTTGGCCCTCCCCATAAATGTCACACACCTCGCGGTGAATATCTACAGCCTTTATGCCGAGTAATGACCTACCTTTTATATAGGCCCTAATTTCAAGAACATTTTCAGCTCGTTTTCCTGTCATTTTGTGTATAGTCTAACGAATAGGCTATGAAACGATGTACACTGTACCGAGGCAAGTGAACGTGTGGACGAGATATTTACCTGTGTCACGAGCCAGTGATCACTCAATCGACACGAGGTGGTTTTGTGCATGAATTGCACGATTTCCGCGAAATAAAGCACAGATGACATTATTTATGGAACACCCCTCGTACATGGAATTCGACAAGTTTATGCATGAATACAGATACGTCGACTTTTGGTTACGTCAAACTTATTATCTGGGTCCCTTGAACTTCGAAGTAACGGTATTCTACTGTATGTACAATGTCAAAAGCCTTTGCTAATATGTACAATGTCATAAAAGCCTTTGCTAATATGGCTTCTCATCAAGATTCAGTCTTTCAGGGTATACACAATTTGCCACCATGTTAAGTCAGGTTAAAGTTACCAAAATGGTGCCAAACTGACATAATTATTCACTTCTGTGTTGTTTGTTTGTTTGTCTGTCATGCTTTTTGCATGATGTGTGATTGGCCACCATCTGGTGTATGTCTGTATGTCCATACACTCTCCTTTCAGTGATACATCTACAACTTCTTGCTGGAAGTACTGTATATCTCCGGTCATAAGTCGAAGTTTTCAGACCCAAAAATCACCTTCAGAAACCTGTCTCGACTTATGGCTGTATCCTAGCCAGGTTTAGAAAAAGAAAGTTGAGCAAAAATCAAAATAGAAGTTCAATTTTCAATCACGAAACTTACGACACTCCCTTGAATAACACTTCCAGTCAACAAGTTCAAAACCATGTTCTCCTTTGAAAATTTGCCACTTCAGCATGCTACATAGATAGAATAACGGATTTTTGTGTTGAAACTGATATTTGTGCTGTTTATTATGATTAAAGTCCATTAATATGCCTTTGGAAATAATTTGAAACTGCCAGCGTTCCCACTGACTATTGCAGAAAATGGCGCTCACTTTATACAAGGGAGGCAATTCTGTTGATGTAACAGCATCAATATCTTCATTGAAATGAATGGTGCAATCACTTTTATGCTTGATCTTTTTGCATATTTTTGTAAGCTGTTTCAGATTATCTCATTTTCTCTCAATATCATCACTATTTAACTAGTTTTCATGTAAAACTCGGGAAGTTTGACTAACTGTGAACCTTCGTCAATCATTATAAAGACAAACAAAGGAAAGTGACTTCACAGGGTCAAATCAGCGTTTCAGTAATTTATTTCAATGTTTGGCAGTATTAATGTGCGAATTTTCATACTCTATGAAGATGGCCATCGATACAGGTGTCATAATCCAGTAAATGTGCATGTACACCTGGAATGGACTAGAATTACTATGGATTAAATTTTGACTAATGAAAATACAGCTTGATTTTTGCCGAGCCAATGAAAATGTTAGGGTCTCTGGGGTAAAATAAGGTGATAAAAGCTATCTAAACAACAATAATAATATTCTGCACACTGACACAGGACCGCTTATAGACATCCGAAATAATTTCTCTGCAACGTAAGATATATTTGTATAACAAATCTAAAACAAATACAGTTACTTCCCTTGGATAATTGCAGCCTTTTGTAAACACTGAACAAACGTGACAGTTAAGCCAAATTTGTTTCGAAATATTTATAAACTTTGATATTTCTTTGATTATAAACTGCTTCTTGACACTCACTGACAAATAATATACGTGTAACCAATGAACTTTGGAAGTAGTTGCAAACGTTATGTGTTTTTGTCTCAAACGCTACAGAAGGATCTATGTGAAAAATATGACTCGACATATGAAAGGGTCAAGGTAAAATTCTTGGATCTGAGGGTCAAAACACCACCCCGACTTATGGCCTGACTCGCACTATGGCCGAAGATATACGGTAGATCAAAATTTGCAGAAAAATTCCTCTAAAGGTCACCTTTTTAGGTTGTTCAGAGAATTCCATTCCATGCGCAACTGGTTGCCATGGCAACTGAAGATCAAAATGTTGATAATCTTCTTGTCTGGAACTGCTGGAATGATTTCAATATATTTTTCAGGAATGATACTTAGATGACCTTCTATCAACTTTGTTCAAACAATTTTGATTCATTGAAAAACATGGTGCTAAAATTATTATAATTTCTGAAAAACTATTTCTGCCAGGCAAGAATCTTGTCATTGTATTTTAAAAAATAGATCAATATTCTGACGTACACAGTATATAAGAACAACATGTATGTGTTCCAGTCTACAGCGTGTTTTTGTGTGTATAAAAGACAGTGACCTTTTGTCTCAGATGAGCTATACAGGACCATGATTGCCCTCTTATGTAATTCCACTGTTGACATGTGACACATTTATTCCTCAAACACACTTGTATTCAGTAATTCTTTGCTAACGAACATGGTGGAATGTCATGTTCTAGGAATATGTGAATAACATGCTCTGTCTATCATGTATATTACCTTAGCCAAATTTGTGATTACTTTGCAAACAGTTTTAATCTAAATTAGACTCTATGTTAGAACACTTTAACCCATTCCCGCTTATTGACACCTTTTGACGCCTCTGTAAAAGTCATTTTGTGAAACCATTGTGAATATGAAGCAATTAATGCTCTATTTATCACAATGGTTTCAAAACTACACAATTCTAAAAAAAAATCCTTTTCTTTATTTAAAGCTCCTTTTCGGTAGATTCATTCAAAGAAGTTGGATCTAAAAATAGCCTATGAGGGAATGGGTTAAGATAGAAAATTCTTCTAAAAGAGTTCTTGCAGAGAGCAATTGCTTTCTGTTTTATACATAAACTTATAAATAGTTGGTATAGTTTATATTTACACAATTTTCAGAAGTTGTCCAATATACCCTGCATTGTAATAGGTCTTCCTCCACCTGTCATTACCTGGCGTTGGAACATGACTGAAAGACAGTTAACCCTTTCCCTGTTCTATGTTATCCCAAATTTCAGTACCTGCTGAATATTCATGGACAAAATAATTATAATGAAATATGGAAGGTGGAACATTATAGCCATTTTAGAAAGTAAAGAAATGGATCTTTCAAATTCTATGAACAAACAGAACAGACCCTGATCAGATTGCTCCTATAGGAGCCATCTGATCTGAGTCTACTCTGTTTGCAAATGCGTGAAAAAAGTTTATATTGTGGAAAGGGTACAGCAACATAAAACGCAGATACAAACAAAACAGTAATAGGTTGAAACAGAATGAAACCCCACCCAAACAGGTACATGTGTAAACAAAACATAGTAATAGGTTGAAACAGAATGAAACACCACCCAAACAGGTACATGTGAAACCCCACCCAAACAGGTACACGTGTAAACAAAACATAGTAATAGGTTGAAACAGAATGAAACACCACCCAAACAGGTCATTTAAAACAGATAATACAAAGTAAGGTGTTAACGCTTTACCGCATACAAACACTTTTTTATGCCTTTGCAAATAGAGTAGACCCAGATCAGGAGCTGATCTGTCTGATAAGTGTCTGCTCTGATTGCTTAGAAATTATATAGATCAGACTACAGTTTCTACCAATACAAAAACATTCTGTGTTCTGTGCCATTAAAAAGAAAACGGCTAATATTCAGTGTCATTAAGTCTTGCATAAGGATTCATTGGGTAAAAGGTTAACCCTTTCCCTGTTAAATATTCATGTAAGAAATAATGACAAGAATATTTATTAGCTGAATTTTTGTGATTGCATAATTATGTATACAGGATATTTTTGGTATTGGTAGCAAAGCTACGAAGGGTGAAACGGTATCTTACGGTACACGTGTACTGCGGTTTTTTCACTTACGGTTCGGTTTTCGGTATTTATTTCCACTTTACGGTACATACTGAACATTTCGTAATGTCTAGTGATGAATCTGCCGTAATAATATAAAAGCCGTTCTCTGATTGGTTCATTCTATAAATAATATCCAGTTAGATTACGCGTTAAGTACATTACTCATAGTTTACATACACGGCTTCTCCGGAGCGAAACGAAAGTGCATCTTTCAATTTGAGAACAGTTTGAAACTGGTCCCAAATTGAAAGATACACTGACAAGCTACATGTCGAAAGTTTTGAAGTCTTTTGGCTTTCGGGAAGGCCAGTCTGAGAGCAGAATGGCAACATGTCATGTAAGCGTTGTTTCGTGGACGTGCCGTAAAAAGCACGTTGATCGCAAACTGACTGTTGTAGAAATTACTGATGATAGACAAGTGAGTTATTGTTATTAATCCTTACTGTGCTGGGTATTATTATATAATACACTTAAACTCTGCTCTGAGATTTTCAATCATAGTCCATTTAAAACTGTGTGGACTAAGATAAGCTGTCTTATTAAAATGTGACATTTGAATGTGACAGCTGCTCAGGGCTTACACTGTTTGCAATGCACTTTGGTTGGAAATCTTATAGTGAGGCTCAATTTCAATTATCATCCTACATGTCACACTGTTTAAACTTGTATAATATTTATAGACAAACAGTGCAGTCCAAGATTGAAAACTTCTAATCATATCTACACTGTTTGCAATGCTTTGTTTACTTGTTTCCAGCACATTGTTGGTTATTTTAAAGTTCCAGTTGAAGAGATTATTAGATAGTGATATTTTCCATAGAATGAGATTTGTATTTTAAGAACTATAAATCAATAGTCTATGACATGGTGTTCAGTATTACATTATTTTAGTGTTTATCCCTTAATACTCGACTGTTTATAATTTTAAGAGATTAATCATCATCTTTGCTAGCTGTGGCAGTTACTGATTCTAGTCAAAACAAATTAATTCAAAAGGGTTTTTTTGTAGGTAAGCTTCAAAATTATGTTTACAAGATAGAAATTTGTGTACCGAAAATGTACCGAACCGTGGCTCATGTACCGTGTACCGAACCGAACCGTGGTTCATGTACCATGTACCGAACAGAACTGTGGGGGTAGTGTACCGTTTCACCCCTAAAAGCTACAGATAATGATGCATACCCAAATACTAAAATCGTCATTTCTCCACCAAACCCTATACTGTGACCACTCTTTAGAATCATCTCGGAGAGACGATTCTAAAGAGTTTTCACAGTATAGGGTTTGTTAGAGAAATGAAGGAGCTATTATAGAAAATGTTTAAAATTGCGCAGCTTATCTGGAGCACTGGGTAGAAAGCAAAGAGTCGGATCTGTTATAATTTCTTAAGCAAACAGCAGACTCTGATCAGATGGCTCCTAAAAAAGCTGTCAAATTTCGATCTACTATGTTTGCAAAAGTTTCAGGCATTTATATGAAGGAAATGGTTAAAGGTAAGCGGGTGTATCTGATGGCCTGATACTTCCAGTCTACATTGATATACATTATCTTGCATTTAATTAAGATCCATGCTGAGTGAATCTGTAATTAGATCCTACTGTCTTTCAAACATCAGACAATGGAATTATGATTTAAATCAGTGAAGGAAAGTCGCTGATTTCACAGTAGAATTAGATTTAAACCTTTCCCAGTTAAATATTTAGTCCAAATTTCAATACCTACTGAATATTCATGGACGGAACATTGTAGCCTTCAAGAGCAGTTTGATCTGGATCTGCACTATTTGGCTAAGTTTGTCTGTCAGAATACTTAATGTAATTAGGATGCAGAAGCATTTTCAGAAAGTAAAGACTCCAGACATGAGACTTCTTTGATCAGGATGTGCCCTGTTTGTCATTTAAAGGTCCTTTCATACTGTGTGGTTATTTACCCTAATCTCGCTGCTTGTGTTTGCAAACAGATTGGTTCCAAACGAGACACGGAGTAACTCGGTCAATAGTTTCTCGAAATCTTGATTGAATTAGAAGTACAGTGATAATGGCATTTGATACAACGGGGTATTAATTACACTGACACAAATTGTGGAAACATATACAACCAAATTGTTTAGTAATAAAGAATTTAAAGCTTTTAGACAGGTGGGAGCCTGCTGCATGGCTTTCATCCTGTATTAAGCTGCCACCTGTCTTACAGGCAGGTATTGATGCTTATTTGAACGTCCAGTTCAGAGGGGTACAACTTAATGTTCGTTATATCAACATTTGCAATATAACAACACTTTTGTGACAACATTCAGAGGATTAAGCATTAACAGGGTCTACACAGTTTGTCAGTTCTAGTACCTTCCTTTTTCCAAATTCAGGGGATTAAGCATTGATAATTTATTAATGGTGACTTAAAATTAGAGGTGTCATTGATGGAAATTTCTGTATCGATATATCTATGGAAAAATATCGACGATATATCGATTTCTATACACGAACATGTTTTCGCTCTGTAGCTCCATCTGAGTGTAAAAAAGTCAAAAGCACAGTTATATTTTAAAATCAGTCGTTCATAAAATAACAGTCAACATTTTCAAGGGTTCCATTTTGGAAATATCTAGACAATGTCGCTGAATTAGGCCTAACACAACGAGTAAACACTAGAAAATGGTGGAAATGAAATTATGCACGGAAATTCTTCAGAAGACTTTCACTGCAAGTATGTAAGAAGTTACCAACCTGTAAGAAATATAGTCTGTGGAAAGGTGTTTATTTGCCCTCCATTTGTATCGATATTTTGAAACGTGTATCGATAATATATTGATATTGTTCCTATCAATGACCCTTCTTACTTAAAATAGGTCTAAACTGTTTGCCAATGCCGGTACACTCGTTTCCCTGCATTCAAAGAATTAAGCACTGGTAATGGACTCTCAAAATATAGTCTAGACTTCCAATCACACTCCTGCCCTTTCAACCACTGTCACTGTCATTGTCATTTAGTTTCTCCTTTGATACACTAATTAAGTATTCAGACAGACAGACTTGCGCAAATAGTGTAGACCCAGATCAAACGGCTCGTTGCAGGCATACTTTAGTTTTAAACCCATTACTCCATGAATATTCATGTAAAAAATAATATATGCATATATATAAATATTAACTAGGATAATCCTTAAACTGGTATATAAACACAATACATGTTTGGCTGTGGCAGAAACTATAGAATCATATCTTTTATATCATAAGCAAATAGAGCAGACCCTGATCAGATGGCTCCTATAGGAGTTGTCTGATCTAGGTCTACTCTGTTTACAAATGTGTAGAAAAGCGTATTTATTGAGTAAAGGGTTAAGTTGGATCAAAACTGCAAATTGTAGTCTCCCTATTTTGTACTCAACAGTAGCAAAGATAAATATCACTGTTGAGGGATGCTGTCTGGGAGTTTAGCACAATCAGCCCACATGTCAAAGACATGACCACATGTTAACCTTCAGTATGCTGAAACAATTGTCCTCCTAGATTATCACCTGATTAATGTCTTAACTCAATGCTTTACTTTGCATTTCTGTAAATCTTGAATTTGAGTTATTAAATTTGGATGAAACTGCTTTGCCAAGTTACCAGTATTGGCCATCTCTTTGGATCAAATTCGTCTGCAGTTGTCATCAACAGAGCTATTTAAAGGTCAAATTGCAAATGAAGTGCCAGAAATTTCTGTAGAATAATAGGAGTCTTTTTGTGACTGAATTTAAAATAGTTGCTACATATTTGATTTGCTGATACAATGCTATCTAATGTGGGTTTTTTTCCTTCAGGTTTTGCCTTGTAAAGAGAAGAAACTACATAACATTACAAGATGAAAAGAAATCTGGACAAAATTGTAGCACACATGAATCTTGAATAGTACACAAGGTAACGTAACATTTTTAACCCTTTACTCCATAAATACGCCTTCTATGCCTCTGCAAACAGAGTAGATCCAGATAAGACGGCTCCTATAGGAACCATCTGATCAGGGTCTGCTTTGTTTGTTTTTCAAATGATAGAGATACAATTCTAAAGTTTCTGCCATTGCCAGGATTTCATT
Source organism: Azorinus chamasolen (assembly GCA_963576725.1). Classification (NCBI taxonomy): domain Eukaryota; kingdom Metazoa; phylum Mollusca; class Bivalvia; order Cardiida; family Solecurtidae; genus Azorinus; species Azorinus chamasolen. The sequence goes on from OY755251.1 coordinate 38,457,440, forward strand.
ATAAAATTTAATCTAATTTATATTTATGACATCATTATTTCTTACTTGAATATTTATGAAATAAAGGATCAACCTTTAACCTCTCATATTCATACACCACAACAAAGTTTAACCCTTTCCCTGTTCAATATTCATGTAAGAATATTTATTACCTGAATTTTTATAATGTTAACTTTTCAGCTGAATTTGTTGCTCTGAATCAGATATATATATAATTTCAAAAGCAAACAGAGTAGACCCTGACCAGATGGCTCCTATTGATCTGGGTCTATTCTGTTTGCAAATGTGTGAAAAAGGGTTTAAATTTGGGAAAGGGTAAAAAAGTTGTATAGAAGTCTGCTCATCTGCCGTTGTCATTGGCCAGTATATGTGTTCTATGTTAACTGTTTACTCCATGAATATTCATGTAAGAAATAATGACACCATGAACATTTATTAACTTTTTTTTTATTGTGCCTCATGACCACAGAAACTTTTATGTCAGAAACTAGAATCTGATCTATACTATTCATAAGCAAACAGAGCAGATCTTGATCAGATGGCTCTAGCAGGAGCAATTTAATTTGGGTCTTCTCTGTTTGCAAAGGCATTAGGAGGCATATCTGTAGAGTAAAGAGTGAAAGATTTAACCAATTTGCAGTGCTTTCTTGTTTGTATGTATCGTGATTTATGTCGGTTTAACAGTATTTTCGTCATATCAGCGAGGTCCAGTTAATTACAGGTGTAGGAAGATCCCAGAGGTTTCCCTGTGCACGGAGCTGATTGCAGTTGTTCTGTGTGTGCATAGAACACCTGGATAGAACTACTGACCCGCTGCATGCCAGCTTGAAGACATTAGTACTCGCAGTTTCATGCTGAATCTTTGTTGGAAATGTTGATTTGAAAAATATTAGAATTCAAACTCAACAAAAACGTGTATGTACAGTACAACTTGTCCTAAGCGGCCAGTCATTTTTTGAGCAAAGGAGTCTTATACACACAGGTGGTTGCTTAATGCAGGGCAAAAGTAATGCAGAAAGCTACTATAGGAGCTCTCTGCATAACTCTTGACCAGTATTAAGCTACTGCCTGCCTTACAGACCCATAATTAGACTTCTTCTTGATGGTCCTTAAGACAGGTTCTGCTGTATATACAGTCAATTAAACTTAGATTATTCCACAACCCTTTATTCTTAAACCTGGTGTTATCCGAAGTAAGTTTATAGTTTAAATTGTTCCTTCTATAGCTACATTTGCCTATTACCTCATAGGCTATTTTTAGATACAACCTATTTGAATAAATCTACCAAAAATGAGCATTAACTAGAGAAAAGGAAACTTTTAGAATTTTGTAGTTTGAAACCATTGTGATAAAGCATTTACTCCTATAGGAGCAAATGCTCTATTTATCACAATGGTTTCATAAAGTGACTTTTACAAAGTCGTCAAAAGTCGTCAATATGAGGGAATGGGTTAAAACAAATGTGGCTTATCCGAATTTGTATTTATCGAAAACCAGCCCATATCTGAAAGGATTTCACAGCCCAAAGTATGTATTTATGCTGAAATACAAAACCTGTTGACATGCACGAAGTGGCTAGTGTAATTGTCGCCATTTGAACATCATGTGACAAACAGAAGAAATAATTATGTGAACTGGATGTAATTATACCCCCCACAATTATACCCCTGCAAACTTGTTTGAGGGGGGTATACTGGAATCAGCATGTCTGGCGGGCGCTCGGTCGTTCAGTCCGTCCGTCCGCATTTGAACATGGGTAGCTTGTGTTGCAAACTCCTCCTTCAGTTTTAAAGTTATTGAATTTATATTTGGTATACATAATAACCACAAATGGTAGATGTTTAAAACGCTATTTTCAAGTGTTTGCCATTTGCAGAATTATCTCCCCTTGAACTTGGAGAATTTTTTGTCATTTTGGTATGAAACATAGGAAGTTGGTGTCACAAACACCTCCTTCAGTTTTAAAGTTATTCAGTGGATAAGTAGTATACATAATAACCATGAATAGTAGATGTGCAGCATTCAATTTTCATGTGTTTAATGCTGGGCATTGCAGAATTATATCCCCTTGAACTTTGAGTATTTTGGCATGAAACATGGGGATTGGTGTAACTCCTTCTTCAATTTTAAAGTTATTTAATTGATACTTGCCATACATAATAACCACAAACAGTTGTGCAAGACACAAATATCATGTGTTTAGTGCTCGGCATTGCAGATTTATCTCCCCTTGATCTTTGAGTATTTTTTGTCATTTTGTCATTAAACAGGGATTGGTGTCGCAAACTCATCCTTTCATTTTAAAGTTATTCAGTTGATACTTTCCATACATAATAACCACAAATAGCAGATGTGCAAGACACACATTTTCATGTGTTCCTTTAGCCAAACTTTAGGGCTGGGCATTGCAGAATTATCTCCCTTTGAACTTATAGTATTTTTGTTTTTGGGTCCTGTTACATGGGTAGCTGGTGTCACAAGCTTGGATTTGCAATCAAAGCTGCCGTGCGGGGGTATTTATCACCTTAGTTTTAGTTCTAGTTACCTGCAAGAAGAAGATGAGCCATTCGCTGATAATTGTTTGATAATTGACTGTAATTTTGATTAAAAAATAATCATAACTAATTTTGATCGCTCTTTTTATTGTTTTATTACTCACATGAGCAAATGCTTTATTCAGATCAAGTTGTATTTAAAAGCCAAGTTTTTCACAACTGGCCACAAGTAAAAAAATATTTGCTATAGCAGTGCATATTTTGGCTGAGCAAATCTGGCAAAGGACACAGTGACTTGGGATGGGGTAGTGGTGGGATATCCAGATTTGTTGCAGTCTGTGCGAAAGATCACCAGACGAATCCAACGGACGAATCCAGAAGAATTTTGTTAGGTCTGGTAAAAACTACTGAAGGCACCGTTCCTTGTGATCTGTAAATTAATCCTGGGTACATAAATTGTGTTCCTTTTTATGCCCCCCAAAGCTAGGCTTTGGCGGCATATAGTAATCGCACCGTGCGTGGGTGTGTGTACCTTTTGTCCGGAGTATATTTCCTTTGTCACATCAGCTACGGATACCAAATTTGTGTGAGTTCATCTTGGGATGGCGGAGCGTCGCGTTTCATTTTGATGTCACTGTGACCTTGACCTTGACCTTTGACCTTGATTTTACGAAAAGCTTGTCCGGAGCATATCTCCTATACCTTACCAGCTACGGATTCCAAATTTGGTGTGTGAGTTTATCTTGGGATGGCGGAGTGTTGCGTACCATTTTCAGGTCAATGTGCCCTTGACCTTTGACCTTGATTTTACCAAAAGCTTGTCCGGAGCATATCTCCTATACCTTATCAGTTACGGATTCCAAATTTGTAATTTGTCTATAAGTATTGGACAGGTATGCTTAGGCAAACAGTATGGACCCAAATCAAACTACAGGGTCTACACTGTTTGCTACTACATTAGCATGAATCAGACATTATAAAGAGCTCTAAATACTATTCTTACATGGGTAGGCCATGCTGTTCAAATACTTGCAGTGTCAGAACTTTCAGATGAATTACAGCATTATAACAATATACGAGGGTCATGCAAAAAGTTCTGTCATTGGGTTCGGATTTCTTAAGTTATACGTGTAATTAAAAATATTTTTATTACAAACCTTCGAAGTATTCCCCCTTTACCGAAACACATTTTTGTAACCTTTTTATCCAGTCTCGAAAAGCGAAAAAATAGTCTTCTTTAGGGATCTGTTGGAGTCACTGATAGATAGCGCTACGAAGAGAACTTCTGGACTTATATTTCTTTCCAGAAAACATTTTCTTCAGTCTAGGAAATAAGGAAAAGTCACAGGGACTCAGGTCCACAGGGGTCTGGACCGCTTCATGGGGGTCTATATGTACTATATAATAACAAGGGTTCCAACTAGCAGAACGGATATCCGTGTACCACGGGTACAAATATGACTGTAACTCTTACAATTTAAATGATAATTTCGTAAGTCCTTCGACTATTGAAAGCCAATATATTTTTCAATCAAATGAATATAATCTTATAACAGTAACTTATGAACAAGTATCAATCCAACAATGATTTTCTCAAAATTTCATGTGTTTTTTGGGTCATTGACAAACATTTGTTCACCCAGGTTTCACTATATCACAGCAATAACCTGGCAATTTGCAGTTAAAAAAATGGCGTGGTTCAATAAAACGAATCAATTCTATCACCCACCTCCAATTTTTAGTCCCCAGCATCAAAAGAATGCTTTCAGAAGCCAGAAAAGATTTAACAGCCTCGCACTTGTGAGAGGAGGCTTTATCATGTATAAGATGGACACCTGCCCATCCTTTGCTTGGACGTTTCTTATTGTAAAAATCTTTGACTTTCTTTAGTACAGAGTTCTTGTAGAATCGTCCAGTGACTGTTCGACCAGATGGGCACTTGAACGACTGGCCCACCCGAATTAAAGAATATTTCGTACAACATCTTTTTATGCCCCCGTTGACGATAGTCTGGGGGCATTATGTTTTGCACATGTCCGTCCGTCCATCTGTCAGTGTGTCACGCTTTTAGGTGCAGTTGGATGTCACAGTTTTTCAAGTGTTATATGTCAGTAATTTCTACACTTATACACATGAAACTTCACATACACATCAATTACCATCTGTGCTATCATTTGGCATCCCACCCATGCTGCCGGCAAGCCCAAGGTCGAGGTCAAATGACTTGGAAATTTTACGTGCAGTTAGTTGTCACATTTACGTGCAGTGTTTTGTCACAGTTTTTTCATTGTCTTATAATCTCCCTAACCACTGTAGCTATTGCAATGGAATTGCATATACACATTAAACACCATCCATACTTTCATTGCACACCCAGCCCATGCTGCCCTCAAGCCCAAGGTCAAGGTCAAATGACTTAGGAATTTTACGTACAGCTAGGCAAGCACCCACACAGGGGCATCACTGTGTCTTACAGACACAATTTTCTAGTTTGAACTTATGGTTCTCTTGGCAGTACATGGACGTTTCTGATCTTTTCACTTCCATTGCTTATTATCAGCCCTTCTCTGTGGCTCCAACATGTGCACCCAGGTTTCGTCACCTGTAAGCAAGTTAGAAATAACCCGACTATCACAACCTTTGTATGTTTTCAAAAGTTCCCGGGCGTTGTTTCTTTTGTTCGTCATTGAGCAAATGAGGTACCCACCTAGCGCAAACCTTTCTCAGGTCCAAACGCTTTTTATACGCCCACCTAATAAAGGTGGTCGTATATTGGCGTGGCCCTGTCCGTCCGTCCGTTCGTTCATTCGTTCGTGCGTGCGTTCGTTCATTCGTCCGTCAACATTTTGTTTGTCCGCAGTTTTCTCGGAAAACTGTTTGACAGATATTAATAAAACTTCACACAAATGTTTAATGTATCAAGATCTGAAGCTGAGTTGATTCTGAGGTTCATTTGATTTTTCGTTTCAGAGTTATGACCCTTGTCCTTAAAAAATGCAAATAGTTTGTCCGCTGTTTTCTGGAAAAAATATATGAGAGATATTAATGAAACTTCACACAAATGTTTAATGCATCAAGATCTGAAGCTGAGTCGATTCTGAGGTTCATTTGATATGTCGTTTCGGAGTTATGGGCCTTTTACTTAAAAAATAATGTAAATACATGCAAATAGTTTGTCCGCTGTTTTCTGGGAAAACTATTTGAGAGATATTAATGAAACTTCACACAAATGTTTAATGCATCAAGATCTGAAGCTGAGTTGATTCTGAGGATCATTTGATTTTTCGTTTCAGAGTTATGGCCCTTGTCCTTAAAAAATAATGCAAATACATGCAAATAGTTTGTCCACTGTTTTCTGGGAAAACTATTTGAGAGATATTAATGAAACTTCACACAAATGTTTAATGCATCATGATCTGAAGCTGAGTCGATTCTGAGGTTCATTTGATTTTTCGTTTCAGAGTTATGGCCCTTTCACTTAAAAAATAATGCAAATATATGCATATAGTTTGTCCACTGTTTTCTGGGAAAACTATTTGAGAGATATTAATGAAACTTCACACAAATTTTTAATGCATCAAGATCTGAAGCTGGGTTGATTCTGAGGGTCATTTCATTTTTCCTTTCAGAGTTATGGCCCTTTTACTTAAAAAATAATGCAAATATATGCGTATAGTTTGTCCGCTGTTTTCTGGGAAAACTGTTTGACAGATATTAATGAAACTTCACACACATGTTTAATGCATCAAGACCTGAAGCTAAGTCAATTTTGAGGTTCATTTGATTTGCCGTTTCGGAGTTATGGCCCTTGCACTTAAAAGAAATAATGCAAATATATGCAAATATATATGAGGATGGCCAGAACTTTTTCATTTGAAATGATATTTACTTCAATTTTTTTTATATGGTTAAACCTTAATATGAATTTTCACATATATTGCGGGGTTTTCGGTAAGTCATTTTATTCTAAAGTTATGGTCCTTGAACTTTGTGTGTTCGTTGATTTGTTTGTCGGTCAGCTTTTAGTTTGTCTCTTGTTTTCTGGGAAAACTACTAAAATGATATAAATGAAACTTAAAAGAAATGTTTTAAGCAACAAAATCTGAAGCTGAGTTTATTTTGAGTTTCATTCAGTTTGTCTTTACAGAGTTATGGCCGTTGCACTTTTCAAAAATCTGCAAATATGAGGATATTTTTTATTTAACTTTTTTAGGTTTCGGACTACTTTCCGAAACCTAATAGTAATGCATCCCCAGGGCATGCCTCAAGCAAATTTATAAAGAAATTCATATCCCATAATGCGCAATCAGACCACTGTTATACTACGAAATATCAATTTATGCTTAGAATGCATACGTTCATTAACCCAAATGCAGACATTTTGAATGGTTTAACGTTGACAGAATGTTTATCACATAGCGCCGATTAAGCGATTTAGTTAGCTACGGGTGTATTTCACCCGTATTTCTACTTTCATTTTGCCAAAAATGTGATTTTGATAACACCCCTTGACAAAAATATAGTTCCAAGTGCAATGCATTTGATAAACGATATCGATAATTCTTCATTTGGTATTTGTGTCAATTATTAAAATGCGGATGCAACTGTTGCAATTACCAATAATTTTGCCGTGTAAAATGCTACGTTATATGATAAATTTGGTCGCGTGCGAATATATACCACAGAGTGCCGGTAAAAATGAACCAGAAAGTAATCGACATCTAAAAGTCGGGCGTTTATTTGAAATCTACAAGCATTTCTTGAATTTGTCGGATTGGTACAGACAACGTTACGGAGAAAACAGTAATGAATAATGGTCGGAACGTCGTCAATCTCTACATAATACACACAAACTATGGGAATGAATATAACGACTGGAAATTGCAGAATACAGTATAAACACCCGATATGACGAATATGACTCATATCCGCGGATATGAATTTCGCAGCCTAAAATCGGCCACAATTTAAGCATTATTTTTCTTATTAGAAAAACCTTTCATCGAGCTTATTGGCTAATATTGTCCATATTTATTATTTGAAATACGTAAATTTAATATTCATTGCATAATAAGTAGCAACAGCCTGGAGAATTCTACTCGTCCGCTCGCTATGACGAGTAAAATAAAAAAAATAATAAATATAAAATAAATAAATTATTATTTAATTTACTGTAATTTAGTTTATAGATAAATAAAATTTAATAATTTATTTATTATTATTTTTATCATTATTAATAATTTATTATTATAATAAAAATAAATTAAAAAATAAATAAAATAAAATAATAAATAAATTCAATATAATTTGATTTATTTACTTTAATTTTCTGTAGTTATAGTTGAAGTTGAAGAAAGTTAAAAAATCATAATATTGTCCATATTTATTATTTGAAATACGTAAATTTAACATTCATTGCATAATAAGTAGCAACAGCCTGGAGAATTGGTATCATGGGATATTTGAGTACTCCAAATCAATTGGTTTGTGTTTCGAAAGTACATAATTTATATTGGTTGATTTTGCTAAAAATTGGTATTACGGTATATTTTGGCACTCGGGACTAATTTATAGGTCTTTTTAAAGAATTGGTTGCCATAGTAACTGAGTGGTGGCTCTGATTGGTCGAAAATTTAGATATTTTTCGGCAAATTCAGATATTGTTCGATTTTGCCGAAAATTGGTATGTCTGGATATTTTGACACTCAGAATTGATTGGTATGTCTTTCGAAATGATTTGTTGGTATGGAAACTGAATGGTGAGATCTGATTGGTCAAAAATTTAGATATTCAAATTTGCTGAAAATTGGCATTTAGGGGTATTTGGGTATCCCAAACTCAGTCAAGTTGTTTTGAAATACTTGGTTGCCATGGTAATGGAGTAGTGTCCTCTGAATGGGTCACAATTTACATATTAGATTTTTCGGAAAATTTGGTCAGTAGGGATATACATGTATATGCAGTTGTTTTAAAAGTGCTTGTTGCCATGTAACCAAGTGCTCACTAATGGCCTGTTATTCGTTGAAATTTAGATATTAACCTCACCAATAACAGTTGTAAGTTTCGTTTAGGGGACATTCTGCAACATATTCTGTTACAATTAGATCTTGTCAACTGTATGATATCTAGATTCACATGGTATATATAATTTATCCAAACGTGGTTGTAGTGTATAGATGGATAGGTGATTGGTGCACGCCAAATACTGTTACAATCCACCAGTTAGTAGCAGAAATATGACCCTTTGTTGCTTTCAGATAGCCATATAGGAAATATGACTGTTAGAAGTCATGTCTTGGAACAGCTTGCTCAGATTTTATTTTAATTTGACGGGGTATTTACATGGATAGGTGCATGAGGCACAATATATGACGCCAACGTCGGCCAAATAATAATATAGTAATGGCCCTTTACTAAATTCAAATATAAATTTAAGTAAACTTCAGGTAAATTGAACTATTGGAACTGCACTGTGTGCTACTGGTCATCAATTTATTTCTTTAAACAATATCTTAAACACTGACAGGATTTTCAGAAAAGTTCACAGCAATTATGTTCAGATGACCAGTCAATTTTAACAAACAGTTCCATTAAACACCATTTTAGTTCAGGAAATAATGCTTTAGAGGTCAACTAACTATGTATCAATGGTACCAGTCCTTCCCTTCCAAGCTTTTTCGTATTGTATAGTCACAATCGACATATATATGGTCCGAAACCTTCAGTACTGTCAGTACTTTGATTATTTAATAAGATATTCACTTCATTTTTTATAAAAATAGTATCACCTTAATATGGAAATCAAGTTCTGAAGCACAGATTAGAAAATGTCAACACTTATAAGGCATGTTGAATCAGAGAAAGTTTGCAAGTGGGCGTATTATGTACCGTATGCGGTACTCTTGTTCAGAATTGTTTGCACGCTGCCTTCTGATATGCCAGTACAACTAGCTATATCTTTCACAGACAATCGCGCATCCTGCTCGACTACAGCCTTTACAACAGCGATGTTTGCCTTACTAACAGGGGTTTTAGGTCTACCAGGATGGGTGTCATCTTCAACAAATAATTTCCCAGCTTTAAAAGCCTTGACCCACCTAAAAACTGTGCGTATTGAAATGGCATTAGGTCCATATATACCACACAATTCTTCAAATATCTGCTTTGAATCTATATCAAGCCTAATGCGACATTTGATATATAACTACGAATTTCAGCCTTTTCGTCCATTTTACATTGAGACATGTAAATTGGTCAGTGTATTATGACTGCATGTATTTCAATTTGAAATAACTCTTGTCATTTGTAATGCAATTTGCACGTAATAAACGGATATCGTTAGATAGTGAACACACTATTCAGGTGCAGTGAAGCGTTTTAAAATATACATGGTTTAAAACTACGGAAACCCGTTAGTGACAGAACTTTTTGCAGGACCCTCGTAGACCCATATCAGACAGCTCCTGTACAGGGGCGTAGCTTGGGAATATTGAATGTGTAGGCACCTGAGTCCTGGCAATGCCTAGATCCCAAATCCTGCATTCTGAGGTATTCTGGATGACAAATGACAGAATAAAGTTAGATTATTAGCTCGCCTATTCGAAGAATAGGGGGGCTTATGGAATCACGTCGGCGTCTGCGTCGGCGTTTGCTTTTGCTTTTGGTTAAAGTTTTGGGGTAAGTGTTGAAATGCACTAATACTACATGAAATATTTGCCTTAGGAAGCTGATACTTGAATTAGAGGTTCCCGGTGTGTTGAACATGGATGTAGTGTAGTTAAAATTTAAAATAAAACTGAATTTTAGTCAAAATTTCACCTGTTTTGGACTTAGCTTTTTGGGCTGAAATAGGAAGGTTAAAATTTTGAGGTATGTGTTGAAATGCACTAATACTACATTAAATATTTGCCCTAGAAAGCTGATATTTGGAATGGAGGTTCCCGGTGTGTTGAACATTGCATTGATGTAGTGTAGTTAAAATTTAAAATAAAATTGAATTTTAGTCCAAATTTTACCTGTTTTGGACTTAGATTTTTGGGCTGAAATCTCAAGGTTAGGTGTTAAGATGCACTAATACAACATGAAATACTTTCCATAGGTAGCTGGTATTTGGAATAGAGTTTGCCAGTAGGTTTAACATTGATGTAGTTCAGTTAAAATAGAAAAATATTTTGGACTTCATCTTTGTAGACAATAGGCGAGCTTTGCTGTCCTGCGACAGTCTAGTTTTTCTCCATGATCTGACTTTTTTTGAAAGAATTGCCATCTTGGTCGCTAGGCCGTCATCTCGTAATCATCATATGTCGACATTAAATTACAACTTTAAAACATACAACCAACAACCAAAATCGACCTAGATGTTGAATGAGCCATTAATACTGTACTATAAGCTCAAGCTGATTTAGAGAGCAAAGATATATGTTAGTATCCAAATATAAAACAGCTAATGACATTTGATTTTTATAATGTTCTGTTGCTTTATTGTGAAATATTAATTGGGCTTATCATATTAAAAGTATTAAAACGCACAGTCTTTCATATATTTGGATAGAACAAGACATCCTCTTTATAAACTATGATTTTATAAAGAAACGAATTGTAGATAACTTCAGACAAAGTTGGTATTAAAATATAAATAATTCTAATCGACTTATTGCAGATTTAAACATGATTTCAATTTTGAAAGCTACTTAGATATTATAAAAGAAAGGAGATGCAGAATATCTTTGTCTAGATTTAGAACATCATCACATCATTTAGAAATAGAAAGAGGTAGATATAAAAATGTTCCAAAAGAGAGAAATTGTAGCTTGTGTAATCTCAATTGTATTGAAAATGAATATCCCTTTTTATACGCCCGTCTTCAGACGGGACGTATTATGTCGTGGCGTTGTCCGTCCGTCCGTCTGTCTGTCTGTCTGTCTGTCCGTCCGTCCGTCCGTCCGTGAACTTTTGTTTGTCCGCTCTCTAACTCGAACAAATTGAATCGGATCCTTTTCAAACTTGGTCAGCATGTATATGGCCAAAATGACTCGGCTAAGTTCGATAATCAGCAACATCGCCCTGCACACTTCTGAATTATCTCCCCTTTTTTAATAAATTTTTAACAAAATTCTCTTGTCCGCTCTCTAACTCGAACAAATTGAATCGGATCCTTTTCAAACTTGGTCAGCATGTATATGGCCAAAATGACTCGGCTAAGTTCGATAATCAGCATCATCGCCCTGCACACTTCTGAATTATCTCCCCTTTTTTATTAACTTTTTAACAAATTTTAAACAAAATTCGTTTTTTGTCCGCTCTCTAACTCAAACAAATAAAATCCAATCCTCATCAAACTTAGTCAGCATGTATATAGTCAAAATGACTTGGTCAAGTTCGATAATCACCAACATTGCCCCACCCACTACTAAATTATCTCCCCTTTTTTTAATATATTTAAGGTCATTGGACTTGTCACAAAATCAATAGCTGTCTTCCCTGTATGGTGATGAAGCTAAGTATTTAATTTGGTTACAACAGGTCTATATTATATATATAGCTCTACTAGGCAGTTGCCAATGATAGTTTCACATTGTAACAGATTCAATTTCCTATTAAATTGGCTTATCACTGACTTTGCCGACGGGCGTATTTTGCTGCACAGCGGTGCTCTTGTTACTTATATGTCCCTTTTATAATTATTTGAGAAAGCGTTTCATGAAACCTTACCTTTTTAGATGGCCAATTTAAACAAATTCGATACATTAATGGGATCTACCAATAAGAAGACATTAATAAGACTTTCGAAGTACATTTACTTTGCTTCAAAATGTAGACAATAATTCACGATAAGCATGTTGTATACAGATAAAGTAGAAACGATTTTTTTGCACAGTGCTTGTTCAAATGATGATTCAGATAAATATTATTTACAAGAATAATTGTAAATTATGTTATAGTGCTCATATGTATATGACTTCTCTGTAAATATGTTAATATTATCATTGTTGCCTTATGCAGGCTAGAAACATAATAAAAAATGAAACTGCTACATTAGCTGATACATATATACAAAACACAGAAAAAATGCAATTTACTGTTTTGAACAGATGTTCAGTAAAACGGAGATACTACTAGATCCAAAGTGTTGATGCTTAACTGTCTCTGTTTTACCTGTCTCTATTTTATTCAGAAAAAATCCATGTTCTACATTTGCGTAATGCAAATGTGTTAATGGCTCGTTCAACATCAATGTCGATATGCTTATGAATATGCAGTATGGCCAAGCCAGACGGTCTATCCATTCCCATTGTGGTATGTAGATAGTTTTTATACGCCCGTTTGACAAAACGGGATGTACTATGGAATGGCACTGTCTGTCTTGTCTGTATGTATGTCTGTCCGTCTGTAACATCTCTAACTCAAGTTCTGCTTGGTGGATCCGTCTCAAATTACACCACAATGTTATATCTGGACATGCTATAGTAGCATGGGTGTGTCCCGGTATGTATATCAAAGGTCAAGGTCGCACAATTTGACTTAGAATTTTCGTTTAGCAAAAATGTTAACCTCAGTTTATGTTGAACAAAGCCTCGATGGGCGTATAACTTACGTCTGCTACTTTCACAAAGTCTGCACTGGTATCATATTGATAGTGCTCTATACCTACCCCCGCCCTCCCCCCCCCCCCCCCCTCGCTCCCCACCCGCATTTTATTGCATTTTTATTTTTTTTCACATTTTTTATCAATGTGTAGGCACGTGCCTGTAGGAAGCTACGCCACTGCTGTAGGAGCTTCTGGGTCTTCATTGCTTGCTTGCCACACTACCTAAATCAGATGCTATACATGCTTATGCAAAGAATGTAGATCCATATTAGGTAACTTCTGTTGCAGCTGTCTAAGAGCCAGTGTTACATGAAACTTTGACCATGCGTTTAAAATTGACTGAGGGTCTTTCTTAAACGTTAAGAATCAACTTAACAGTAACAATCAACACAGTATGTTTTTTTAACATTGAAATTTGACTCTGTGTCTTTTTTTAAAGCGTTAAGAATTTACCCAGGATCTGTTTTTAACGTTGACAATCAACCCAGGGTCCTTTTTAACGTTGAGAATGGCCTAGGGTCCTTTTTAACTAAGTTTCGACCCTTGGCTCTTTTCTTAGCTATCATAATCGTCAAAGGTTCTGTTTCTAATATGACCGAGCGCCTTCTCTCGTTACGGGGAATTTACTTCATAAGCTACTCGCTTCTTGTGAGATTATCTTTTAATTATTAATATCATATCAGTTTATCCAGTTCACCTTCTAACTTAATCTATCTACTTCTTAATCTCACTTTAACTTCTTAATTTCTTATTCTGTCCTTCCTTCTTTACTTCCTAAGTTCTTCCTTAAACCTTAACTCTCTTCACTTTGACTCTTACTCTTCTGAACCTTAACCTTCATTCTCCCAGACCCTAAACTCAACTCTTCTCTTTACTTATTTTTACATGACTGTCCTCTAACTCACTTCATTCTCATCTCCTCACTCTTACTTTTTTTTACTCCTTCAACTTCAACTCCCTCTCAATTCTCCTGATTCTAGCCACACCCACACATAATTCATATCAACCAACCATCTTCTTCTATTCATCTTTCATCATCTATCTTTCATTCTGTACAAACTCTTAATTACCCTAATTACTACCTCTCATACTAATCTGTTGTCTCCAGACCTTCCAAACCTAAATCTTTGTTTGCCTCTTAGTGTCATCTTTAGAGGTTTAGCCACTGCTTAACAAACTCTTATTTGCACATACTGGCCAGACTGACCTAATGTTTGTTTACTTACATCCAGGCAGTCAAAGACAGATATCATTAGCTCTTTTGTAAACTAATTATATTTTGATAAGTCAGATTACCAAGCACTAAGCAGGATCTATACTTCCTGAAAGCTGAGTCTTCAGAGATCAATCAGTTAACATGTGACCAGTTAACTCACTATCTATGCAGACTCTATACTGTACCCAAATTTACAATTTCTGAAAGCTCTATAAATTAATATTTCATCAATCAAATCTTTATCAACATCATTTTCATAACTCTGTGACACTAATATTAAGAACTGACTCCTGTGTCATATTTTTACAGCATCAAAATTTCATGTTACACCTGCATTACATTGTATTGTTTTTCCGCCAAAATGCATTTCGGTGTCAAACACTTTGGGGGCATTTGTCACCCGTGACGACTCTCTTGTTGACATTTTTTATTTTTTTTGTCGAGCCCGCTTGCAGTATGACAGTTGTTACAATGTCCACGCATGGTGGGTGTATGTTAGTCTATGAGTCAGTGCATCCTTCTGTCCGTCCATCCATCCGGTCTTGTCCGGGCTCTTAACTTAGAACTCCATGAATGGATGATGAAATGACTTGACATTCCTCTAGAAGGTATGGCGTGTCATGCGCAAAAAACAGATCAGTAGCTGAAAATGTGTTTTTTTGCTTATCGGGGCTCTAACTCAGAACTTCATAGATGGATTGTGAAAAGACTTGGCATAAATGTTCCTCTAGAAGGTACAACACGTTGCAAAAACCAGGTTGGTAGCTGAAAGGTCAAGGTCATACTTAGAGGTCAGAGGTTAAAAACATATATTTTTTTACTTGTCAGGGCTCAAACTCAGAACATCATGAATGGATTGTGAAATGACTAGGCATAGATGTTTTTCTAGAAGGTATGGCATGTCACGCACAGAAACCCGGTCAGAAGTTGAAAGGTCAAGGTCATACTTAGAGGTCAAAGGTCAAAAACCTGTATTGTTTTGCTTTTTCAGACTTTAACTCAGAACTTCATGGTTTGATCTTGAAATGACTAGGCATAAATGTTTCTCTAGAAGATATGGCGTGTTGCCCTCAAAAACCAGGTCAGTAGCTGAAAGGTCAAGGTTACACTTGGAGGTCAAAAGACAGATTTCACAAACATAAAGTATGCCTATAATTACTCTTTACTTGATATTCATGTCTTTTCATGCTTTTGCAAAGTAGACCCAGACCAGGCATTCCTATAGGAGCTACCTGATAAGGATCTGCTCTTAACTTTTGCATGTACTATTAGTGAATTGCCAGCGGGCTCGACATGTTGCCAGTGGGCATCTAGTTTAAATACTTAGTTACTAGGAATCTAAAAGGTAGCTATAAATAGCTTAGAACTTGTCTCTGGTCTCTCCATGTGTGTATGCTGATTGGTTCCAATTACATTTTAATTACCAATGAAATTATGCAATTTGCTTGGTCATATGACCCCCAGACCACACTCTACGAGTGTTTGATGATGTAGTTTGCTTTGCTTTGCATGGTTCCCAGTGTTATCAGAAGCAGTGGTATAAAATTCCATTTGACGATAAGGCGAGGGCAAATTGTCAAATGGCAGTCCTACCTGGCCAGTGGAATTTTCCGCAAGTCAATTTAATTCAGTTTGATTTCTCGGCCAATCTCGCAAAAAGTGTTTTAAGAGTTTGTTTTCATGCATCTAAATTTCAGAGACACTGTCATTTCATGCATCTGAATTACAGAGACACTGTCACAACCAACAACACTAGAACACTTGATCGTAATAAGCAGCTGCTCTTTGCCCTAGTACGTCATAGTAGACTGGGACTTTGCTTGCTTAAAAATATATGGCAGTTACATACAATAAACAGTTTGTATTATTATTTTGTTATCAAGAAGATAAGAGTACGGGTTAACATAAACATAATAATATAGCAATTGAAAATGAAAATAGAATCACCTTTGCTAGTTAACCCTTTCGTCCATAAATATGCCTTTCTACACCCCTGTAAAAGTCATTTTTGAAACCATTGTGATAAATAGAGCATTTGCTCCTAAGGAGCAAATCGAGGGCTTGGTGCAAAACTATTCTAACTCCTTCACTAAAGTGAAGGAGTTAGAATAGTTTTGCACCAAGCCCTCGAAATGCTCTATTTATCACAATGTATTCAGAATTAAAGAATTCTAAAATTTTCCTTTTCTCTAGTAAATGCTCCTTTTCGGTAGATTTATTCAAAGAGGTTGGAACTAAAAATAGACTATGAGGGAATGAATTAAGAAATATTGGCAAAATTGAATCTAAGAATAGTTCAACAGTTGTTGGAGGGTGTCCGAATTTTGTAGATCTCAACTTGTTTACAAACAGTGAGTAAATGTTATTGAAGACACCGCTTATATTCCCGTATAATGTCATTCAATTCAATATATAGAAGCAAACTAGTATGAAAATGTTCTTAGGAGGTACAAGGCATGACGAAAAACAAAGGTGAATGATAGAATTTCAGGAGAAACGGAGACGGCAACAATCAGTTTAGTAGAATCATATCTATATAATTCCATAAGCAAACAGAGCAGACCCTGAATAGGAGTCGTCTGATCTGGGTCTACTCTGTTTGCAAAGACGCTAAAAGGAGTATCTATGGAGTAAAGGGCAAAGAAGGAGACGGTAACAATTACTAACACATGTACTCGGAGTGCAAAGAGGCATGGTAGTTGTTGCCTGCCGCACACAGATCAACTTCAACTTGTGTGACTCAGCCCTTTATGTGCAGATTTCATGTCATAATTTACATTTTATGACATTTTCATAGCTTTACTTGCACCCTTTCTCTATCCAACCAGACCTCGTAAAGTTCAGTAACAATTCAATAATGATTTCTGTATGAAAATGAGCCAGAAAATTGAGCACTTTCTCTCTGCTCTGGTCTAGCAATTTGTATTTTAGTTTAAACTCTTTGCATGCTTAGTAACTGTTGTCAGCCATATTTATCATCTGCTTCAATTCTGAATCATGTTTTCTTTCTGTATCTTTTTTAAAAAATACTGTCAGAATGTCAAGTGCTTTGGATACTGATGGGAAGCAAAGTTGGTGTGTGTCTCATCTGGGTGCACTCTGTTTACCTGGGTACTCGCCCACTTACTGCTAGCATGCAAATAGTTAATGTCTTGCTTCTGTTTTGAATATGTCTCAAAATTTCTACTAGACTGAGGCACATGAAGTAGTTGAAATCTTGTATTTATTCAAATTTTATAACAAAATGTGAGATTGTTGAGGGTGTTATTGTATATTTTATGTCAGCTGCGTGTTTTTAACGAGTGTTCCGCAGGAAAACATAATTATTTTATATCGACAGAGTCTGTCATTTTCAAAATTCTGAAATATCCAACTGTAGAACAAACATTAACTGGTTTTACTTTCTATTTTACTTTATCCAAAAGTTCTTCAGCATCTTTTGCAAATTAGTGTTTAAGTGTTTGAATACAGTACAGTAGAACCTGTCTTAACCCTTTCCATGTTCTATGTTTATTTCAAATTCCTATATCTACTGCATATTCATGGACAAAATAATTATAATGAAATATGGAAGGTGGAATATTGGAACAATAGCCATTTTAGTAGCAAAATACGTTCCCTGCTGTAAAATATGCCTTTGGCTATTATTATTTACCTACTACTGGAAAAAAGTCAGCAAGTACAGCATGGCACGCCCGCAGCCATGCCTATGTACTAACTTGCCCCAACATTGCCACGTGGCTTCATTGGTTATTTTTTTGTCGGCCATATTGTTTTACAATTTTCGCCTCCTGGGTTTTTTACCTACAATACAATTTGGGATTTTTTCAACCTTGTTGATCAAGTTCTTATCATCACTGGAAAACAGGGAAATATTGTTTCTGTGTCTGTTTTTTTGTATCGTCCAGTTATCTTTGATTTTCAGCCAGTATTATGCCCAAGGGTCAGCGTAAAGCTTCTTGCGGGTATTTTACCTCAGAATGGGACAACCACGCTCAGTGTCTTTCATGCCAAGTGTCCAATTTCTTTTTGCTGGAGCGAGGAAACTTGGGAATTTGCATCGCGGCTTCTCAAGAATGCAGAGAGACGTCGCTCCCAGACTCCCTCCAGGTCTTCAGAGCCTCCTACTCCTAAGAGTTCGGACGGTTCTAGGACAATTAGCTCTCCGGCCGTGGTTTCTGTCTCCCAGACAGCTTTTACCATTCCACCGATCGACACGTTGGTTTCTAGAGCTTCCACTGGTTCCTCTACCGGCCGGCCGGTAAGGTTCAGACCGGTGCCGGTGTTCTTTCATCAGCTCCTGAGCCACTGGTAACAGTGTATGGTGCCCCGATTGATATTTTGACTTCAATGTCGAATTCTGCCGGTCCGATCTGGGCCTCGGGTCCCCTCGACCCCGGCCAAATCAGTGTATCTGAAAGGTATACGCCACGCTCTGTACCTAACGGGAAGCGTAGCTGTTACTGTTCTAGTTCCTCAGACTATTGCCGAGGCTGTTCTTCTAGACGCCGTCAGCGATATTCTTCTTCCTCATCTTTGGACAGCTCTTAGAGCCGTCGCAGGCATAGCCCCTCGCTTTCTTCTTTAGAAAACAGGTGTTCTCGCCGTTCCCGTGGTCGGCACTCACGCCATCACCCCAGGAGGAAATCTCGATCCTCTTCATCGGAGTTCTTTCTGATCTCGGATGCCAGCAATTCGGGCTGGGGAGCCCATCTGGAGCCCATGGGTCTCATGATTTCGGGTCTCTGGTCGACCCAAGAGTCTCAGCTCCATATCAACAATCTCGAACTTCTGGCTGTTCTCAAAGCTCTGAAGTGTTTCGAGTTACAGGTTCAAAGCCACTGTGTTCTGGTTCAGACAGACAACACAACCGTGGTTTCGTACATCAAAAGACAGGGGGGGGGGGGGGGGACGCACTCCCTCACACTATTCAAGTGTACGAGGGATCTTCTCCTGTTCTGTCACAGCAGACAGGTTTTTCTGCTAGCCAAACATCTCCCTGGCAGGTTGAATGTTCTAGCAGACGGCCTCTCCCGCAGACATCAAGTTCTGCCGGCAGAGTGGTCTCTTCTGAAGTCAGTAGTGGCACAGATCTTCCTCATCTTCGGTCGTCCGATGATAGATCTGTTTACAACCAGATTCAATCATCAACTGCTGCTGTATGTGTCTCCCATCATGGATCCAGCAGCTCTAGCAGTAGATGCTCTGTATTTTCTGTGGGACCAACTGTTTGGGTATGCGTTTCCCCCGTTCATCTTGATCCCAGCTGTGTTACGCAAGATTGCTCAGTCAAACTGCAGGATTCTCCTGATCAAAGACAGACTAATCGCTGAATTTCTAGTTTTCCTCTTCGTAGAGAAGAAACTAGCAGTTAGCACTATTAAAGTATTAAAGGGTATAGATCCGTGCTTTCTCATACCCTTAGTTTCAGAGGGATCAAGAACATTGGTTCTCACCCTGTCCTTTCTGATCTCATCTGTGCCTTCGAACTTCAGAAACCTTCTTCTCAGTCTCTGATTCCGAAGTGGGATCTTTCCAGTGTTCTCTGGTCCCTTACTAAAAAGCTCCCTACGAACCTCTGGATAAGGCGACTATTACACACATCACGTGGAAGACGGTCTTTCTTCTCACGTTTGCAGCTGCTAAGCGTCATAGCCAAATTCATGCCTTGTCCATTGAGGAAGGCTTTCTTTGCTGGAATGCTGATGGTTTGGTTTCTTTACTCTGTTAACCGGAGTTTCTAGCCAAAACTCGGCTTCCTTCTGTGGCTTTGGACCCCATTGTTATTCCCAGTCTCTCCAGAGATCTGGATCGTTCGGATCCTGACCATACCCTTTGTCCAGTTAGAGCTCTCAAGTTCTATCTAAAAAGGGTTCAGACGTTGAGGGGAAATAGGAAGAGGTTGTTCATTCCCATTAAGGGTCAGAACGAGATTTCAGCGGCTTCTATCTCTCGATGGATCTCCTCTGCCATTAAATTAGCATATTCTGATCTATCTGATCTGGATCTTGGCTTTCTCAAGGTCAGGCCACATGAGCTCAGAGCCCTCTCTACATCTTGGGCATTCTTTAATCGTGCACCTTTGGATCAGATTCTTCGAGCGGCTTCTTGGAAGAATAGATCTAATTTTTCTTCTTTCTATCTTCGCTGTTTTGCGACTCTGCAGAGTAACCTTCGTTCTCTCGGTCCGCTCATGGCCTCTCAACGAGTAGTCTGACTCCAGGGCTTTTGGTATTTGTTCATATATGGCTGCTGGATGCGACCAATACATGGATACTGTTTATGCTATATATACTCATAAGACCTTTGATGCTTCAGACAGGCTTCTGAGAACACAGCCTTTTCCAGTCGTCTTTTGGTGAGTATTCCTTCCCACCTTTGCGACAAAGTCAGCATATTTCACAGCAAGGAACGTATTTTGCTACCAAAGTGCGATTTTTAAAGTAAAATCTGTTTTAGTTAGAAATACTTACCTGCTGTGAAAGAAATGTCTCTGTCCTTCCACCCCGCAGGTTATGTTATAATTAGGAAACATAACCAAAGTAGCCACGTGGCAATGTTGGGGCAAGTAAGTACATAGGCATGGCTGCGGGCGTGCCATGCGGTACTTGCGGACTTTTTTCTGATAGTAGGTAAATAATGATAGCAAAAGGCATATTTCACAGCAGGTAGGTATTTCTAACTAAAACAGATTTTACTTTAAAAATCACATTTTAGAATCTAAAGAAACAGATCTATCAAATTCCATTAGCAAACAGAGCAGACCTTGATCAGACGGCTCCTATAAGAGCCGTCTGATCAGGGTCTTCTCTATTTGCAGAAGCATGAAAAGGCGTTTATATGAGGGAAAGGGTAAAACGGCCATCAAAAATATGTCTTATGGTTCTGCAAGGCAGGTGATAGCTTAATGCAAGTCAAAAATAAAGCAGAAAGCTCCTATATTGTCCCTGACATTTCAGGATTGTCGTGTTCTGACCAGGTCTGCTCACTAAGTGTAAGAAGTTTAATGCAATCTTCAGGGGTCTCGAAAATTTCTCTGGAAGTCACTCCTCCTGTAGGACGAGTGACTAGGAATTCTTACTCATCTTACTGAAAAGTTACCTACATCTTTTTAGGCAAATACTGTTATACTATCGAAGTACTTGAAAATAACTTTGAACTAATTAAGTTAGTTAGTTAAGTTTGTTTTGTTTACTCTGCAGATTGAATATTAGCTTCGAAGGAATTTGTTTGAAAATAATTTTATATTACATACTGGAATAAAATATTTATATAAAATATTATGAGTCTGTTGGCTTCTGTAACATTTTAAATGTTTATTTTCTCTGATTACTTTCTCAACCTAAACAAGAAACAATTCCATGTTGGAATCGGAATATAATTACAGGAGCTAGCTGAGTTTTCTAACCAATATGCCACTGGTTTCCTTCTGAATCGGAGGAAGACACCTCTACAACTCTTGGTCTCTTCTGCCTGGGTGCTGACAGTTTGTGGCCAGAAATATGACGAGATCTCTTTGCATCATCTAGCCACTCCTGTATTGCTCGTCTTGCTTGGAATGTTTGTAGTGTGGGCCCATCACATCCAATCCTGACTAGCGTAGAGAATCATACTGTAGACTTCTTCTTTTATCAGTTTTAATAAGGTTCATTCTACTGAATCCATGCTAGCATTTAGCTTTTGCAGGTTAGATTGCTAACCCATTACCTCATAGGCTATTTTTAGATACAACCTCTTTGAATAAATCTACGGAAAAAGAGCATTAACTAGAGAAAAGGATTTTTTTTAGAATTTTGTAGTTTGAAACCATTGTGATAAATAGAGCATTTGCTCCTATAGGAGCAAATGCTCTGTTAAAGTCACTCTGTGAAAGGTTTCACAGAGTGACTTTAACAGAGTCGTCAATATGAGGGAATGGGTTAACATCAACTTCTCAAGCACAGAAATGTTCTTTAAGTGTGCAGTGTCATTACTACTTAGCATTTGTTCATCTGCTTCATGAACAGATGTGAAATGTTTGTCAGGCCTAGTCATGTACAAATTCAAGTCCAGCCACTCGTCAGAGACTTCATCTTTCTCTTCCTGTGAATCTATTCTCTCTGGGTAGCGCCTTTGCAGATTCTCAAGCTGTTCCTCTTGAAAACTCTGGAATTCTTGCCTAGTGTTTCACTATTTTTTGGCCAGGAGTAGAAATTGAAAATGTTAAAGAGAGAGTGTGGCTCCTGCCCAATATGTTTAATAAATCTTTCCTGTAAGAAAATGCAATCTTTCCTGTAAGAAAAAGTCGATGTCTTTCTTCTGGTAGAGTAATATCAATGCCTTTAAATTTTCCGTCCGCCTTCTCTCTGTTGAACTTTCTTAGGTTTTTGCCCCGCTTGTTTCTCATTTTCTGAAACTTCTGCTGAAGTTCTGAAATTCTCAATGCAATCTCAGAAATAAGACAATTCTTCTCCTGAAACAATATTGACACATCACTCAATACTTTTGTCAAATCAAGCATAAAATTGAGTAACATGAGAAATCTGTCTGTTGTCATGTGCTTTAACTCTTTCGACGCCAGTGCAGTCCCAGATCAGATGCCGCCTTGAAAAGGCGGCATCTGACCTTGGACTTCACTGTTTTCTGTATTATTTCAGCCCATGCATACAGGTTTTTTAAAAACAAGTGTTTTATTAATATACCTTTATTATTTAGTTTAGAATCATAAAAATTATTTGATATGAAATTATTATTGCAGAGGACACTTTTAAATTTGGCACCAAAAGAGTTAAATGATACTTTGCTTTATCTGAGTTTTCACCTTTTCCAGATGCTACTTCCTGCAGATGAATCACAGTTAGGGGTGACTATTGAGTACAATTTTACCATTGCGATAGTATTGCGATAGTCAGAATTACTATTGCGATAGTATTGCGATACTGACAAAACTATTGCAATAGTCAAATTGTAGGGGTTTCAAGCTCATTTCTGTTTATTTTTAGCCTATTCATTTCCATTTTTATAAACTACAATGTAAGAATTTGCTTTCCTACACCATGACCTCCAGTAGATATAAGGATTCAATTAAAACAATAACATGTTGTGTTCTTGTGAAGCAGTTAAACAACTGTTATCGTCCTAGCATCACTGATTCGAATTCCAGTTTGCTTAGAAACCCAATGAAACTCACGTCAGTTTAACGAACTTCCTACGAAATATTCCCAGACTAAATCCACGTGTTATATCCATAAAAAATAACGTGTCAACTCATACAAACTGAACAAAACAGTAATAAATGGCAGTAAATTCACTTATTACTATAAATCTCAACCTACCAAATGAAAACGGAAGCCATTCTGTGAAAATGAAACCGGAAGCGTAAATTTGGGCTGTAGCAATTTCGACCCAAATCGACATTTCCTTCCGCCACATTGTTAGTTTCGTACACAAAGGGACAAATCACGGAAATATTAATGCATCGTTTCGGAGCAATTTAGGCACTTTTTATCTTTAACATTGTGTTGTTAAAACTAAGCTCTTTGTCAAGGTGTATAGCTATTTCATACAACTCTCTACATCTCTTAGGGTTTGAAAATGCCTTTTAGGATAGTCTCAAATTCATCTAAACACTGCACCCCTTTCTTTCCATCACAAACCGCAAGCTCTAGGTTGTGGGCAACACAATCAACTACAGTTATATAGTCACCCCAATTTTCTCTCTCTTCTTCTCTCTGATTAACCCATTCCCACTTAGGCTATTTTTAGACCTAACCTTTTTGAAAAAATCTTCCGAAAAGGAGCTTATACTAGAGAAAAGGATTTTTTTAGAATTGTGTAATTCTGAAACCATTCTGATAAATAGAGTATTTGCTCCTATGGAGCAAATGCTCTATTTATCAGAATGGTTTCATAAAGTGACTTAAAGAGGCGTCTTAAGGCGTAAATATGCTGAAATGGGTTAAGGGTGTCTATTAACGATTTTACAGCTCCTCCCTTGTGTCCTAGATTTACACTGGCCCCATCAGTATTATCGCAACCATTGTTTCACTGTCAATATTCACTGTGTTCAACCCTTTTTCCATCCATTCATTACACCTTGTGCATGGCTATGTTCTAGCTGAGCATCACAAGCTTCATCTGTATGCAAGAGTAAATAACTCTGTCAAGCATTTTGACAGAATTATGGCCCTTTTTAATTTAGAATTTTTGGCTAAGGTTTTTGTTAAAGTTCACTTATTTACATAACCCGTTGAGATAAAGCCTTTAAACATGAAACACTTGTCTACCATCACAAGCTTCAACTGTTTGAAAAAAAACCCAGGACATATTATGGAATGGCTCTGTCTGTCCATCTGTCTGTCTGTTACATCTAACTCAAATTCTGCTTGGTGGATCCTTAACAAATTACACCACAATGTTTATCTGGACATGCTACAGTAGCATGGGTGTGTCCTGGTAAATATATCAAATGTCAAGGTCGCACAATTGGACTTAGAATTTGTGTTTAGCAAATATGTTAACCTCAGTTGATGTTTAACAAAGCCTCGATGGGCGTATATTGTGTCTACTGGCACTCTTGTTCAATGTTGTGCATGCATGGTCACAATTCAGGACCTTAGGTTTAAGCTCTAAATTTCAGGTATTTTTCCTTAAACTATTTGAAGGATTTTCGTCAGACTAGTTAAAAACTGAATCCATCAAAGCAGTGGCAAGAACTCATTCAGTCACTCTGGTTGAAGATCAAGGTCATTGTACTTAGTCCTTACTTTTATGGTGTTTTTTAGGGTTTCGGCTTTTGCCGAAATCCTTATAAAATGGATTGCGACTCAAACTATGGCGGAAAACCCTATTGCACGAGCGCTACCTAGCGGGAATCCCCCTAAGAGAAAACGCGCATGTGCAGTGCTTGGCTTACAATCCGGTTCCGGAATCTTACAAAATATTTATAATGAAATATGGAAGGTGGATCCATTAGCAACAGAGCAGACCCTGAATCTATGGGAGCGAGCTGTCTGATCTGGGTCGAATCTTTTTGCAGATGCATGAAAACAAGTTTATATGGGGAAATTAAGGGTTAAATAGACTTCTTCTGTTCTGTACGTTCTTTACAGTATAAAGGTTACAGCGCACTGGTGGTCAGTAGTGCAGGGCAACTGTTACATCATGCTAAAATCTCTAGAGGTCATATGCTTAACTCTTTGCACGCTAGCGGCGAAACTGTGATTACCTATGCAAACAGTTTGGATCCAGATGAGAGGCCACATAATTCTGCGTCTCATCAGGATACAAACTGTTTGTCATCTTGATCATATTTTTGCATAAAATGAAAGAAAGTTTATTGAAGAATTGACGCAGACGTCAATTGTTGCAAACGAAACATCACTCAGCATTGTAAGGATTAAGCAAGCTGTAATCTAAAGTTGCAAAAATGTTTCCAAGCTGACTTATTCAGCTGTACAAACTGGTAGAGGTGCTAGAACACTAAACCTTTCCTTCATATAAATGTTTTTCACGCGTTTGTAAACAAAGTAGACCCAGATCTGATGACTCCTATAGGAGTCATCTGATCAGGATATGCTCTGTTGGCTAATGGACTTTGAAAGATCTTTTTCTTTCCTTTCTTAAATGGCTACTCATTTCCACTTTTCATGTTTCTTATAATGAAACATGAAAAGTGGAAATAAGTAGCCATTATTTTGTTCATGAATATTCAGTAGGTATTGAAATTGGAATAAACATAGAACAGGAATCAAGTTTCTTACATGGATCCATTCCATTTGCGCTCTGTGTCTATATACATGTACTTTTTTAAACTATTGTTTTTGTTGATTTAATTATTGTTCAAATTCTCAGGGAATATTTTATAGTCAGTTTGAACAGTGCAGTAATTCCTTTTGAAACAAACTAAGTTTTCAAATATTATGCAGGTTATCGTGACCTAATTGCCAGTTGTACATTGTGTGTGTCGGTCTGTGATCAGGATCCTAGATGCTTGACAATTTTAAAATACAACTATGCAAATCATAGACTAATTGAATATAAATAATTATATATGCAATACACAAAATAATGAGCAGGTGACAATTTTAAAATGAACATGGTACTTTCGAATTCATAGTTGTCCTAGCACAAAGTCTGGATCCTGCCTCTAAGTTTCATCGAAATGCATACTATTGACACCAGGACTGTATGTTAATATAGCATAATGCTTTAAAAAGTCCATAACAGGTTTCAAGAGGCACGCTTATGTTTTCTAGTTTGTTTGCTTTAAATTTATTTAGAGAAAAGAATATCAAAAAAGATAAAGAATAAAAAATATATTAGAATCTTTTTTCTACATGTATTTGCATTTGATTTTGACGGGAATCGAACCAAGGACCTAGAGATTCATAGACGCAGCTCTTTCCCCTCGGCCACCGCTTGGGTCCCAATATATACGTGTTACATGGTTCTATTTAAACGCTACAAAGGTGTGAAAAGCAACAACGACTAGTGAACGTACATACTTAATATGCAAATTATACAGACCCATTTTTCATGAAATCTCCAAGTATAAAATGAATAGATTTTACCAATGACCTACTGTCAATCCAAACGCCTTTGTTCAAACAGCATGGTGTCTTTTTACAACAGAAGTCCGACATAAGGTCGTCGGATTCTGAAAGTTCCATACCCTTCCTGTGGTATTTACAAAAGTCCGATATATTGTCGGATTCTGAGTTAAATGCCCTTTTTGCCTAGTCACTTATGCCCCTGCAAACAGAGGAGACCCAGGTAAGAAGGCTCATAGAGAAGCCCTCTAATCAGGATCTGCACGGTTTGTCGTGTTACACTATTGTTTGGAAAAGTCCCTAAATAATAACCATAAGCTCAATTTAGCTTGACTTGTTTGAATTTTGGAACAGCCCATTTTACCATTGTAATAGTTAGGTAGACCAAAGTAACATAATTGTTAGATTTTTGCAGAACAATATAGAATTGTTGGAGGTACATGAAATGAACATATAACCGAAAAGAATTATTTGATTATTACAGCCACGGTTGATATTTCGATACACTTTCAACATTTTGTGAACTACTATGAAATATCGAACATCAATGGTACTATTTCTAGGGTAGATCAAAATTCAAATGCAGAAATTCGATTCCATTGCGACATTACAATGTTTCCTGATGAATTTAATCAATGGTCGTGCGACGTTGTTGCTATGATCTGGTTTGAAAGAAATAGAATTTCAAAAATACATGTACGGTAAAACCCCTCTAAACCAGACTTTAAATTCAGTATAAATATCAGTCTTGGAGATAGGTGGCAGCTTAATGCAGGATGAAAATAATGCAGAAAGCTCCTCGGCATGACTTTCACCCTGCATTAAGCAGCCACCTGCCTAAAACGTTTCTAAATTCTTATCTACTAGAAGTCGGGTTAAGAGGGGTTTTACTGTATTGTAAAAGGTGACAAATCTATACTTTTGAATGTATTTCAGAGATTTACAAGTGATACCCTAATTACCCTAGGTATTTTGACAAACACACTTATGCAAATAGTGCAGACCCAGATCAAACACCTCCTTAATGGGCCCGTTTGAAGGGTTTTCACTATTTGCTGCCATGTCTGTTTAATCTAAAGTTGCAAAAATGTTTCCAAACTGACTTATTCAGCTGTACAGACTGGTAGAGAGGAGAGACTGGGTGCTAGAACACTTAACCCTTTCCTTCATATAAATGTTTTTCACGCGTTTGT
The DNA here is from genome assembly GCA_963576725.1 of Azorinus chamasolen. Classification (NCBI taxonomy): domain Eukaryota; kingdom Metazoa; phylum Mollusca; class Bivalvia; order Cardiida; family Solecurtidae; genus Azorinus; species Azorinus chamasolen. The sequence continues at coordinate 38,485,463 of OY755251.1, forward strand.
AAACAGAGTAGACCCAGATCTGATGACTCCTATAGAAGTCGTCTGATCAGGGTCTGCTCTGTTGGCTAATGGAATTTGAAAGATCTTTTTCATTCCTTACTTAAATGGCTACTAATTTCCACTTTTCATGTTTCATTATAACTATTTTGTTCATGAATATTCAGTAGGTATTGAATTTTAGAATAAACATAGTGCAGGAATCAAGTTTCTTACATGGATCCGTTCCATTTGCGCTCTGTGTCTATGTACATGTACCTTTTTTAAACTATTGTTTTTGTTGATGTAATTATTGTTCAAATTCTCAGGGAATTTTTTATAGTCAGTTTGAACTGTGCAGTAATTCCTTTTGAAACAAACTAAGTTTTCAAATATTATGCAGGTTATCGTGACCTAATTGCCAGTTGGACATTGTGTGTGTCGGTCTGTGATCAGGATCCTAGATGTTTGACAATTTTAAAATAAAACTATGCAAATCATAGGCTAATTGAATATAAATAATTATATATGCAATACACAAAATAATGAGCAGGTGACAATTTTAAATTGAACATGGAACTTTCGAATTCATAGTTGTCCTAGCACAAAGTCTGGATCCTGCCTCTAAGTTTCATCGAAATGCATACTATTGACACCAGGACTGTATGTTAATATAGCATAATGCTTTAAAAAGTCCATAACAAGTTTCAAGAGGCATGCTTATGTGTTCTTGTTTGTTGCTTTAAAATGTATTTAGAGAAAAGAATATCAAAAAAGATAAAGAATAAAAAATATATTAGAATCTTTTTTCTACATGTATTTGCATTTGATTTTGACGGGATTCGAACCAAGGACCTAGAGATTCATAGACGCAGCTCTTTCCCCTCGGCCACCGCTTGGGTCCCAATATATAAGTGTTACATGGTTCTATTTAAACGCTACAAAGGTGTGAAAAGCAACAACGACTAGTGAACGTACATACTTAATATGCAAATTATACAGACCCATTTTTCATGAAATCTCCAAGTATAAAATGAATAGATTTTACCAATGACCTACTGTCAATCCAAACGCCTTTGTTCAAACAGCATGGTGTCTTTTTACAACAGAAGTCCGACATAAGGTCGTCGGATTCTGAAAGTTCCATACCCTTCCTGTGGTATTTACAAAAGTCCGATATATTGTTGTCGGATTGTGAGTTAAATGCCCCTTTTGCCTACACACTTATATATATATAGGCTACTCTTTCTTTCCTTTTTTCTTTACTTTCTTAAATGGCTACTAATTGCCACTTTTCATATTTCATTGTAACTATTTTGTCCATAAATATTCAGTAGGTATTGAAATTTAGAAAAAACATAGAACAGGGAAAGGGTTAAGGAAATTAGGGTTTTTATAAATCAGACATTTCTTGCATATGTTTGGTACTGACCAAGTAATGGTCAGAATCATCCGGGGTCCAGTCTAGACCTACAGTGTTCTCATTCAACGATAATGGTGAAATCGTTAATTCTATTATGCTAAGCACGACTTGACTTGACCCTTACTTTCAAATAACGGCGTGATGGCTCTTTACTACATAAACTATCAATTTTGGCTCTATTGGCACAAAGTGGCAAGATGAGCTATTGGAATCGCCCTGTATGTGACATGTTCATAAAACAATTCTTTAAATGTCTTCCAAACTACTGACATGATTTTCAGAAAAATCCACAGCAAACAATCAATATGATATATATTATGTCCGAAACCTTCAGTACTGTCAGTACTTTGATTTTTATCTCCCTCCTGATTTAACACTTTACTCTATGAATATACATGAACAAAGGATGTCATATTTCTTACATGAATTTTCATTAGGGAGAAAATAAGGAAAACATAGTATTTAGGGCTAAGAACTATGACCTTGACATTGATCATGACTAGATGAATTTCTGTAATTTCATATGAATATAGAAATGTTTGTCTATGGCAGAAACTGTAGAATCGGATCTGCATTACTTCATTGGCAAACAGAATTTGCCCTGAACAGATGGCCATCTGATCTGGGTTTACTCTGTTTTCAAAGGTGTTAAAAAGCATATTCATGGAATAAACGGTTGAAGATTTTTGCCAAATGTTTTTGTAAAATGTTCTCCTGAAGATGATGTTCTGTCCACTCGTGTTCAATATTTAGGTTACAGTTGATGGGTTAAACCCTGAATATGTATCTGCCCCGTATCTCCAAATTCACTAATCTTGGGTCACATGCCAAGAGCAGACATATTCTTATTTGAAACAAATAGCTTTCTAAGTATACACTCGCAAACAAAGTTTGAGAGGGGGTTTATAGGAGTCAGTGTATCAGTTGGTCTGTCTGTGGTCTGTCTGTCCGTGGCATGTTTGTCCGTGGAAGATTTGCGATCAAGGTAGCTGAGCGGGGGTATTCCAGCTGAGTGGGGGTGAGCGGGGGTATTCCAGCTGAGCGTGGGTATTCCAACTGAGCGGGGGTATAGTTCTAGTTTGAATTACATAGGTATAGATAAGAAACCCTATGCTGTGACCACTCTTTAGAATCCTCCTAAAGAATGGTCACAGCATAGGGTTTAATGGAGAAATGACGATTTTAGTTAGGGCTTTTTTTCTCTATATAACAGATACCCGAGATTTTCTATAATGAAATATGCTGCTTATCTATGGATCTGGAATTGACTTGAAGTTCAAATGTACTTGTGTACCGGTATGTGTATACGTCACATAACCATTGGAATGTACTTGTGTACCGGTATGTATATGTCACATAACCATTGGAATGCAAGAAACAAGTGTACTGGCATTTGCAAACTGTGTAGACCTAGATGGGAGGGCTCCTAGAGCACTGTTTGTAATTCAAACTTCTCCAGCAGTTTTAAGCAGTTGATACTGAATGGTCTTGATCTATAGTTGAACATTCCACTTTGAAACTTGTGCATTACAAGGGTTAATTCAATTAGAAATAAAATCTGGTTATAAATTGTACAAGCATGGTATTAGATCATAAAAGCTATTTCCATATTTATATCAAGTCACATATTGTGTATGGTTGACTTGCTTATAAATTCTGCCAACAATATCAGTGATGATTTCATCAGCCCAGTTATGGCCAGTACTAGTGATATAATCTTTCTTTATTGGTACCATGGGACCATGCCGGGTTTTTTTCTGTGTTAATTTTTTATGTTGTAATATTGCTCCTTCATTATGTTCCCTACGGTGACATTTTCAGTTGGGTTGACAGGGTTATTATCTGAGCAGCAAATCTGGTTTTAACCATTGTGATGCTAACTCATTCGTGTCTGCAAAAATTGTCGACTGCATCATCTTATAAAATTGATAGTTTTCCCTTTTGTTCTCTCTCTTTTGTTTTAAATAAAAGCATCAAAATGTCGCATGGTTTGAATCCTGATTAACCAGCTAAGTTGATTGTCATCCCGTCCAAAATATTTGAAAAGATCATCACAGATTTGCCCGAAGTATCGAAAGAATTAAATCAATATTCTTAATCCTTTTAAAACCAAAAAAACGCAGCAGTGTTTGCAAATTGTCTCATATGGGGCTCAACGAGTTATGATACCCTTTGTGATGCTATAGCACTTCTCAAGGCTGTCTTGTGTATCCTTTATCAGAGCAATGTTTAACCCATTCTCTCATAATTATGTAAATATACAGTCGGCTGAGCGGTCATTCGGACTGAAAGTAGACTATAACTAGGTACTTTACTTTTTAGCTCACCAGAGCACTTTGTGCTCAGGGTGAGCTTTTGTGATCACCCGTTGTCCGTCGTCCGTCGTTGTGCGTCGTCCGTCGTTCGTCGTCAACAATTTGAACCTTTAAAAATCTTCTCCTCTGAATCTACAGGGTTCTCATCTTTCATCTTTGGCACATAGTATCATCTTTAGGTCCTCTACAAAAGTTGTATAAATTATGCCCCTGGGGTCAAAATTGGCCCCACCCCAGGGGTGCCTTGTTTTCAATAGAAACATATAGTAAAACTTTGAAAATCTTCTCCTCTTAAACCAGAAGGTTCTCAGCTTTCATATTTGGCACATAGCATCATGTTCAGGTCCTCTACAAAAATTATATAAATTATGGCCCTGGGGTCAAAATTAGCCCGCCCCAGGGTTGGGTAGTTTTCAATAGAAACAAATAGTGAAATCTTTGAAAATCTTCTTCTCTGAAACTGGAAGTCTCTCAGCTTTCATATTTGGCACAGAGCATCATGTTCAGGTCCTCTACAAAATTTATATAAATTATGACCCTTGGGTCAAAATTGGCCCCGCCCCAGGGGTGGGCAGTTTTCAATAGAAACAAATTGTGAAATCTTTGAAAATCTTCTTCTCTGAAACTGGATGGCTCTCAGCTTTCATATTTGGCACAGAGCATCATGTTCAGGTCCTCTACAAAAGTTATATAAATTATAGCCCCAGGGTCAAAATTGGCCCCGCCCCAGGGGTGGGCAGTTTTAAATAGAAACAAATAGTGAAATCTTTGAAAATCTTCTTCTCTGAAACTGGATGGCTCTTAGCTTTGATATTTGGCACATAGCATCATGTTCAGGTCCTCTACAAAATTTATGTAAATTATGGCCCTGGGGTCAAAATTGGCCCCGCCCCAGGGGTGGGCAGTTTTCAATAGAAACAAATAGTGAAATCTTTGAAAATCTTCTTCTCTGAAACTGGAAGGCTCTGAGCTTTCATATTTGACACATAGCATCATGTTCAGGTCCTCTACAAAAGTTATATAAATTATGGCCCCAGGGTCAAAATTGGCCCCGCCCCCAGGGGTGGGCAGTTTTCAATAGAAACAAATATATAGTGAAATCTTTGAAAATCTTCTTCTCTTAAACTGGAAGGCTCTGAGCTTTCATATTTGGCACATAGCATCATGTTCCAATCCTCTACAAAGGTTATATAAATTATGGCCCCAGGGTCAAAATTGGCCCCGACCCAGGGGTGGGCAGTTTTCAATAGAAACAAATATATAGTGAAATCTTTGAAAATCTTCTTCTCTTAAACTGGAAGGCTCTCAGCTTTCATATTTGGCACAGAGCATCATGTTCAGGTCCTCTACAAAAGTTATATAAATTATGGCCTTGGGGTCAAAATTGGCCCCGCCCCAGGGGTGGACAGTTTTCAATAGAAACAAATACATGTAGTGAAACTTTGAAAACATTCTCCTCTGAAACTTGAAGGTTTTCAGCTTTCATATTTGGCACATAGCATCATGTTCAGGTCCTCTACAAAATTTATATAAATTATGGCCCCAGGGTCAAAATTGGCCCCGCCCCAGGGTGGGCAGTTTTCAATAGAAACAAGTAGTGAAATCATTGAATATCTTCTCTTAAACTGGAAGGTTCTCAGCTTTCATATTTGGCACATAGCATCATGTTCCGGTCTTCTAAAAAAGTTATATAAATTATGGCCCTGGAGTAAAGATTGGCCTGCCCCAGGGGTAGCCAGTTTTCAATAGAAACATATAGTGAAAACTTTGAAAATCTACTCGTCTGAAACTGGAAGGTTCTCAGCTTTCATATTTGGCACATAGCATCATGTTCAGGTCCTCTACAAAAGTTATATAAATTGTGCCTCTTGGGTCAAAATTAGCCCTGCCCCAGGGCAAGTTAGTTTTCTATAGAAACATATAGTGAAAACTTTGAAAATCTTCTCCTCTGATTGTCTGGTGCCTGGGGTAGCCAGTTTTCAATAGAAACATATAGTGAAAACTTTGAAAATCTACTCGTCTGAAACTGGAAGGTTCTCAGCTTTCATATTTGGCACATAGCATCATGTTCAGGTCCTCTACAAAAGTTATATAAATTGTGCCTCTTGGGTCAAAATTAGCCCTGCCCCAGGGCAAGCTAGTTTTCTATAGAAACATATAGTGAAAACTTTGAAAATCTTCTCCTCTGATTGTCTGGTGAGCGCTTCAGGGCCATTCTGGCCCTCTTGTTTTACTTTTTTTCATAATGACACTTTTTGACGCATCTGCAAAAGTCACCAGGTGAAACCATTGTGATAACTAGAGCATTTGCTCTTATAGGAGCAAATGCTCTATTTATCACGATGGTTTCAAACTACAAAATTCTAAAAAAAATTCCATTTCTCTAGTTAATGCTCCTTTTCGATAGATTTATTCAAAGTGGTTGGATCTAAAAATAGCCTATGAGGGAATTGGACAAAGGTGTGTATTTAACCCTTTACGCCATGGATATTCATGTAAGAAATAAATGACATCATGAATATTAAATTAGATTCATTTTTATGATGGCATAATTATTATAAAAACAGAAAATTTTGGCAATGGCAGGAAACGGCTCTCTCAGGTCGTCCGCAGACGGACACACTGTTGGCACCTCCAATCTGTCCTTTCCCTCATGCATCGGCCTAACTCATCCGTGCTTGGTGCGCCTGTGTCATGCATCAGGATGTCGACCATTGTTGAGCCTGGTCGTCTTCGGGTCCGTTTCCCATGTGTAGGGGTCTGCAGTACCACTTTACTTGCTGGCAGCTCTGGGTGTCGATAGCAATGCCTAGCAGGTCCCATTCTTCGGTAGGCAATCTTGTCCGTTAGGCCACAATTAAAAAATTGTTTGTTTGCCCTTCACCAACCCAAGATTTTAGAAGTGGGTCGGTAGGTAGGAAAATTATTTTATTTTATTCTGAAAAATTGTACTCTATATTAATAGTTATAAAACTGGTTTTTTTGCAAAGTTTTGCACCGTATGCAACTATGCATTTTATCCGTCTTATTTTGAGTGTCTATTTAACACAGGTTCTCTGAACTGGCCTGGTACTCAACCGTTTGGAAGTCGTACCTGTATTACTACTCCTACTTTCGTTTCGTTGGAGAAGTATACACGGGTGCATGGTATTTCGTCCACTGTAGATGTTATGTCGTTTCGTCGATTACGGGCATAACTATGTGTACACCTGGGTATCAGTCATATGAGCTACATGTACTTCACTTTTCGTTCGTGAAATCATAGATACCTGCTTTACTTCTCCTTCTTTCGGTTCGATGGAGATTCTCGGGTGTCTATTGTCACGTGGTTAATGACGCCAACCTGTACATTTGGAATTATAAATTGTCGTCTGCAAATGGTGATTTTCAGATTGTTGGACACCGGAGACAAGTGTCAGGCAGGTTGGATCCAGATCAGACGCCTCACTATGTGACGTCTTATCTGGATCTAAACTGTTTGTTAAATACCAGTGAAGTCGCGTTCGGCAGGGAATGGGCTCAAAGATACGGGAATGTATTATACACATTTGTATATGTTATTGATTCGATTGACATGTTAATGTATGTAAGAATCTATTGTGTACCATTTTGTACATTAATACGTCATGATGTGATTCTGAACAGTAACTGCACAAATGCGAGTTTCATATTACACTCATATTTATTCTTTTTACACTGTTACCTGTATATATTTTACTGATCTCCAAATTTGGAGGAATTGAATAAACTACTACTACTACTACTACTACTATACAAACCTATAAGTGCATGGCACTATCTTTCCAATTAAATACTCAAATCATTATTTCTCCACCAAGGCCTATGTATTGACCACTGTTTAGAATCATCTCAAAGAACTATGTTTGAAAATGTTTAAATTTATGCATTTTACCAGATAATAATTTTTATTCGTTTTTTTTTTTTGCTTGTCCGTGTTTAAATGAAAACTTCAGGTATTACTGTTTAGACTGATGGGTAGGTGACAGTTTTCCATTTCCAGGCTCTAACTTTAGTTTGAAAAGATGTTTTGTGATTAAATTTGATGTACAGATAGCTTGCAAGATAACTTGCTGTTCCAAGTGTGAAGTTTGAATTCAATGGTATCAGTAGAATAGGACGTATTGACCGGACAAAATAAAAGAAAAAAGAGGAATAACTCCAAAATCACTGAAGCTAGAGTTATGGACACTGGGCATGACACTTCCTCTCATCTTCCTGTTCCATGTGTGAAGTTTGAATTCAATGGTGTCAGTAGAATATGAGATACAGGCCAGACAAGAAGTGTGATGACGACAATGGACAAAGTGATCCCTATGTGTCTGCCATGCTTTGCAGGCGACAGAAAAATCAGCTTAATTTATATTTATACATTCAGTAACTTTTTAAATGAATATTCATAGAGGGTAAAGGGTTAATAAAAGTGACCTTTACCTCAATCACCAGATCCAAAACCCCTCAAAGCAATCTCAATCTGTGTTTACATGCCAGCTATCTATACCACCATTCTTTATTAAATCCCTTTTCCCAGTTTAATTATTCACCTCATCAATATTTATAGACGGAATCAATAAAATGGAACACAGAAAAGGGAATTGTTTCACTGTTGTGGAAAATGCTTACTCAAATCTATAAATTTCCATAATCAAACAGAGAAGACCCTGATCAGATGGCTCCTACAGGAACCATGTGATCTTGGTCTACTATTTGTAAAGGTGTTTATATGAAGGAAAGGGTCAACAAAAGTTACTGTTCGAAAGCTGTGACCTTGACCTTGATTCTAGACTCCACAACAAATGTAATCAAAATATGGAAAAACCAGTCAAACAGGGAGAGCCAAATACGAAAAGACACCGCACCAAACACCACCAAACAAGAAACGACACAGTCAAAAGACAAAACACAACGGGACACATATCAAGACGAAAAAACATTAAACATTAAGCATATTAAATAACAAAGTTGACCATAGGGTGAAAGTGGGAGTGCCCCATTGGAATGGTCAGTAGCCAAAATTGGCTACTGGGGGCTTAAACCTGGTTTACAGGTACCCAACCTTGCACTTATCCTACCATAGGAGCAAATATTCTATTTATTACAATGGTTTGAAAACTACACAATTCATAAATTTTCCTTTTGTCTAGTAAATGCTCCTTTTCAATAGATTTATTCAAAGAGGCTGGATCTAAAATAGCCTATGGAGGAATGGGTTAAATGAGGGAGCGGGTGGAAATATTGCCATCATGTATATATATACCAATTTGATGAACTTCTTTATGGTGGCTTTTTTGCAGAAAAAAAATCATAAAGGTTGGACATAGGCAGACAATATTTTGTTGTACAACAAAAACTTATAAGTATTGAAGAAAGCGGTTTATTTTGTATCACAGGGGCATTTTTCAATATACGGTAAGTTCCAATTGACAATTTTTATACGCCCATCTTTAGACTGGACGTATTATGTCATGGCGCTGTCCGTCTGTCAGTCCTACTGTGAACTTTTGTTTGTCTGCTCTCTAACTCCAACAAATGCAATCCAATCCTTTTCAAATTTTGTCAGCATTTATATTTCCATAATATCTCTGTCAAGTTCGATAACCAGCAAGATTGCCCCAGACACTTCAGAATTATCTCCCCTTACTTTATGAATTTCTGAGAATTTTTGCTTGTCCGCTCACTAACTCAAAGAAATGCAATCCAATCCTTTTCAAATTTTGTCAGCAGGTATATTTATTACCATAATGTCTCACTAAAGTTCAATAACCAGCAAGATTGCCCCCAGACACTTCAGAATTATCTCCCCTTACTTTATGAATTGCCGTGAATTTTTCCTTGTTCACTCTCTCACTAAAACAAATGTAATCCAATCCTTTTTGAATTTGGTCAAAATGTACAGTAAAACCTCTAAAATGGTCACTAAATTGTGTTAATTAGTTGGTACTTAGGACAGGTGGTTGCTTAAAGCAAGGTGAAAGTAAAACTGCTCCTATAGGAACGTTCTGTTTTACTTTCACCTTGCTTTAAGGAGCCGCCTGCCTTTAACACAAAATACTTGATGTAATTTAGTGGCTGTTATAGAGAGGTTTTACTGTATATTACCATGTCTCAGTCAGATTAGATAAATAGCAAGATTGCCCTTGACACTCCACAATTATCTCCCCTTACTTTATGCCATCTGATATGGAGTAATGGCCTTTCAACTTCCAGACATTTGACGGGCATATATTGGCACGCTTGTTATAATAATGATTGAACATAACAAATACCAAGTTCTATGATGTTATTGAAAATATGCATTTATTGTAGGGACCAACACTTTAAGAATTAGCGTTGATTTTTGTGTAAACTATGAGGTATCCTTGTCAGACTGCATAATATTTCCACTTTCCAAAACCGCCTGCACATTTATCCGTGCATGTGAGAGTGACAATACAGTACATATAGTAAAAACTCGATACTACGAAACTTTAGTAATTTATCTCTTTGTAGGCAGGTGGCTGCTTAATGCAGGATGAAAGTCATGCAGAAAGCTCTGCATGACTTTCACTCTGCATCAAGCTGTCACCTGTGTTAAAGATCAATAATGGTACGTATTTGAGTATTCGTAATAGCTAGTTTTTACTGTAGTTTCAATGCTTCTTGAATAATGGGTGTTTGTAACATAGTCAGAAAGGATGAATCAACTGGCATAATTTAACAAAGACTGATCACTTCTGCATACATTGAAACTGTCCATAAAGTTACAGCACCAAACTTAACTGTGGAATTAATTAATTCTGCCTAAGTAATGGGTTGTTTATATAGTATACAATTACAGATTGATGTTTCGGTTATGCCAGGAGACTTCCTACAAACAGAAAACATGCCAGTGGAGCAAAGGTTGATGCATGTTGCGGAAATAATTATTATTCTGTGCAGTAGGAAGCAACATCTTGACAATATATATACAGTGTTTACCCTCAGTATAGGGACACCATATCTCCACTCTCCACCTCCTCGTAAAGATGAATATTTCAATATTCAAGTATTTGGTTAACTGACGTAGTAGCCAATAGTGTAGAACCTGATCAAACTGCTCCTTCAGGATCAGTTTGAACTGGGTCAGCATTATTTGCCTAAATGTGTCGGTATTAATACTTAATGTAATTAGGGTATCCTGTTTGTCAGAATTTTGAGGTCTTGTTGATTTTTTTCCCCCTCGGAGTCAGTTCTTGCAGATAGATAAAAGGAATAAGCTGTCATTTCACAACAGTATTTTCTACACCAAACCCATAGTTGTAACCACTGATTAGAATCATCTTAACCCATTACCTCATAGGCTAGTTTTAGATCCAACCACTTTGAATAAATCTACCGAAAAGGAGCATTAACTAGAGAAAAAGAACTTTTTTTAGAATTTTGTAGTTTGAAACCATTGTGATAAATAGAGCATTTGCTTGTATAGGAGCAAATGCTCTATTTATCACAATGGTTTCAACAGGTGACTTTTGCAGAGGCGTCAATATGAGGGAATGGGTTAACCTTCATATAAACACATATTAATGCCTTTGCAAACCTAGTAGATCTAGATTAGACTGCTCCTGTAGGCTCCTACGTCTAGTCAGGGGCTGCTCTATTTACTTACGGAAAGATCATAAAGAGATGAAATATATAGATCATAAAGAGATGAAATATATAGATCATAAAGAGATGATTCTAATGAGTAGTCACAAGTGAGATGTATCACCCTTTAACCTTTGTCCCTGTTCTATGTTTATTCCAAATTTTAATACTTTCTGAATATTCATTAACAAAATAGTTATAAAGAAATATGGAAGGTGGGACATTGTAAACATTTTAGAATTCAAAGAAACAGATCTATCAAATTCTATTAACAAACAGAGCAGAACCCTGATCAAACGGCTCCTAGGAGCCGTCTGATCTTGGTCTGCTCTGTTTGCAAATGCGTGAAAAAATGTTTATATGAGGGAATGGGTTAAGTCATGAATATTCATGGAAGGAATAATGACTATAAATATTAATTAACTGCATATTTATAGTGGTATATGAACAAACGTATTTATGGACCAGGCAAAATCTGTAGAATCAGATGAGGTTATACCATAAGCAAACAGACCAAACCCTGATCAGACAGTTCTTACAGGAGCTGTCTGATCTGGGTCTGCTTAGCTTCTGTTTACAAAGGCATTAAATGAGGTATTTATGAAATAAAGGGTTAATTCATATTTTCCCTTGTATATCCTGAAGCTGAATTACACCTCTTGGGCTTGACAAGCATATTATCTCGAATAGCTGTTTGCATATGAATTATGAACTGTCCATTAGCCCTGGATAGCAAAACACAGACAGAACCAACAAACTAAAGAGATCACTTTACTTAGGCTACATTTTGCCATTAACTGCTTAATTGTTTACATTTTGCCATTAGCTGCTTAATTATTTGCCATTAGCTGCTTAATCTTTTACATTTTGCCATTAACTGCTTAATCTTTTACATTTTGCCATTAACTGCTTAATATTTTACTCCATAGATTAGCCTTTCCACGTTTTTGCGAACAGAGTAGACCCAGATCACACTGAAACTTTTTTAAAACCCATTAAATTTTTAGCAGGATTTTCATCTAGTTTTAATGGTACACCATTAAAATGACTCATTAATAGGTAAACCTTTGATGGCATTTCAATGGTCACTATTTAATGGCATTTAATGGCATCCTTAAAAATCCCTGAAAAACCTGTTAACACCATCCTCTTAAAAGTCTGTTAAAATATAGATATAATGGCCATTAATATTATAATTAAAATAACCATTAAAAGCTTTTAATGGGAACAAATACCCATTAACACCCCCTAAAATAAATTAATGGCAAATATTTTAATGGCATAGTTTAATTAATCATTTGAAATCAGCTCAATTCCTGTAGACTGTGTTCTTTTATCAGACACTCGATGGCACTGTATAGAGCAAAAGATCTTAAATAAATGTATGCCAGATTTCTCCAAACAGAAAGTAGATCTGTACATACAGCATGGAGCTGGCATATCAAGAATAATGTTACTATGCATGAGCCACCTACTACATATAGTAGTATACACAATAACATAGAGAATGGGTTTGAATATGTTCATATTAAACCCAACATTTTGAAGAAAAAAATGCACTGTACTTTAGAATATGCATATTTATTTATATATTGGTGATTCATTTGCTGTATTCCTCATTACAAATGTATTTGTTATAAAAAGTCTGTTCTTTTACAAATAAAGGGAGGTAATTATAACAGTAATTATAAACCAATGATAAACATCTACCATTTGATCTTGAAACAGGGAGCAAATGGTCTATTTATCACATACACTAGTTTCAAAGCTACAGCTTTTTGAAGTTTCTTTTGTCCAAGGCATCTTCAATTTGAATTATTATTATTTTTATTTTTTTATTTTTTTTTCATGATTTTAATGGGCATTAAATAATCATTTTGCAAGAACGTATTAACATTTTTATAAATTAAATAACTTCAATTGGCATAAAAAAATTAAGTTTTTCTTTTCATGGTCATTAAAGAAAGTTCAAATCAGTTAAGGGCCATGAATAAAAGTGGCTTGGATATTCATGGCCATTAAAGAGAGTTGGATGCAAGTAATGGGCATTAATAAACAGGTTAAAAAAGATTAAAACAGGAGTTCAAGGTTTTTTTTCATTGCCATTAACTTTATAATATTTTCTTTATTTTTTAATGCCTTTCCAGGTATCATTAATGGCCATGAAAATGATATGGTGTTTTAAGGGGTTACCCCATTAATGTTTCAACCCTTTTAAAATCATTATTGCATGAATTAATGGGGAAATACTGGGGGAATTAATGGATTTTACAAAACTTAGTTTAATGTACATTTAATGGTATAGTAACTATATTTTAATGGCCTATGTAGGCAGTAGTGTCAGACAGCTCCTATAGGATCCGTCTGATCAGGGTCTGCTATTTGCTTACGATATAATGAAGATATGATTCTACAGTAGCTGCCATGGCCAAAAATTCCTGTGTCCATGTGCTATTATATCATTAATCTATTTAATATTCATGATATCATTATTTTTTACATGAATATTCATGGAGGAAGCTATGAATTTGCTAGATGAATTTGGATGACAAACAGTGCAGATCCTGATCAGAGTGCTCTTCCAGGAGCTTTATGATCTGGGTCTCTTAGTGTTTCCTTATGGAATTATATACATCTGATTTTACAATCCATGGCCAAAAACGCCTGTGTTTAATTAACTCTTTCCTTCATATACCGTATTTCCCCTTTCTATAACGCTCTCCCTAATAGTAGCTCCTCCCCACCCCCCTCCCCCTATAATATACGCTTGGGAAAGCCATCGGGGGTCAACTTACCCAACCCACCTCACCTTACCTCGAAGTCAAAAAGTTGGCGAAGAAAAAAATCTTCAATGCATCATCACTATAATAATTAGGGAAAGCAAATTACACTGAAACTATTTTATACTGTTGTTGCATACGGGCAGGTTATTTTGTTTCTCTTTGACTTGCTATGTTGGCGAAAAGCATTTGTATCTGATTATTCGGTGCTGTAAACCATGTATATATGTCACTTCTGCAAGCAATTCCATTTCCATTTAACAACGACACACCTACATATCGCTCTTTAATTCTTATTTTAATTTTAAAAACTGTCACTATTTCCCATACCTAATGGAAAGGTGATTCTGTTTTCCACTTGCCTAACGGATTAAACCAATGTTTGTTCATTCTCAATTTCCATTTTTGTCTAGTTTTCCCCATTTCTGTGTAGTGCATTTTACAGTAGTATTTTACAAGTATTAAGGTAAAGCGGAAGGGTCTTCAAACATTTCCGTTTAGACAGTACATTCACACCCGTAACTTCCGTTGATAATTTTACTGTAGAGCAGTCTAGCGGAAGTTGAGCCTTGAAAGGTAAATACGATTATTACTTTCACTTTAAAATTCATAAATCTACCAAAGATTAAGTTTGAAATGAATGATTTGTATGATTTCGGTCAACAAATGAACCAAATAGGATGTCTGCGGGTTATTTCAAGACTTAGTCTTATATGGGCGCAAATTAAATTTCCGAGAATGTAATGTATCATTCTTTAGCCTATACAGTCTCTACTGGACATAGTAAAAACTCCGAATTTTTTATACGAAATAAGAGCTCCCAGTCTGCATTTTGCATTGCGCCCCGGCGCTTCTGTAACAGGAAATACGGTAAACACATTTGCAAACAGAGTAGACCCAGATCAGATGGCTCCTATAGGAGCCGTCTGATCAGGGTCTGCTGTTTGCTAATGGAATTTGAAAGATCTGATTTTTTACTTTCTAAAATGGCTACAAAGTTCCACCTTCCATATTTGTTGTAACTATTTTTTCTATGAATATTCAGTAGGTACTGAAATTTTGAATAAACGTAGAACAGGGAAAGGGTTAATATTTATAATGTCATTGTTTGTTACATGAATAAACATGTTAACCCTTTCTCTGTTCAGTATTTTATATAAGAAATAATGACATCATGAATATTTATTAGTAAATTTAGTTTTAATAATGGCATTTGTAGACAGGATTGTTTTGGTATTGTCAGAAACTGTAGAGTCAGGCCTTTTATTATTATATAAGCAAACAGAGCAGATACTGATCCTATATGAGCCATCTGGGTCTACTCTGTTTGCAAATGCATGAAAACATGTTTATATGAGGGAAAGGGTTTGCACTGAACTCCTATGGTCACTTGGGCTACTGTATGCACCAGATTTCGTAATTATATTTTCTCTGTTTTGTGTATATAATGGCTCGAGTGGTATTTGGGTCGGTTCATTTTGCCGCCCATTTCCATAGAGGGAATCATGTGGTTCCCTCCGGTTAGTGATTTTATTTATATTGTATATCTATTGTATATCTTCTATTGTCCGGATAGATAATCATGCGGTTCGTTCCGGTGAATATTTCATCCATGTGAAGCGCTTTTGAACGCACATATCCTGTGTGAAAAGAGCGCTATATAAATGTGGTATAATAATAAATAATAATAAAACTGGTTTATAGAATTCACAGGGGTCTGGACCGCTTCATGGGGGTCTATATGTACTATATAATAACAAGGGTTCCAACTTGCAGAACGGATATCCGTGTACCACGAGTACAAATATGACTGTAACTCTTACAATTTAAATGATAATTTCGTAATTCTTTGGGCTATTGAAAGCCAATATATTTTTCTATCAAATAAATATGATCTTATAACGGTAACTTATGATCAAGTATCAATCCAACAATGATTTTCTCAAAATTTCAGGTGTTTTTAGGGTCATTGACAAACGTTCGTTCACTCTGGTTTCACTATATCACAGCAATAACCTGGCAATTTGCAGTTCAAAAAATGGCGTGAGTCAATAAAACGAATTAATTCTAACACCCACCTCCAATTATTTAGTCCCCAGCATCAAAAGAATGATGTAAAACTAGCGAGTTTTGTCAGTTTGCTTCAAATCGTAGAGGAAGGAGCCATTGTACGTGACGTCACGGATTTTCCAACTTTTCCTTCGCTCATCCATTGAAATGGCTCCATTCAAATTTGTTGCAAAATGGCAGCATCCGGAATAGAAACAGAACGACAGACGGAAAGGCCGCTTTTGGTAGTTGCTTATTCATTAAGAGGACAAAACAAATGGAGATTGGTGATATAATTGGGTTGTTTTATTGAACCATGCCATCTTTTGAACTGAAAATCGCCAGGTTATGGCTGTGATATAGTGAAACCGGGATGAACGAACGTTTGTCAATGACCCAGAACACACGTGAAATTTTGAGAAAATCTTTGTTGGATTGATAATTACGCGTAAGTGACTGTGAGAAGATTATATTTATTTGATAGTAAAATATATTGGCTTTCAATAGCCGAAAGAATTACAAAAGTTCCATTCATATTTGTACTTGTGGTACACGGATATCCGTTCTGCTAGTTGGAACCCTTGTTATTATATAGTACATATAGACCCCAATGAAGCGGTCCAGACCCCTGTGATAGAATTTACAACTTGAATTATGCTAAACAAATGCAGATATGCAGGCAGGCTTTTTTGATGACAGGGAAAGCTTTCTTTATTGTTTTCATTCATTCTTTAACATTTCACTGTTTGACTGTGTACCTAAAAGATTGTGATTGTAAAGTCATGGTGTAGAGAAAATTGTACTTTATGAATATTCATGTAAAAATTAATTGGCACCATGAATATCAATTTGCTGGATATTCATTATGGCAAAAAAGATGGAATTTTTTGGCATGGCAGAAACTTTAGAATCAAATTTATATTATTCCATAAACAAACAGAGCAGCCCCTACTGTGCACGTCTGATCTGGTACTACTGTGTTTAAACAGGTGTGAAATGGCATATATATGGACTACAGAGAGCTAAGTAAAAGAAGAATTTTATTTTCAAGAAAACAAAAGCAACAAATTAGCAGCAAGATTTTGTTTTATTAATTAGAGAGTACTATGCTTAGAGAGAGAGTACTATGCTTAGAGAGTGCTTAAAGTCATTTTTAAAAAAATTAACCCTTTATCTCTGAAGGCAGAGGGATATGTATTGTTTTCATGTCCATGCATATGTCTGAACTTTGGGTAAATATTTAGTATCATAAAGGATTGTGGGCCTGCAATTGTCACTCACATTGATCTTGGAACACCATAGTTATGGCCCATTGTTTGCCAAAATGTCTGTCCCGAGCCATTTCTAAGAAACTGATTGAAGTTTTTCTATGAAACTGTAAATGTTAAGTTGCATAAGGAAATGTGGTACTGCAGGTATCACTCAAATTGGCACTGGAACACCAGAGTTACGATCCTTTGCTTGTGAAAAATGTATCATTTTGTGTGTCCAGAGCCATATCTCAGAAACTTTTTAAAGTTTTTCTGTGCAGCGCCATTTCTTTGAAACTGTTTGGAGTTTTTCTGTGAAACTTTCTGTAAATGTTAAGTAGCATAAGGAAATGAAGCCTTGTGAGTATCATTTATGACATTGGATCAAAACAATACTGTCACATAACTTTTCAGTAATTAATACTTTCTACAATCATGTAAGTAAACATTTTAAAATGACATTTTCAACAATACAGAAAAATTGTGTTATCTGAAGATGCAAGAAGCCTGTTGATCATTCAATGTACTCCCATGTTAAATTGTTTGAAACATCCTTTTGATTTTGTCACAATTTTTTAAGGACTATAAACAAAACAGCATTCATATCGGAAGAATAGATATGTGCTTTAATATGTACATGTGCACCCGCTAGGGAAAATATAACCCTACAGTAAATGAATAAAAACAGTATATTCTTTTCTTCTATCACACAATGTCATTTAAAACAAAAGCAAATTTTGAGTACATTACACTGGACAGCAAACGACCTGTAAAATGTTAACAACACCAAACGTCAAAGAGTGTTCGGGCGTTTGTGAGCACAGAGAAAAATGTTGCATTTGTTTTGTTCTTGTTAGTAGTCTTGCAGTAAATCATGGTCATCCTGAATTTATGTATAAGAGTGGCTGCAGCTTCAGCTTCAATCAATAAACATGGACAGTGGCCTCAGTCGAGACAAATCGTCCGCTTAAACCAAGAAAAAGTGGGGAATATGGAACCAGTTTGCTTGCATTTTTTTAGTTTTAGTTTCTCTTTTGTTTTTGCACTCGGTGATAAATTCAAAAATAGAACAGAATTTTTATAAATTACAGTCGATGGTCACGTGATTCATTTTCATCATAATACATGCTAGCTTTTTCTGCATGTTTTGCGATATCTTCCTTGTTATGGCGTTCGGAACGCCATATAGCAATCGGTCTCTTTACGGCAACGTTTTCACTATTCTAGTGAACATGCGCAAGACAAAAACAATCAATTCCGCACTAGTTTTGTTGTAAAATGTTCATGTATTTGTTTACTCTTCGTGTATTTAATAATGTTGCGCTATGTAAGATAATTAATACTAATATACACAAAGATAAACTAATTTTTTAATAAAATCCAAAGAAGACGCGAACGAATATTTTTACCGTAGTTTTCACAACATCTTGGCGTTCTAAAGTAGAAGGAATATCGCCGAGGTTTCCGATTGCATTTTTTATACACATTCGTAACTGATTAGCATATAGACCTACATTTTCAGCCAATCAAACTGCCTTTTGCGTCGTTTCGGTCATTTCCGTTTGACCCGTACTCAAATTAGAAAATAGGAAGTTTCATAAAGGACAAGGTCAAAGAAATCTAAAATTATCAACCAATGAAATTCGGAATTCCAATATACACATGTATCACACAACGAACAGCGTGTTTTGACAATAACACCCAACGTCAAGAGAAGTCTAATTCTTAAAAAAAGTAAAACCGTAAAAACACAGGGTTCTATCGGCTTATCAAAGTAGGTATTATCCATAGAAGGTTTTCAACACATATGCAATCAATTATATTCCAGTGTCAATAATAACTGTGAAAATAGAGCCTCTTATATTTATCGTGTAACCGCCGACACTGTCATTTTGCTCAAGGCGTTTGTGACGTGTAAAAGCTCACCTCCGTAAGTTGCACAGGCATATAACAGTTAAATGTCAAATTAAATTACGGGTCAAATTTATATTGGTGACAATCAGTGGCATAGTGTTTCACAAACACGTGTTGTTAATTAATATTTTTATCAATTCCAAGACGTCGGGCATTGTTATTAACGTGTACAGCAATTTCTCCCCTTACACTTAACATCCATATCTAACCAGAACACCATTATGGCCATTCAGGCCTTTGATTTTTTTTTCCAGCAAACAAGACATAAAACGATGTTATTTTCGTTATTTTCTATACAAAACATTTGACATCTAATTAAGTGTGGAAATTAATTCACGAAAACATAGAAGGCAAAAATTAAGTAGTTGGAGACCCAGTCTTCCCTCTCCATGGGTTTTTTGGACTAAATAAGTCAATTTGGGACTATTTTGATAACATTAAATTAGACTGACATAGTAGCCAATAGTATAGACCTTAATAATATGGCTTGTTCAGGATCTGTTTGAACTGGTTCTGCAGCATTGACCTTAGTTAATCGGTCTGAATTAGTCACCCTGTCTCCCCTCTCCATAGTTATGTAAACATGAATAAGTAATTTGACACCATTTTGATAAAAGACTAGACTGACAACTGACATAATAGCAAACTATGTAGACCCTGTTCAAACTTCCTCCTAAATTTGTCTATATAATTAGGGAAGTCATACTAAAGACAATATTTTCCACATTTTTCTAAATATTCATATAAGAAATAATTACATCATGAATATTAATTAGATTTAATTGTTATAATACCATAAGGTCACATGAATTGCTGGCCATGGTAGAAATTGTATAATCAAATCTATATCATAAGTAAACAGAGCAAACCCTGATCAGATGGCTCCAATGGGAGCCGTGTGATCTGGGTCTACTCTGATTGCAAAGGTGTAGAAAGGCATATTTATGGAGTATTGGGTTAAAGATATCTATCGTATGTAAATTTACAGAGAAATGTGAATCGTCTTGAATTATCTCCCATTGACAAAGGCATGTAAATGGGTAACTTAAAAATGGGTTTGTAAAATAATTGCAAACTCGACACACAAATGTCTTGTGTGGGTGCAGCATGGGAAGGCAGAGTGTCGCATACATTTTTTGCCCTTCTGACCTTGACCTTTGACCTACTTTTGCAAAAATCTTTAAATGCCTATAACATTTGAACCATTGGGCATAGGGCTTCCATACTTGGTATGCAACTTTCTTGTCTTAAGACTTTTCCAACCATATCATTGTTTTTATGACCCCCGCCTTTTGGCGACGGGGGCATCAAGTTTTACCCTTGTCCGTACGTCTGTACATCCGTCCGTCCTGTGAAATGTTTGTCACAGATTTCTTGCCCTGTGTATGCTGGAATGGTTTGATATTTGGTCTGAAACATCATCATAGTGCGCTGTACCATGTCTCCCCTTTTCAGGTCTGTCGTTCATCTACTTCCTGTTTGCCGACACTTTCATTGAATCATATGACGTCAGTAGTGTAAAAATTTCGTCGAGATTCCTTGCCTAGTGTCTGAAACATACTCATAATGAGTTGTACCCTTTTCAGTTCTGTCGTTCATCTACTTCCTGTTTGCCAACACTTTCATTTAACCATATCACGTCCGACCATACGTTTGAAATTTTCGTCAAGGATTTCTTGGCTTGTGTACAATGGAATAATTTGATATTTGATCTGAAGCATTATCATAGTGACTTGTAATGTGTCTCCCCTTTTCAGGTCTGTCGTCCATCTACTTCCTATTTGCCAACACTTTGATTGAATTTTGGTGATTGTTTAATGACAAAAAATTTCGTCAAAAGATTTCTCCGCTTTTGTAAGCTGCAATGATTTGATATTTGGTCTGGAGCATAATCATAGTGAGTTGTACCCAGTCTACCCTTTTCAGGCCTGTCTTTCATCTACTTCCTGTTAGCCAGCAGAGGCATCCGTGTCCCATGGACACATTTTCTTTTATTATCATGTAACTTTGACCTTTGACCTACTTTTGCAAAAATATTTAAACGCCTATATCTTTTGAACCAATGGGCATAGGCCTTGCATACTTGGTATGCAACTTTCTTGTCTTACTTTTTTTCCAACCATTACATTGTTTTTACCATGTTACCTTGACCTTTGACCTACTTTTGCAAAAATCTTCAAATGCCTATAACGTTACAACCAATAGGCCTAGGGCTTCCATACTTGGTATGACCATGCCAGTATATTTGCCTTTCCGACTTTGAATTTGACCTACTTTTACAAAAGCCTTATATACTTCCATCCTTGGTATGTATCTTTTCTGTCTTAAGACGATCCCCCTGGATCAGATCTGGGGGTATATTGTTTTTGCCCTGTCTGTCTGTCTTTTTAGCTCACCAGAGCACAAAGTGCTCAGGGTGAGCTTTTGTGATCGCCTGATGTCCGTCGGCGTGCGTCGTGCGTCGTCCGTCGTTCGTCGTCAACAATTTGAACCTTTAAAGTTCTTCTTCTCTGAATCTACAGGGGTCTCAGCTTCCATCTTTGGCACATAGCATCATTTGTAGGTCCTCTACAAAAGTTATATAAATTATACCCCTGGGGTCAAATTGGCCCTGCCCCAGGGGTTTTCAGTTTTCAATAGAAACATATAGTGAAAACTTTGAGCATCATCTCCTCTAAAACTAGAAGGTCCCCAGCTTTCATATTTGGCACATAGCTTCAACTTCAGGACTTCTACAAAAGTTATATAAATTATGCTCCTGTGGTCAAAATTGGCTTCACCCACGGGTGGCAAGTTTTCTAGCAAACTTGAAGCTGACTGCACTTTTAAGCATCTTATCTTTACTCAGTCTCATAAACAGGTCATCAGGTCAAGCAATAGAGATGGGGATGACCAGTGGCTATTTTTAGTACACCTGTATTGCTGGTAGTGGCTGTAGTAACCCTTTGCCTGTACTGTGTTTATTATTAATTTGAATGCCTATTGCATATTCATGAGCAAAATAAAGTATGGAAGGTGAAACATTGTAGCCAAATTTCACAACCTACTGAATATTCATAGACAAAATAGTTATAATGGAATATAGTAGGTAGAACATTGTAGCCATTTTAGAAACTAAAACTAAATTCCATTAACAAACAGAGCAGACCCTGATCAGATGGCTCCTATAGGAGGCATCTGATCTGGTCTACTGATTTTTCAAATGTGTGAAAACACGTTTATATGAGGGAAGGGTTAATTAATAATAGTGATTGGCATTATGACATTATTACAACCTGCCCTGCAGTTCAGAAGAAGGGTAAATCATGTAAAGGCTCCAGAATGCCAAATTAAAGATTTTAAATAAATTATGAAATAATTTTTAACATGAAATTGTATTACTTGAAAATATTAAGTTCAGTGAACTTATGAATGTAATAATTTATAATAATATTCAAATGCAAAAAATCAGTTTGGAATGCTAGGGTACACATACCTTTTCAGAGGAACAGTAATGTTGATTATTTGAGAGGTCAGTTGATCATCTTTAGTCAGAACTTTGTATGGCCTTGCATAATTAAAATTCCCTGGTTAATACATATCAATCTTACAATTAACTTTCTTGTACAAACCACATATTATGAAGTTACATATGTGTCAGATCAAATCCAAACTGTGTGCTAATTTCAGTCAAAATATGCCACCGACACTCATATACTTATACAAACTCTATGTAGATCTATCGTCCACAAAAGCGGGACTATTTGCAGTCCCGACCACTTGCTGTGGGGCATAGCTATGACCCCGTGACATAGATCTATCAATAAGTAAAACCTGTCTTTAGCGACCATGTTATGAAGATGAATAGTGAAAATAAAAGTCGGAAGTTGCAAGATGGAGGGTAAGATGGGGCATGATTGTCGTGAAGCCTTCCCGACTCCAGGAAATCCTTCAACAGACGAACAAGGACTTGTACCCCTGCATCTGTGCTGACATAGGTGTCCTTTTGACCATACCGCCGACATTGGCATCTTGTGAACGGTCATTCAGTTCCATGAAACGAATCAAAAACTACTTGCGGATCGCAATGACATCCGAAAGGCTTTCTGCGCTTGCACTGATTCGTTTGCACAAGGACATGGACAACTTTCACCTGAAAGATCATTCCTATGGATAGGCCTATAACATATTATTAAGTGAACGAGTGAAAGGTTAATGAAGTGAGAAAAGTATTAGCTGCAGATTAATTTCCAAAGCATTTTTTTAATATTCCAATAAGATTTAAAATAAAAAAAAAGGAGAAGAAAAACATATATGTTTGGTCCTACTGAGGATCGAACCCACGATATCAGAATCTGAAAGCCACTACGCTAACCCCTATGCTACGGGGCTACTAATTCACATGAGAAGTCGTATTAAATTGAAGACAATAATGCACAAATAAGAATAAAGAATTTTGAAATCCGTTTCTGTTTTTTGTTTTGCAATCTTGAAAGATATTAGTTTTTGCAGTAGATCTACTTCAATTAAGTCAATTTATTTTATATAAATTAGGTAAACGACAAACCGTGTGGGGAATTTGTATTGAAGGCAATCATGATGACCAGGATCTTTGTAGAAAACTAACAACTTATTCTTGGTGTCTTCATCGATAGAGGATAATGTAATACATCCGATGTCGGGATAATTCGGAACATTTTCGGCTATAATAATTTTTGTTTGTATTTCAAAACAAATTTACGCATCGACGAAACTTGTTTAACCCTTCAACGCCGATGTCGCATTAATGCACCACGACAAATAGTGCAGTCCCAGATCAGATGCCGCCTTGAAAAGGCGGTGTCTGATCAGGGACTTCACTATTTTCTCAAACTCTCTTCTATATCTGCGCTTTGAAATTTGCATTTATTGATCTCATTTCCTTATTTTACCAAATGATTTAACAAATATTGCAGACGACAATTAGAAATTTTGGCGCCGAAAGGGTTAGAATGACTGTGTAAAAACAGTCAGGGCATAACGGCGTGGCCCTTAAGCTGACCGGAACGGGTGAAAGGCTTCAAGCGTAGCGAGTGAAAATTGTTCGTGTTTCTCGAAATGCAATTCGATCAATTCAAAGCCTACACCACCCCTCCCTAGGCTGTGTTTTTATTACATTTTTTATGTTTTTAGACTTTTTTATACGCCCACCTAATAAAGGTGGTCGTATATTGTCCGTCCGTCCGTCCGTCCGTTCGTTCGTTCGTTCGTTTGTTCGTTCGTTCGTTCGTTCATTCGTTCGTCCGTCAACATTTTGTTTGTCCGCTGTTTTCTGGGAAAACTATTTGAGATATATTAATGAAACTTCACACAAATGTTTAATGCATCAAGATCTGAAGCTGAGTTGATTCTGAGGTTCATTTGATTTTTCATTTCAGAGTTATGGCCCTTGTCCTTAAAAAATATGCAAATAGTTTGTCCGCTGTTTTCTGGGAAAACTATTTGAGAGATATTAATGAAACTTCACACAAATGTTTAATGCATCAAGATCTGAAGCTGAGTCGATTCTGACGTTCATTCTAATTTTAGTTTCGGAGTTATTGCCCTTTTACTTAAAAAATAATGCAAATACATGCAAATAGTTTGTCCGCTGTTTTCTGGGAAAACTAATTGAGAGATATTAATGAAACTTCACACAAATGTTTAATGCATCAAGATCTGAAGCTGAGTTGATTCTGAGGTTCATTTGATTTTTCGTTTCGGAGTTATGGCCCTTGTCCTTAAAAAATATGCAAATAGTTTGTCCGCTGTTTTCTGGGAAACCCATTTGAGAGATATTAATGAAACTTCACACAAATGTTTAATGCATGAAGATCTGAAACTGAATTGATTCTGAGGATCATTTGATTTTTCGTTTCAGAGTTATGGCCCTTGTCCTTAAAAAATAATGCAAATAGTTTGTCTGCTGTTTTTTGGGAAAACTATATGAGAGATATTAATGAAACTTCACAAAAATATTTAATGAATCAAGATCTGGTGCTGAGTCGATTTTGAGCTTTTTTTGATTTTTCATTTCGGAGTTATTGCCCTTTTACTTAAAAAAAATGCAAATATATGCAAATAGTTTGTCCGCTGTTTTCTGGCAAAACTGTTTGACAGATATTAATGAAACTTCATACACATGTTTAATGCATCAAGACCTGAAGCTAAGTCGATTCTGAGGATCATTTGATTTATTATTTCGGAGTTATGGCCCTTGCACTTAAAAAAATAATGCAAATATGAGGATGGCCATAACTTTTTCATTTGAAATGATATTTACTTCAATTTTTTTATATGGTTAAACCTTAATGTGAATTTTCACATATATTGCGGGGTTTTGATATATCATTTTATTCTAAAGTTATGGTCCTTGAACTTCGTGTATTCGTTGCTTTGTTAGTCGGTCAACTTTTAGTTTGTCTGTTGTTTTCTGGGAAAACTATTAAAATGATATAAATGAAACTTAACACAAATGTTTTAAGCAACAAAATTTGAAGCTGAGTTTTTTTTCAGGTTCATTCTTTACAGAGTTATGGCCGTTGCACTTTACAAAATCTGCAAAAATGAGGATTAGCTGTAACTTTTTTATTTAATAAGATATTCACTTCACTTTTTCAAAAAATAGTATCACCTTAATATGGAAATTAAGTTCTGAAGCACAGATTAGAAAATGTCAACACTTATAAGGCATGTTGAATCAGAGAAATTTGCAAGTGGGCGTATTATGTACCGTATGCGGTACTCTTGTTTTTATTTTTTGAACTTTCTGAAAATATGTGTAGGCCTACACGGCCTATAGGAAGCTACGCCACTGTAAGTGTCACTTGGGGATATTGAGTTAAAAAAGTTATTCCCTAAAATGTACATGTAGATACCGTCATGGGTGAACGTTTTCAGTACTGATGCTGATTTCATTTTTATTTATTTTTTAGCTCACCTGGCACAAAGTGCCAAGGTGAGCTATTGGGATGATCCTATGTCCGGCGTGCGTCGTCGTGCGTATGTGCGTCGTGCGTACGTGCGGGCGTCAACAATTTACTTAAACATCTTCTTCTCTGGAACTACAAAGCCATGAGCTTTGATATTTGGTATGTAGTATGATGTAATGGTCCTCTACAAAGATTGTTCAAATTATGTCCCCCGGGCCAAAAATGGCCCCGCCCCAGGGCTTATCAGTTTTTCATAGGAAAATCTTTAAAAATCTTCTTCTCTAAAACTGTAAGGCATAGACCTTTGATATTTGGTATGTAGCATCATCTAATGGTCCACTACTAAGATTGTTCAAATTATGACCCCCTGGGTCAAAAATGGCCCCGCCCCGGGGCTTATCAGTTTTTCATAGGAAAATCTTTAAAAATCTTCTTCTCTGAAACTGTCAGGCATAGACCTTTGGTATTTGGTATGTAGCATCATCTAACGGTCCTCTACTAAGTTTGTTCAAATTATGACCCCTGGGCCAAAAATGGCCCCGCCCCAGGGCTGATCAGTTTTTCATAGGAAAATCTTTAAAAATCATCTTCTCTGAAACTGTAAGGCATAGACCTTTGATATTTGGTATGTAGCATCATCTAATGGTCCTCTACTAAGATTGTTCAAATTATTACCCCTGGGCCAAAAATGGCCCCGCCCCGGGGCTTATCAGTTTTTCATAGGAAAATCTTTAAAAATCTTCTTCTCTGAAAATATAAGGTATAGACCTTTGGTATTTGGTATGTAGCATCATGTAATGGGCCTCTACTAAGATCGTTCAAATTATGACCCCCAGGACAAAAATGGCCCCGCCCCAGGGCTTATCAGTTTTTCATAGGAAAATCTTTAAAAATCTTCTTCTCTGAAACTGTAAGGCATAGACCTTTGATATTTGGTATGTAGCATCATCTAATGGTCCTTTACTAAGATTGTTCAAATTATGACCCCCAGGACAAAAATGGCCCCGCCCCAGGGCTTATCAGTTTTTCATAGGAAAATCTTGAAGAAATCATCTTCTCTGAAACTGTAAGGCATAGACCTTTGATATTTGGTATGTAGCATCATCTAATGGTCCTCTACTAAGATTGTTCAAATTATTACCCCTGGGTCAAAAATGGTCCCGCCCCGGGGCTTATCAGTTTTTCATAGGAAAATCTTTAAATATATTCTTCTCTAAAATTATAAGGTATAGACCTTTGATATTTGGTATGTAGCATTAATTAATCGTCCTCTACTAAGATTAATCAAAATATGACTCCCGGACAAAAATGGCCCCGCCCAAGGGCTTATCAGTTTTTCATAAGAAAATCTTTAAAAATCTTCTTCTCCAGAACTGTAAGGTCTAGGCCCTTGATATTTGGTATGTAGCATCATCTAATGGTTTTCTACCAAGATTATTCAAATTATTACCCCTGGGTCAAAAATGGCCCCTCCCTGGGGCTTATCAGTTTTTCATATGAAAAGCTTTAAGAATCTTCTTCTCCAAAACTGTAAGGCAGAGACCTTTAATATTTGGTATGTAGCGCTATCTAATAGTTTTCTACCAAGATTGTTCAAATTATGTCTCCTGGGTTGAAAACTTCCCCGCCCAGGGGCATATCAGTTTTTTTATAGGAAAGCTTTTAAAAATCTTCTCTTAAAAATCTTTAAAAGTCTTCTCTTAAGTTGTAAGGCATAGACCGTAGATATTTGGTATGTTGCATTATCTAATAGTCCTCTACCAAGATTTTGATATTATGAACCCTGGATCAAAATTGACCCTGCTCTGGGGCTTAACAGTTTTTCATAGAAAAATCTTTAAGGTCTATACTCTTTATATTTAGTATGTAGCATCATCTGATGGTTTTCTACCAAGATTTTTCAAATTATGCAATCTGTCATTGAAATCATTAATCTGTTACGAACAGGTGAGCGATTAAGGGCCATCATGGCCCTCTTGTTTACTTTTTTGGCACTATAAAATTCTTATGGAAAGTGCTTGTTTCAGTAGTTCTATCTAATTGACATGGTTTTAGTATTTTCAAATTTGAGATCTTTCACCCATAGATACATTCAAACGTCTTAGGCAGCCACTTAAAATATGATGTATTAGCAGTATTTAAGACAGATGGCAAGTTAATGCAGAGCACAAGTTAAACAGAATGTTCCAATAGGGTCTTTCTGCTTTGCTATTGTTCTGCATTACCCATTCCCTCATATTGACGACTTGACGACCCTGCATTACCCATTCCCTCATATTGACGACTTTTGACGACCCTGTAAAAGTCATTTTGTGAAACCATTTTGATAAATAGAGCATTTACTCCTATAGGAGCAAATGCTCTATTTATCACAATGGTTTCAAACTACAAAATTCTAAAAAAAATTCCTTTTATCTAGTTAATGCTCCTTTTTGGTAGATTTATTCAAAGAGGTTGTATCTAAAAATAGCCTAGGAGGTACTGGGTTAAGCAGTTAACTGTCATTAGAAAGTTCCTCACGAAACAGTGGCCACTTAACACAAATAATACTAAGTAGGTATAATTATATATTTATAAATCATGTGTTTTTGGTTAACAGGTTTTGAGTATGTTGTTTCAAAATAAAAAATATTTAAACAGTCATGTAATATAGCGAAAGTGAGGTTTCATCAGGTTACATTTAATTATGTGAACAATTAAAAACAGGCAAGCACCAGGTGGCTTTGACACCACCTCTGGTTTTAATTGAAATGAAGGAAAATTCAACTTATAAACATTTGTAAAGGTTAACCCTTTACTCTGTAAATATTATCAACAAACTCCACCAATTATGAGCTTTGATTAACTAATTATTCTGTATGGTTTTATGAAACAAGTAAAAATGTAGCTATGCCAAATATCATAGATTGGATATAAATAATGTTATAAGCAAACAGAGCAGACCCTGATCAGACACTGCTGGAGCCATCTAATTTTGGTTTACTTGGCAATATCCTAGAGTAACCCTCACCGCTATCACCACAGTATCTTCCAATGAGTGTATACTTAATCCTTTCCTCCATAAATACGCCTTTCTACGGCTCTGTTAAAAATCACCTATTGAAACAATTATGATAAATAGAGCATTTGCTCCTATAATAGGAGCAAATGCTCTATTTATCACAATGGTTTCAAACTACAAAATTCTAAAAAAAAAATCCTTTTCTCTAGTTAATGTTCCTTTTCAGGAGATTTATTCAAAATGGTTGGATCTAAAAATAGCCTATGAGGCAGTGGGTTAAATACCAATGGCGACAATGTCAAAGGTATTCTAATTCATTTCGGGGTTAGGGTGTTTTTCCAGGATATTGCCATTTACTTTGTTTGGCAAAGGCAAAAACTATACAGTAAAGGGTTTTCTACTCTGTTCGCGAAAAAGGTCAAAAGGCATCTCTATGGAGTAAAGAGTTAACCCTTTCCTCCATAAATACGTCTTTCTACGCCTCTAATAGTCACTTTTTGAAGCCATTGTGATAAATAGAGCATTTGCTGCATAGGAGCAAATGCTCTATTTGTCACAATGGTTTCAATACTACACAATTCTAGAAAATTTCCTTTTCTCTCTAGTAAATGCTCCTTTTGGGTAGATTTATTAAAAGAGGTTTGGTCTAAAAATAGCCTATGAGGGAATGGGTTGCATACTCAAACCTCGTAGACTACCTCAGTACATGTATGAGAATATTGTGGTAAGCATATTTCAAACACCTGACACTTAGGTGTCGATGCTTACAGGTTTTTCGTAAAACCCATTTTTCAATTCCATATGTAGTAATGGAACTTGGTGACAAAAGCAGACATCTGAATGTATCTAAGTCCTGGATTATTCATGTAGACGATATACTGGTGTACGATAAAAGCTTCCTTTGTGTGACCGTAATACCAACCTGGGTGAACTGGTGGTGTGTAAACAGTTTGGAGCCAGATGTGAAACTGAGTATTACCTCTGTGTTCCCCCATCAGGCTCCAAGTGATTAGACCCTCTGATTGTAGTTTTAGGGAATGATAATAATGGCTTAACCTTTTGAATGTGGAAAAGGATTTACTGCCATTTGTAAACAGTGTAGACCCAGATCAGAGGGTTCCCACAGGAACCCTCTGATCATGGTCTGCACTGTTTTTCATTTAAAATCCTCTAGCCAATTCAAGCCTTGATACCAAATGGACTGTGCAGTGAAACATTGATGGACCGTTCCACTTTGAATATTCAGCAGTCGAAGGGTTCAGCAGTCGAAGGGTTCAGCTGAGGATCAGGTACAAAGCTTAGCCCTTTGAATTTGAGAAACAAGTGAACTGGTATTAGGGTAACAGTACAGACCCAGATCAGAGGGCTGCAAGAGCTGGTATTAGGGTCCTCTGCTGCAAGAGCTGGTATTAGGGTCCTCTGCTGCAAGAGCTGGTATTAGGGTCCTCTGCTGCAAGAGCTGGTATTAGGGTCCTCTGCTGCAAGAGCCCTCTGATCTGGGTCTGTACTGTTTGCCCTTCAGAATTATCTTGCAAATGATACTCCTTCGTACTGAATGGACTCATTAGTCAATGGTGGATCATTCCACTTTGGAAATTCAGCTTTCCAAGAGTTGGTGTATTTTATTGCTACATTGTCACTGTGAGATGCATTTCCTACCATTGTTTCAGTAATAGTTATATCAAAAGTGAAAGTGCTGTAAATGATTAAAGGACCATTATAGCTACTTGAATTGTATTGAATATTACTTTTCTGAAGCATTACTTTTATCCTGCATTAGCCATTACCTGTTTTTTAAGACTCCTGTGTTCAATAAATGAAGGACTTTTAGGACAGGTTTTACTGTACATAATTTGTTTGTTGTTGTTTTTTGAAAATTACAATTGGGCAATTTGGATTCCGATGAGATGCCATGTAACTGCACATTTTATCTGGATCGAATTGTTTGCCATAGCCCTAGTGTTTTATTGCAACTGTTCTGTGCTGTACTCTCCAAATAAATAGTTGTAATGCTGTTTTCCCAATGTGTATATCTAAAACATTTAGTGGAAATTAACCCTTGTGAATAAATTCATTGGTTGTAGCAAATTAATTTTCTAAGTATTTGTGATTTTAACTGCGAGGTTGCATGACTTCTCACATTGAATTTAGTTTTCAGCCATTAGCTCATTGAGCAAACTTTTCTCGCAGAAATTTGCCATGGGCTTTAGTTCTGAAATTAGATATCTATTCAATTTCTCAAATATAGTAGAACCTCTCTAAACTTGACGTTAAATTCAGAATAAATATTGGTCTTGGAGAAAGGTGGCAGCTTAATGCAGGGTGAAAGTCCTACAGAAAACTCCTCCTCTAGGAGCTTTCTGCATGACTTTCATCCTGCATTAAGCATCCATCTACTTAAAAGTATCTTAACTTCTTCTCTTAGAATTCCGGTTTAGAAGTGTTTTACTGTAATATGAAAATACTCTACTGATTCAATCCTGTTGAGATGCATTTTGTTTTCCTAAGCATCACATCTGGATCCATCCAACCTATCGCTATCACAATTGGTCCAAGCTAATAGCTAAATAACTTACTGTTAGAAATAAAAAATCTTTGATGATTTTATATAATTACAGGGAACTCTTTGCACACCAGTAGCAAAGTTGTGATAACTTGTAGCAACAGTTTAGATCCAGATGATACGCTGAGCAACTCTGATCAGGAGCCAAAATTCTTTGACACAGTAACTATATTTTTAATAAGAAATTGGAAAAATGAAAAGACTGAGATTTAAAACAGACAAGTTTTTAAGACCACAATTACTTGCCATGCAAACAGTTAACCCTTATCCCTCTATTTGGGATAACTTGCATTTTCAAACAGCTTTGATCCTGATGAGATTCCAAGTAATTTTGCATCTCATCAGGATCCAGGCTGTTTGACACTCAGTTGATATTTTCTCAAAAGCTTGATCAGATTAGAAATAGTTGCTCCAGACCCAAATTCAAGCAGACATTTTCTTTCTTTCTCGGTTTTGTTAGAGTTAACGGTTATTTGGGGAACAATAGTCCTATACAGACCAGCTCACCCTCGTAACAGCATTTGATGATGATTGGAAATAAAACCAATTATCATTTTAAAAATTCATCATTATGTGTCACTTGGGCTACCGCCTATTTTTATAAATCAATGTCAGTAACATGTTGATAAAGCTTTTCCACATTACTCCATTAATACTCGGACATCAGATCTTCCCTCCCCACTCGTTTGTAAAGTTAAATATTTTCATTTGGCACAATTTCGATAACTTCAACCCTTTACTCCATGAATATTCATGTAAGAAATAATGACATCATGAATATTATTTAGATTAACTGTTATAATGGCACATGGACACAGGAAATTTTGGTTGTGGCAGATACTGCAGAATCATACAGTAAAGTTCCGCTATTAAGACCATCTCTGACAGAAAGTGGTCTTAATAACGAGTCAGTCTTATTACTGAGACCCTTGATATGGGCAAGATTGCTTGATAGATAGACAGATAGATAGATAGATAGATAGACAGACAGACAGAGATAGATAGAGTTTTACCTATTGATATATTTTACCTATTGGACAGATCTGCACAAACAAGCCTGTTTATATTCAAATTACAAACACATGTGAATCACCTCCAGATCATGTATTGTGGAAGTGTGTCGGGTAAATCAAAATCCAGCAAAATTCGAAGATTACAAACATTCAAGTACTTTTCATTAAACAAGCTTGTTGACAGGATATAAATTGCGTCAGGGAGATATGTTAATTGCCTCTGGGCCAGTCAAACCCCTAATCCGATTAAAATTGGCTGTCACTGTTTTCAGTAAATGAAAGGGTCACAGTGTTTTCAGAAAATGAAAGGTCATTTGATTGGTCAAAGAGTACACACCCTTTTTTATACGCCCACCTAATAAAGGTGGTCGTATATTGTCGTGACCCTGTCCGTCCGTCCATTCGTTCGTTCGTTCGTTCGTTCGTCCGTCAACATTTTGTTTGTCCGCTGTTTTCTGGGAAAACTATTTGACAGATATTAATGAAACTTCACACAAATGTTAAATGCATCAAGATCTGAAGCTTTAATGAAACTTCACACAAATGTTAAATGCATCAAGATCTGAAGCTGAGTTGATTCTGAGGTTCATTTGATTTTTCATTTCAGAGTTATGGCCCTTGTCCTTAAAAAATATGCAAATAGTTTGTCCGCTGTTTTCTGGGAAAACTATTTGAGATATTAATGAAACTTCACACAAATGTTTAATGCATCAAGATCTGAAGCTGATTTGATTCTGAGGTTCATTTGATTTGTCGTTTCGGAGTTATGGCCCTTTTACTTAAAAAATAATGCAAATACATGCAAATAGTTTGTCCGCTGCTTTCTGGGAAAACTATTTAATAGATATTAATGAAACTTCACACAAATGTTTAATGCATCAAGATCTGAAGCTGAGTTGATTCTGAGGTTCATTTGATTTTTCATTTCAGAGTTATGGCCCTTGTCCTTAAAAAATATGCAAATAGTTTGTCCGCTGTTTTCTGGGAAAACTATTTGAGAGATATTAATGAAACTTCACACAAATGTTTAATGCATCAAGATCTGAAGCTGAGTTGATTCTGAGGTTCATTTGATTTGTCGTTTCGGCATTGTGGCCCTTGTCCTTAAAAAATATGCAAATAGTTTGTCCGCTGTTTTCTGGGAAAACTATTTAAGAGATATTAATGAAACTTCACACAAATGTTTAATTCATCAAGGTCTGAAGCTGAGTCGATTCTGAGGTTCATTTGATTTGTCGTTTCGGAGTTATGGTCCTTTTACTTAAAAAATAATGCAAATACATGCAACTAGTTTGTCCGCTGTTTTCTGGGAAAACTATTTGAGAGATATTAATGAAACTTCACACAAATGTTTAATGCATCAAGATCTGAAGCTGAGTCGATTCTGAGGTTCATTTGATTTTTCATTTCAGAGTTATGGCCCTTGTCCTTAAAAAATATGCAAATAGTTTGTCCGCTGTTTTCTGGGAAAACTGTTTAAGAGATATTAATGAAACTTCACACAAATGTTTAATGCATCAAGATCTGAAGCTGAGTCAATTCTGAGGTTCATTTGATTTGTCGTTTCGGAGTTATGGCCCTTTTACTTAAAAAATAATGCAAATACAAGCAAATAGTTTGTCCGCTGTTTTCTGAGTTTGTCGGCTGTTTTCTGGGAAAACTATTTGAGAGATATTAATGAAACTTCACACAAATGTTTAATGCATCAAGATCTGAAGCTGAGTAGATTCTGAGGTTCATTTGATTTTTCATTTCAGAGTTATGGCCCTTGTCCTTAAAAAATATGCAACTAGTTTGTCCGCTGTTTTCTGGGAAAACTATTTGAGAGATATTAATGAAACTTCACACAAATGTTTAATGCATCAAGATCTGAAAGTGAATTGATTCTGAGGATCATTTGATTTTTTGTTTCAGAGTTATGGCCCTTGTCCTTAAAAAATAATGCAAATAGTTTGTCCGCTGTTTTCTGGGAAAACTATTTGAGAGATATTAATGAAACTTCACAAAAATGTTTAATGCATCAAGATCTGATGCTGAGTTGATTTTGAGGTTTATTTGATTTTTCGTCTCGGAGTTATTGCCCTTTTACTTAAAAAAAATTGCAAATATATGCAAATAGTTTGTCCGCTGTTTTCTGGCAAAACTGTTTGACAGATATTCATGAAACTTCATACACATGTTTAATGCATCAAGACCTGAAGCTAAGTCGATACTGAGGATCATTTGATTTGTTGTTTCGGAGTTATGGCCCTTGCACTTAAAAAAATAATGCAAATCTATGCAAATATGAGGATGGCCATAACTTTTTCATTTGAAATGATATTTACTTCAATTTTTTTATATGGTTAAACCTTAATGTGAATTTTCACATATATTGTGGGGGTTTTGATATGTCATTTTATTCTAAAGTTATGGTCCTTGAACTTTGTGTGTTCGTTGCTTTGTTAGTCAGTCAACTTTTAGTTTGTCTGTTGTTTTCAGGGAAAACTATTAAAATGATATAAATGAAACTTAACACAAATGTTTTAAGCAACAAAATTTGAAGCTGAGTATATTTTGAGGTTCATTCAGTTTGTCTTTACAGAGTTATGGCCGTTGCACTTTACAAAAATCTGCAAAAATGAGGATTAGCTGTAACTTTTTTATTTAATAAGATATTCACTTCATTTTTTTTAAAAAATAGTATCACCTTAATATGGAAATCAAGATCTGAAGCAGATTAGAAAATGTCAATACTTATAAGGCATGTTGAATCAGAGAAAGTTTGCAAGTGGGCGTATTATGTACCGTATGCGGTACTCTTGTCTGTGTTAGCATATAACCTCAGACTTGGCTCTGAGTGGGGAATTTTCTAATGATGTTTTATGACGTATTTCCTGTTTACATATTTTTGCAAATGGCTGCTGAACTAAATGATGAGGCATTTACACGCATCAAATAATTGCAAAAGACATTTAAATAGGCTGTATTGAAATGGAAACGTACTCCTGGCAACTCAGTAAGTCCATATTGCAATGCACAGTAGAGTAAAACTCTGAACCCGCATTGTATTTGATCGCCTAAAACACCGATAATTTATATAGCAACATAATGAATTTTTCTTGTCAACTTTCGGTAAAATAATTGTTTGCATAAACTTTTATGTGTTTTTTCACCGGCGAGGTGTGAAATTCCACTGAGTGTCTGCCCTTAATATCGGACCCTAAAACAACACTAAGTGGTCTTTTTGTTCTGGGATTAGTGGTCGTATTACGTAATAGCGGGACGGTCTTAATAACGGACCCTACGGGCAATAAAATATGAAGGAAAATATTCCGTTCTTTTAAGAAGTGGTCGTATTTTCGGACCGGTCGTTAAGCGGAACTTTACTGTATCTATATTATTCTGTAAGCCATCTGATCTGGTTCTTCTCTCTTTGCAAAGCCATGTTTTTGCAAATGGAGTAAAAAGGGTTAAATTTGACTGACATAGTAACAAATAGTGTACACCCAGATCACACTGATCTATTCGCTTAACCGTTTCCCTGTTGCATATTCATGTTTATTTATTAGCTGAATTTTTATAATGTTAAAATTTCATGGGATTTTTTTTGCATTGACTTTAAAAACTGAAGAATCAAACAGAGTAGACACTGATCAGAAGGCTCGTACGGGATCTAATCTGCCAAGGCGTGGAAAGGTGTTTATATGAGGGAAAGGTTCACCTAGACCCAGCTCAGATGGCTCCTGCAGGTGCTCTGTGATCAGGGTCTGCTCTGTTTGCTTATAGCATAATATAGATATGATTCTTACCCAATACATAAAAAGAAATAATTAGTCATGAATTGAGAATTGAAGAAGATGACAAACTTTTATACACCTGACAATAAATCTGTGGATGGGAATGGGACTGGCTCCATACATTGTACCATTAGTTTGTCTGTAGGCGATAATGTGCCCCCATGCAAGCTTTAGTGCAGGATGGAGGGCATTATTGAAATAAAGCCGGAGGCCGAGCATGTATACAATGCAATTCATGTTGTACGTAACTAGTCCGACCGCAATTCAAAGGTTAACACATCCACTATTTATACAGTACCCTAGCGCATGCGCGCCACACCGGAAACATATGCACAAAATCATACTTAAAAGATAGTTTTTGTTGCGAAGGTTAGAAATGGGAGGGAACAAAGAAAACAAATCCCAAAATACTAAAGAGGAGGGTGCATGCATACATGCTCGGCCTTCGGCTTTATTTCAGTAATGCCCGACACCCTGCACTAAAGCTTGGATGGGGGCACATTATTTCATAAAGCCTCCGGCTTTCGCATGTATACACAGCAACTTTAAAGGCAACAAAAACTATGCAAACAGAACCAAAAAGATTCATGATGCAATAACTGCATTGCTGAAAGAAATATGGTCCTTCTGTAAGGAGTGTCTGTAATAAAATTTCCTGAAATTCTATCTGACTTCCAGTTAGCTGTACTAAGAATGGAATTCAAGGAACACCCTCTGTTGAAAGCAGCAGAGGTGGCGGCACCCCTATAAGAGTGTGCCTGAAACACATTTTTGTTACATGCATTCAGCCATAAAATCAAAGAGAACTAGAGGTTTGTTTTTGTCACAAAAACAGATGTCTCCCCCTCCCATCCTCTTTCCAATATACAAGACGTAATGTCTGTAACTCCAAAC
This sequence comes from Azorinus chamasolen, assembly GCA_963576725.1. NCBI lineage: Eukaryota > Metazoa > Mollusca > Bivalvia > Cardiida > Solecurtidae > Azorinus > Azorinus chamasolen. Next base: position 38,522,969 of record OY755251.1, read on the forward strand.
TTATCAGGGTCTAATGTTTAAGTCATCAGGGGGCAATAACTCCAACATTGTCAGGGGGAGACAATTCAAAAGCCCCAGGTACACAAAAACACATGCTAGTCAACATTCTTTTGAAGTTTGGTGACTCTAGTACTAGTGGTTTCAGAGATACATGTGACACAAAGTAAAGTTTCTCTTATTTAAGTCATAAGGGGCAGTAACTCCAAAGTTATCAGGGGGAGACAATTAAAAATCCCAGATGCACAACAACTCATGCTGGTGAACATTCCTGTGAAGTTTGGTGACACTAGCCCTACTGGTTTCAGAGATACATGCAGCACAAAGTTTCTCTAATTTTAAGTTAACATATCAGGGGCAGTAACTCAATAATTATCAGGGAGAGACAATTAAAAAAATCCAGGTGCACAACAACTCATGCTGGTGAACATTCCTGTGAAGTTTGGTGACTCTAGCCCTAGTGGTTTTACAGATATGCATGACACAAAGTTTCTCTAGTCTTAAGTAATCATATCAGGGGCAATAACTCCAAAGTTATCAAGGGAAGACAATTCAAAAATCCCAGTTGTACAACAACTCATGCTGGTCGACATTCCTGTGAAGTTTGGTGACTCTAGCCCTTGTGGTTTCAAAGATATGCACGACACTAAGTAAAGTTTGTCTAATTTTAAGTCATCAGGGGCAGTAACTCCAAAGTTAACAGGGGAGACGATTCAAAAAACCCAAGAGCAAACAACTCATGCTTGTGAACAATCCTGTTAAGTTTGGTGACTCTAGCCCTACTGGTTTCAGAGATACGCGCGACACAAAGTTTGTATAAATTTAAGTATTCATATCAGGGGCAATAACTCAAGAAATATCAGGGGGAGACAATTCAAAAACCATAGGTGCACAACAACTTATGCTGGTGAACATTCCTGTGAAGTTTGGTGACTCTAGTACCTGCGGTTTCAGAGATACGCGCGACACAAAGTTTTTCTAATTTTAAGTCATCAGGGGCAATAACTCCAAAATTATCAGGGGGAGACAATTCAAAAACCCCAGGTGCACAACAACTCATGCTGGTGAACATTCCTGTGAAGTTTGGTGACTCTAGCCCAACTGGTTTCAGAGATACGTGCGACACAAGTTTGTGATGGACAGACAGACAGACAGACGGACGGACGGACAGACAGACAACTCTGGCAAAAACAATATATCTCCCCATAAATGGGGGAGACATAATAATATTGATTATTCTCTTTGATTTTATGGCTGAATGCATGTAACAAAAATGTGACGTGTATTTTGACATGATAATCTTTGACAAAGGCCCTTAGTGGTCGAAATATTAGATCAGAGCAGTTTAAGTATTTATGTAATATATTAATTCCCTATTTTGGAATATTTTCTTCATTGTGAATTTCCAAACATCTAAATGATATTTAAGAGTACCTACCGAACTCTCTATTCTTGATCGTTTGGGGCTGCGGCTGTAGCTGCCACACCTCTACGTGAAGGCCTAGACCTAGACCCTCTCCAACTGCTCTGAGTACCTCTCTGTCTAAACTGATCGTATGGGTGGTATCTTGAGTCTCTAGACTGGAAATAGCCAGGACGCCGAGGCTGAAATCTCCCACCCCTACCACGGGGATAGAAGCCACCATGTTGAGGGAAGGAATCTTTCCCCAAGAGAAAACAAGGTTTCACAGTTTTTTATTTCTTTGTCTATGTGATTACCAAATACTTTCTTTGTCACTTCTGTAGACATATTACACAACCCTGCATATTTATTTTTCAAAGAAGGTCTTATCATGTATCTTCTCCTGATGGAAAGATTATATTGTGTCTGACCCAAAATGGTCAAAATATCTGAAAGCACAGTCTTCATCTCTGGGTTCATACCCTGATCTCTCAAAAGATCAACTAATCTCAAAATTGAACCAAAACCAGTGGCCACTAAATTTTGAATATCAACTATGAGTTTATCATTCATGTGCCCCACTCTACTCATGACTTTCCATATTTCCTGGTTCACAAGTGGGGGAGGAGCAAAGTCACAGTTGGCCGGCACCTTATATTTAGACACAAGAGGGTCCAAGTCACACTGCCTAGAACAAGCCATATTAACAAGCTGTGCTAAAGACTCAGCAACTGGAGTCCCCATGTCTGGAGCTTTAAGTTTAGGTAGAGACCACCCAATGTCACCTCCGCCCGAAGGCACCTGGTTATTGTTCATGTCGGTCTCAAAAAGACCAGTAAAGTCTGGAGGTGGGATACTAGAGTTAAACTGGGGCTCTGTGTCAGACAACTGAATGTGATTGGCATCCACTTCCACTGTCATGGGAAAATAATCAAAATTATTCCTAGGAATTGGATTATAATCCATATCTACGTTGCTAGTCAAGTTCATGACTTCCGTATCAGCGTCAGGTAGGCCTAACAAACCCCTAAGGGATGCTATATTTTCCGGAGTTAGTTTGGAAATATCCAAATTACCTGCATTCGAAGACTCTGTTTTCTTGTCCGAAGACTTTTTACCTCTTTTGTCCGAAGACACAGTCTTACTAGGAGTCTTTGCAGCCCTCGTGGCTTTATCTGAAAGCTTCGGTTTCGGTTTGACGACAACAGATTTGGGATGTCGTTTCTCCGCTTCGCCTTTTTCTACTCGGTCCAAAAAACCGGGAAAGGAGCCATCCGAAGATAGCAAAGTATCCTCTAAATCAAGGACATCCATTACTCCTAAGAGTTACTCTTAAGTTCTAATATCGGTCCGAACGATAGCACGCCAAGATGAAATATGATTTTGTGCATATGTTTCCGGTGTGGCGCGCATGCGCTAGGGTACTGTATAAATAGTGGATGTGTTAACCTTTGAATTGTGGTCGGACTAGTTACGTACAACATGAATTGCTGTGTATACATGGGAAAGTCTGAGGCTTTATGAAATAATGTCCTGTCGGTCTGTCTGTCTGTAGACAATGGTGTCCCAAGCTTTCTGTCATTTTCTATCAATTGTTTTTCAAACTCTCAATATAAGCATTTGCCATTTTATTAACATGTACATGTGTGAATTGTGTATAATGGTCAAATGACTTGTAACAAAATAATAGCAATTTTTTGTTCTGTTTCTAAATAAGGGAAACTAGTGAACTTATGTTTGCAAACAGTGTAAACCTAGATCAGAGGGCTCAGGGTTATGTTTGCAAACAGTGTAAACCTAGATCAGAGGGCTCACGGTTATGTTTGCAAACAGTGTAAACCTAGATCAGAGGGCTCACGGTTACGTTTGCAACAGTGTAAACCTAGATCAGAGGGCTCACGGTTATGTTTGCAACAGTGTAAACCTAGATCGGAGGGCTCACGGTTATGTTTGCAAACAGTGTAAACCTAGATCGGAGGGCTCACGGTTATGTTTGCAACAGTGTAAACCTAGATCAGAGGGCTCACGGTTATGTTTGCAACAGTGTAAACCTAGATCAGAGGGCTCACGGTTAGTAGTCATTCAAAATCTTAGCAAAACTAAACCTTTCACACTGAATGGACTCTCTGTAGCTGAACATTTCCCATTGAATATTCAGCATGCAAGGGTTTAACCCTTTCCGGGTACCTACTGAATATGCATGGACAAAATAGTTTTAATAAAATATGGAAGGTCGGACATTATAGCCATATTTGAAACTAAAGAAACAGAGTTATCAAATTCTATAAGCAAACAGAGCAGACCCTGATTAGACGGCTCCTATAGGATCCGTCTGATCTGAGTCTACTCTGTTTTGCAAATGTGTGAAAAAATGTTTATATGAGGGAAAGCCTCAAGGGTTAAGTGCAACATTGGTAAATGGCAGTTTTGCACAATAAGTAACTTTTGATCTGCAATAATTATCATCTTCTTCAATTCTTAAAATAAAAGTAAACTCTGCTAAAATATGATCAAATTGTCAAACAGTTTGGATCCTGATGAGATGCCACTTTATGCTGTGTATCATCTGGATCCAAGCTGTTTACAGGATCCAAGGTATTCATGGTTATGCCGCTAGCATGCAAAAAGTTAAATATTTCACCATGTGCTTTGTGGTTATGGTGGTCTCATCTTATTTTATTGTTGCATATTCAGCTGCAAATTTGTTTCTTAGATATGGCTACAGGTTGTTTTTGGAAAACGTGTGTCTGTTCACCTCGGACTCATATCTCAGAAATGCGTTGGAGTATTCCTATGAAAATTTGTTTAAATGCTAAGTACCATGAAGAAATGAGGGCCTGCAAGTATCACTCACAGTGACCATGTAACATCAGAGTTATGATCCTTTGTTTGTGAAAAACTTGACCTTTTTGTCTGTCTGGAGTCATATCAGAAATTGTTTCTTTTTCAATGAAACTTTGTATATAAATGTTTAGTACCATAAGGAGATGCGGCCCTACAAGTATGACTTACAATCACCTTTGAACACTGGGGTTGTGGCCCTATGTTTTCGAAAAGCTTAACCTGTAGTCACATCTTGGAAACAATTTGGAGCTTTTCAATGAAACTTTGTATAGATTTAAATTACTATAATTAAATGCGACCCTGCAAATATCACTACCATTGACCTTGGAGTACCAGAGTTGTGGCCCTTTGTTTTCCAAAAACATAACCTATAGTCATATCTCTGAAACAATTTGGAGCTTTTCTGTGAAACTTTGTGTAAATGTATAGTACCAAAAGGAAATGGGATCCTGCAAGTATCACTTACATTTTGTCTCCCGCATAACTCCTGGATGGGAACTACACAGAGATGACGTAGCACCAGAATCTAAGCAAATCAGAACGAGGCTTCAGTTTCTAAGAAAGCACATGTCTATAATTTAGAGTCCACATTTATTCCGATTTTTCACGATTTCCACGTTTTACTTTTTCAAACTTATACTTGGACGACTACAGAACACGTTTACAGGACGGTAGCCGTAGGGACAACTCAGGTAAGTGGGTCGTCTCCTAGTTTCTTTCTTGAGATGTTTCGGAAATTCCAATTTAGGTTGGCATCGGCCATCTTCAGTATTCTGCTGGGATGAATTCCTATGCGAGATAATTCTATAGTTTCGATCTATTTAGTCTGAATGATTTAGTCCAGCCTGAATGGTTCGCCGTTGCCTGAATGGCACACGGCAATGGACGAAAGCTCAGATTTCAGCCGGTCGTACTTCGAACTCTTCAAGACTGTGCCATGCGGACAGACCTTTTGTTTGAGTTTTCCTTTCATTTCCAGGAAATGGGTGGAATTAAATGTCAGGTTCGGTTTATGGCAACCGTCACCTTAGGAGATATTTTCTATGCATAGTATGGTTGTGCCGATCTTACTTGTTCAATTGCAATACGTTGGTGATAGATTCTACTCCTTTATATGACATTTTTATACAGCAGCGGCATTTTGGGTTTTTCAAATTCTATTTTTAGGCCCACGTGGCATAAGGCTCTGGCTTGGGCGGAAGTGTGTTTTCGTCATGCCTTTCGTAATACACAGGCTAATTATAGCCACGAGGTTTGAATAATCTCTTATTCTTATAAGATTTAATGGACGTATTTCGACCCTGTAACTTATTCCAATGTGAATCATTGGTAATAATAGATCGATATTGACAATTTGTCATATATTGTTGTTTTTTAGACTGCTCAAAAGGATGGCTGAATCGTCAATGAGTTCCGAGATTATTTCAAAGGTGAAGGCCGCTGGGGCGGATGTCAACAAACTTGATAAATTTCTGCAACGAGGTGAGGAGATCTTGGATACATTCAAGTCCTCTATAAGGGGTTTTGAGGCCCAAACGCTCCAGTTTAAAGCGCTGGAACGCACCGTCGCCGATTTAAAGAGGAAATCCGACGGGAATATCTGTTCAGCACCGGAGAAACGCGCGACTGTTGAGGTGTCGGCTTCATCGTCAGTCGTGGTCGGGGATTCTCTTAGCGATACCTGTGAATCCGACGACGACATAGACAATTTACTCACAGTGTCTACACCAGTTGAGGAGGGCCAAAGTGATTTTTTGCAGGAATTAGAACAATGCTTGGTAGAGGATATCCAGACCGGCGCACCTGTCAAGGAATCGGTAGCAGTGACTGTTAACAAAGCCTTGAGGGCGCCCATTAACAAGGACAAAATGAAAGTTGTTCTGGATAGAAACAGGCGGCCGGAAAACGTGATTAACTTACAAACCCCCAGAGTGGAATCTGCTCTCTGGGAACAATTAAAAAATTCCACAAAGGCTGAAGATGCGTCGAAGCAAAAGACCATTGGTCTTATAAATCAGGCCCTGGTGCCAGTCATTCATGCCATGAATGAATTAAATGGACAGGCCAATCCCGACATGAAGCTGGTGGCCCAACATGTAGGTGATACTTTTAAGATCATGGCCAACCAGGTCAACGCGCTCAATGCTCAACGCCGAGACAACATCAAAAGAGAGCTAGTTGGCAAATTTAGAGCGCTGTGCGAGGACGACAACAAGGTCAGTGCCACAAAGTTGTTTGGGGACGATTTTGCCGACAAAGTCAAAAATTTAGATGCCAATAAAAACATCAAATTCACCACCAAACCATCAACACCCCCTTTTTTAGGCCAGCGCATGGGCAACACACGGGTGTTGCCCAGGTTAAACCAACAACAGAAAGCACCATCCACGTTCAGACCGAGGCCCTTTCAGGGAAGAAAATACCCTCCAATGCGACAACAGCCACATCCATATTCAAGGAATTATCCTCGGGGCTCAGGCAATTCCGGCAGGAAGTTTGGCGACCCACTGGTCCGGAAATGATTGTGAGTAAATGTCCAGTTTATCAACTGCATTTGTTCAACACTGTTGATAATTTCTGTGGTGGCAAGACTTCGCAATTCCTTGCTAATTGGAAAAAAGTAACGAATGACAGGTGGATTTTGAAAACGGTGTGTGGTTATTCGGTAGAAATTGACAGATCACCCATTCAGCACTATATTCCCAATCCAATAAAATTTAAAGCTCTGGAGCAGGACAAAATACAGCTTGAGATTAATAGATTTATTAGTAAAGGTATCATAGAGGAAATTCCTAATATTAGTGATCCAGGAGAATTTATTAGCAACATTTTCTTCCGACCGAAAAAAGATGATAGAATCAGAATCATATTAAATCTGAAACAATTCAATGAATACATGAAATACTCACATTTCAAAATGGAAACTTTACAACATGCCATTAACTCAATGACAAAAAATTGCTGGATGGGATCTGTTGATTTATCCGATGCCTACTATTCCATACCTATTAGAAAAGAGGACAGGAAATATTTTAGATTTTACTTCGGGGGGCATAAATATCAATTCAATGTACTAGTCATGGGTTTGGCTACTGCTCCAAGAGTCTGGACTAAGTTACTAAAACCTGTTTTTGCAAAACTCAGGGGACAGCAATATATCAGTGTGGTTTATATTGATGACTCATATTTGCAAGGGCACACATTCGAACAATGTCAGGCCAATATCGTTCACACAGCTCAACTAATGGACAGTTTGGGTCTGACTATTAATAGGTCAAAATCTATTTTAACACCAACCAGAAAAATTATTTTTCTTGGATGTGTCCTGTGTTCCGAAACTATGACGGTTACATTAACACATGACAAGATGACTAATATTCATAATTTGGGTTCTGAAATTTTGGGGAAAAAATTTATAACCATTAGGATGTTTGCCAAGTACATTGGTTTATTGATTGCTAGTCAACCAGGAGTTCAATATGCACCTTTTTTCTATAAACCATTAGAGAAATCTAAGGAACAGAATCTGAACTGGAAAAGAGGCCGATATGATTCTTTTATGCGGGTTACAGATGCTATAAAGGCTGATATTAGATGGTGGGTGAACAATATTAGGCACTGTTTTCGTCCTATCATTATTCCTGATCCCACTATAATTATCCACACTGATAGTTCTTCCTACGGTTGGGGGGCTCATCTTACGCCCGGCAATATAGTTACTAGTGGCCTGTGGTCTATCCAGGAAAAAGATTGTCACATAAATGTTTTAGAGCTACTGGCTTGCAAACTGGCTTTAATGGCTTTATGTGACAATACAAGAGAGGCACACGTCCGCCTGTTTACTGATAATACTACAGCCTGTGCATATATCAATAAATTTGGTGGTAGAAGCAGTGGCCTGGATTCAGTAGCCAGGGAGATATGGGACTGGTGTTTTCTACGAACATTCATTTGTCGGCAGCACACATACCTGGTATAGACAATGCAGAGGCTGATAAACTGTCCCGAACATTTAATGAGGACACTGAGTGGTCTCTGGATGATGCTGTTTTTAGGGACATTCAAAATCGATTTAGAAGTGTAGATATTGATTTGTTTGCATCCAGATTAAATGCCAAGACTGACAAATATGTATCAAGATATCCAGATGCTAGTGCTTATGCTATTGATGCTTTTCGCTTACATGGAATGACTCTTGTTATTACATATTTCCTCCTTTCAGTTTGATTCTGAAGATCCTACAGAAACTAAAAATAGACAGGGGGGAGGCAGTTGTAATAGCTCCGATATGGGAGACACAGAACTGGTGGCCAATCTTGTTGGGAATGCTAGTCCAACCGTATCTGCCATTGCCACCAACACGACACATTCTTCGTCTGCCTCACAAACCGGATCAGTGTCACCCGCTCAGAAAAATGAACTTGGCAGCTTTCTTAGTATCAGGGAAAATTTAAAGAGGCAAAACTTATCGGATGAGTCAGTTGATCTGATTTTGTCGTCTTGGCGGACGTCAACTAAAAAGACGTACAATACATATTTGAATAAGTGGTTTGGATTTTGTACGAAATCCAAAATTAATCCTTTGACGCCAACTTTGGCAAACTTTATCACTTTTCTCACTAGTCTCTATAAGTCAAAATTACATTATGCAACTATTTGTATTGCTAGATCAGCAGTCAATCAATTTTTACTATTCTGCTCAGGGAAAAATTTTGCTAATTCCCCGGTTGTTCACAAATTATTAAAGGGAATTTTCGAGTGCAGACCTCAATTTCCCAAACACAACAGAGTTTGGTGTGTGGGTCAGGTTTTGAATTATATCAAAGCTTTGCCAACAGAGCTCACTCTGTCAGTGCTTTCAGGGAAGCTGTGCATTCTCTTTTTATTGATTACAGCTCAAAGATGCCAAACTTTACATTTGATTTGCATGGAGGATATTATTTTGTCCGATTCACATCTTTTTATACAAACTAGTCACCTTCTAAAACAATCCCGACCCGGGTATCATTTACCACCTATAGAACTACCGGCTTACAGGGAAAATGCAAAGTTATGCATTGTAAAAACGTTCAAGGAGTATCTAACACGCACACAATCAATTCGCGGAAATACGGGAAAGCTGTTGATCAGCACACAACAACCTCATAATGGGGTTTCTAAGGATACTGTTGCTCGATGGATAAAAACTTTTCTCGCTGCAGCAGGAGTGGATGTTAATTACACTCCCCATAGTGTTCGGGCAGCATCAACTAGTAATGCTCACAAAAAGGGTGTCACCTTGCAGTGCATCCTTAACACCGCTGGCTGGAGTAAGGTACACACTTTTGCCCGCTATTATAAGAAACCGGTTGAGATGGATCAGGCTTCTTATTCTTCTAATTTGTTATCCTAATACGACTATCTCTGCTGAGATTTCAGGTGTACAAATGTATTTTACCTGGACACATACATAGTTATGTTATTGTTGAACATTTATTCTTATTTGCGTTCTAATGGAATGTTTTCTTCTCTGTTATAGTTTGCCTTAAATGCTATATTTCTAGTGTGTGATAGAATAAGTGTTTGACTAGGTATTCATTGATTAAAAGAGTTAGATTATACTACTCTGGGTTTGTTAATATTCATGACTGAACAACTCTAAAATCTCTGTGTAGTTCCCATCCAGGAGTTATGCGGGAGACAAAATTGAAGGGTTAAACGATACTTACCGACGTAGGAGGGAAGTTGATGTTTAACCCAGATTTTGTTGACCGCAAACTCCTGGAGGGATTACACACCCTCCCGCCCTTCCCTTTGTTTGTTCATTCATTTCATTTCGATGTATTTACATAATATCAACATGAATGTATGTGCGGTTTTAGCTATCAGCACATTTCGATTACATTACATGTTGATATGGGCTCTAAAGACTGATTTGCTTAGATTCTGGTGCTACGTCATCTCTGTGTAATCCCTCCAGGAGTTTGCGGTCAACAAAATCTGGGTTAAACATCAACTTCCCTCCTACGTCGGTAAGTATCGTTTAACCCTTCAATTAACCTTGGAACACCAGAGATATGGCCCTGTCTTTCGTTCGCACACTGTAAAGAATTAATTTAGTTGTCATTATGCCAATCTGTGAATGCCTGATTTTGGTAATAACCACATGATCTATCAGGGAATTCAACCATTTTTATGCCCCCGTTGACTAAAGTTGGGGGCATTATGTTTTGCACCTGTCCGTCCGTCTGTGTGTCACGCTTTTATGTACAGTTGGTTGTCACAGTTTTTTCATTGTCTTACATCTCACTAACCACTATAGCTATTGGCATGGAATTGCATATACACATTAAACACCATCCATACTTTCATTGTGTACCCAGCCCATGTTGCCCACAAGGTCAAGGACAAATGACTTAGGAATTTTATGTGCAGCTAGGCAAGCACTACCACGGTGGAATGGCTGTGTCTTACAGACACAATTTTCTAGTTTCTATTTTTGTTCGAAACAGGTGATGCGAACCACAGTATTATATGGGAATACCGATTTTCCTCTATAATTTACTGCCAAATACAGCTTCCATCTAATCAAAATGGTGACAATCATACCAGGACGGGTTCATTTATGTAAATAATTTCAGATCTACTTTGGGACATTTTGACCTGAGGGATTATGATCAAAGAGCATAATATTTTGCATCGCCATCACTGTGACGGAAGTGCACAGGGTTGATACTTCATGCACTTTGCCTCAGATGAGTGCTTATTTTATGGAAGAAGCAGACTTATCATGAGCAAACCATTACAGACACAAGCATTCTCTGAGAGTGTGTTTCTTGCATTTTTTGCAGAGTGAATTCAAATTTGATTCACGGGAATTTAACAAATATCTCATATTTTGAACCCAGATCAATTTTGAAGCAATTTTTTTCAAAAAATAGCCATATAGCAGGTTTAGAATCCATAAAAGGTTTGGAATTTGCTTTAACCCTGTACTCCATGAATATTCATGTTAAGACATCATGAATATTAATGGGATTAGTTTTTAACCCTTTCCTCCGTAGGCTATTCTTAGATCCAACCTCTTTGAATGAATCTACTGAAAAGGAGCATTTACTAGAGAAAAGGAAAATGTTATAATTGTGTAGTATAGAAACCATTGTGATAAATAGAGCAATAATTTTGCTCCTAAGGAGCAAATGCTCTATTTATCACAATGGTTTCAAGAAGTAACTATTACAGAGGCGTAGAAAGGCGTGTTTATGGAGGAAAGGGTTAAAATGGCACATGGATTTTGCCAGTGGCGGAAACTGCAGCATCATATCTATATTTTTTAATAACCAAAAAGACCAGACCCTGATCAGACAGCTTCTACAGGAGTCTGTGTCTGCTCTGCTTGCAAAATTGTAGAAAAAGTGTATTTATGGAGTAAGGGGTTAGTACGCCATTGTATCTTTTATATAATTTATACTGTGTCTGGTCAGGGTCTACAGGGTGAAATTACTTCTCTGCTAGCTTGTTTGTCTCTCCTGCTTTTTTAGCTTGTCTGTTTCGGAGAAAAGTCGAGCTCTTGTGATCACTGGGTCGTAGGCGTTGTTGTCATTATCGGCATGCAAAAACTTTAATGTAGCTCATTGCTCAAAAAGTATAAGAGATATCGACATGAAACTTCATAGGTTTGTAGATCTCATTGAGGGGAAGGCCCCTACATAAGAAACATATCTCTTGATTTCAAAATTTTGGAGTTAAGGCCCTTTATTTTTTTTCATTTTTTTTGTAATTTAGCTTGATAAGCACCAAATCAGACGAGTTTTGGCGCCGCAGGCGACTTTTGTTGTATCACGCCTCAGCCATAAAATGACGCGCATGTTTCTTCAAAGACTTTTGTACTACTGGTATGTTGCAATCATGACATTGACAGAGGTCCAGGTAAGATGCGTAAATTAAAACACTTTCAAGCACAACTCCTTTAGTTTTGGTGGAGAAATGGTGATTTTATTATTTGACTACTCACCTTTATCTGTTGCTCTGTATTGACATTAACCCTTTACTCCATAAATACGCCTTTCTACGCTTTTACAAACCGAGAAGACCCAGATCAGATGACTCCTATAGGAGCTGTCTGATCAGGGTCTGCTCTGTTTGCTTATAATATAATAAAGATACGATTTTACAGTTTCTGTCATGGCCAAACATTCATGTGTCCATTTGCCACTATAACAATTTAATCTAATTAGTAGTCATGGTGTCTTTATTTCTTACATGAATATTCATGGAGGAAAGGGTTAAAGGTCAATTTTGTAACCCTTTAAATGCTGAATTTTCATAGTGGAATGGTCCATCATAGTTTAACAATAGAGTCTATTCAGTATGAAAGGGTATGATTTTGAATGGCAAACGGTGTAGAATCTGATAGGAATGTACAGCTGTAGGACAGAGTTACAGATGCGGTTGCATACCGAAATACTAAAATCGTCATTTCTCCACCGAACCCTTTACTGTGACCACTCTTTAGAATCGTCTTGAAGAGACGATTCTAAAGAGTGGTTACAGTTTAGGGTTTGGAAAAATAAAGGAGTTATTCTTGAAAATGTTTTAATTTACACATCTTATCTGGAGCTCTGACTTTTATAATAGCATATGAACACAGGAACTCTTTACTATGGCATAATCTGTAGGATCAGATCTTTATAGAAGGATCAGATCATCTTTTTTATGTCATAATAAACTGAGCAGACCTACAAAATCTGAGCAGACCTACAAAATAATAAACTGAGCAGACGTACAAAATCTATCTGGGTCTGTACAGCTTGCAAATCTTGCAGGTAAACTACTTAGCCCTTTCTCTCATACAAGTGCTTTTTCACATGTTTGCAAACAGAGAAGACCCCGATCAGGACAGCTTCTATCCCTCATACAAGTGCTTTTTCACATGTTTGCAAACAGAGTAGACCCTGATCAGGACAGCTCCTATAGAATCAGGGTCTGCTCCGTTTGCTTACAGTATTATAATAGATCTGATATTATAATAGATGTACAGTTTTCACAAATTATAGATTTTGTCAAACAATACATTAGAACATGTCCTAAGCGGCCATTAATTTATTGAACATAGGAGTCTTAAAAACCAGCTGATTACTTAATGCAGGGCAAAACTAATGCAGAAAGCTCTCATAAGGCATACATGTGATAACTACCGACGGTAGGTGAATTCTACCGTTTTCAGTGGTGGTTTACCGTTCTACCGGAACGGTATGCAAATCTACCGTTTTTGAAAGTTTGCGAGGCAATTTTTTTTAGAGACATACATTTTCCTCCCTGGTGGAGTTTATCTGTTAGTTCTGTACACACACAGACCGAATGTAGGTAAAAATGCCACAGGTAAAAATGCCTTAGGTAAATATGCCATAGGTAAAAATGCCTTAGGTAAAAATGCCACAGGTAAAGTGGTAAAAATGCCTTAGGTAATAATGCCTTAGGTAAAAATGCCATAGGTAAAAATGCCACTGTTAAAAAAAAATAATAACATATTTTTAAATTTATAAAAGGAAAACTGTATAGTTTGAAAAAATATGTTATAATATCATTTCATAATCAATTTTAGTATAATAACCATTTAAATATGTTCAAAATTAAAAGTATTTATTATTATTTTCTGGCATTTGACGGGTGGTGTCTGGGTCTACTCTGTTTAAAAATGCCACAGTTATAAAAAAAAAAATTAATAACAAATATTTTTGAATTTATAAAAGGAAAACTATATTTTGAAAAATAAATTGTTATAATAGTAGACCCAGATTATATAGGAGCAGTCTGATCAGGATCTGCTCTGTTTGTTACTGGATTTTGATAGATATTGAAATCTTACCTACCTGTTTCTTATGATTTTTCCGATAAATTATTTAAACAGAGTTGACCCAGACACCTTCCCTCAAATGCCATAGGTATATAAAAACATTATTTGATAACAAATATTTGGAAATTTTGTCTGAATCCAAATAAAAAAATAATTTTCATACAATCATTTACAAAAAATTAGACCAAGACACCACCAAAATTGATTATGAAATGATAGTACAACATATTTTTTCAAATTATACAGTTTTCTTTATATAAATTTAAAAATACATGTATTTGTTATTATAAAAAAATTCAGAGGTATATAAAAACATTATTTGATAACAAATATTTGGAAATTTTGTCTGAGTCTAAAATAAAAAAAAGATTTTCATACAATTAGGTACAAAAAATTAGACCAAGACACCACCAAAATTGATTATGAAATGATAGTACAACACATTTTTTCAAATTATATAGTTTTCTTTATATAAATTTAAAAATACAGTCATGTATTTGTTGTTATAAAAATTTTCAGAGGTATATAAAAACATTATTTGATAACAAATATTTGGAAATTTTGTCTGAGTCCAAAATAAAAAAAAGATTTTTCATACAATTATTTAAAAAAAAAATAGACCAAAATTGATAATGAAATGATATTACAACATATTGTTTCAAATTATACAGTCTTCCTTTTATAAATTTAAAAATATTTGTTATTATTATTTTTTTTTTAACTGTGGCATTTTTACCTATGGCATATTTATCTAAGGCATTTTTACCACTTTACCTGTGGCATTTTTACCTAAGGCATTTTTACCTATGGCATATTTACCTAAGGCATTTTTACCTGTGGCATTTTTACCGCACACCACACAGACCACCTTTAGCTTGCTATCATGCTGTGATCCACGCTTGGTCTGTTTTGGTAGGGACCAATCAAGGGAATCCCCTGTGGAGACCATGGAGAACACCCGAATTACATAATCACGAGGTGGTTCCGGTTTTCACTCTACTGGACTTTACCAAATAAATTGTTCGGGAACCAGTCGTGTCAAAATGCTTTATACTGATGTATGAATATGCAATATTGTAATTATGTAAAGATAAAAGCAAGCAATAAAATATGATTAAACTATCATAAATATCACATGCAGCAGGTTTATTACTCAAGCGAGGCGACATGGGAGTGTCATGACCCTATAATAGGAATTATATTCTCATAATTAAGTTATAAGACATAGAAATGCTTCCCTGTTTCCTTGTCAAAGACAGTTGTGCTTGGCCTCGTTGTTGCAATGGGTCGAAACACTTCGAAAATAAGACTGTTTGGACTGATAATCATACATTTGATTTGTACACAAAATTACTTTTTCATTAATATAATTAGTGGTAAGGACACTAAAGAAGTAATTGAAAACACCCTGAAATATTATCTACCAGACAGCTCCTGTAGGAGCCATCTGATCTGGGTCTATTCTCTTTGCAAATTTATGCGTGAAAAAAGTGTTTATATGAGGGAAAGGGTTAAGTGTGTAAATGTTATGTGTGTAATGAAAGATTTATAATGGTGTGCCACTTTCAGCCTGCATTTATAGTAAAGTATGAATGATAATGTGAAAAAGTATAACAAACATAAGTACATGTATCAAGCAAATTTTTTTTCCTCCTTTGTCGCGTCATTAAAATCTACCTGACAAAAGTCAAATCTACCTGACAAATGTCCTTAATCTACCTGACATGCCTCAGCAGGTTATCACATGTATGATAAGGGATTTTTGCATTACTTTTGACCAGCATTAAGACAGGTTCTACTGTATATACAACTCAGCTTAAACAAAGTTTTATTGTGAATTAATTAACATACCCTAAATACTAATCCTTTTAATGCTGAATTTTCAAAGTTGAATAGTCCATTACTGTTTAATGGTAGAGTTCATTCAGTATGAAAGGGTATAATTTGTGAGATCTATTGGACTGACAAACAGTGCAGACCCTGATCAGATGGCTCCTCTAGGAGCCCTCTGATTTGGGTCTACACTGTTTGCGAATGACAGCCAATTCAAAAGGTTAGGACACCTCCACATTCCCACATATGCCCACATCTACACCTACACCCCCCCCCCCCCCCCCAACAGACACACACAAGAAGAAGTGGTTTGACACATTGTTGCTGTTCCCTACCCTATACCTTATAGATATTCAGAGGTCCAGATAAGATGTGTAATTTAAAGCATTTTAAAGAATAACTCCTTTTTTTCTCCACCAAACCCTATGTTGTGACCAATTTTAAGATCTTGAAAAAGACCTAGTGTTGGTCGAAACGTCGATTTGAAATAAACCGTTTATACCTTAATCCAAGGTCGTTACGTTCAACTCATCTTCCCTTCTGGTGTTAGAATTTTAAGAATTGTGAAGAGACGATTCTATAGAGTGGTCACAACATAGGATTTGATGGAGAAATGATGATTTTAGTAACTCTGTATGCAATTTATCTGTTGCTCTGTATATTTATTAAGAAATAATGAATGTATGAATATTAATTAGCTGACTTTTTACAGTGAGCACACAAATGTTTTGGCCATCACAGAAACTGTGGAATCAGATCTATTTTTATTTCATAAGCAAACAGAGCAGACCCTGGTCAGTTGGCTTGTACAGGAGCTGTCGTATGCGGGTCTACTCTGTTTGCAAAGGCGTGATAAGGCATCTATGTCTGGTAAATTCCAAATTTCAATACCTACTGTTTATCCATGGAAAAATAGTTATAATGAAATATGGAAGTTGAAACATTGTAGTCATTTTAGAAACTAAAGAAACAGATTTTTCAAATTCTACTAGCAAACAGAGCAGACCCTGATCAGACGGCTCCTATAGGAGCCATCTGATCTTAGCCTACTCTGTTCATAAATGCATGAACATACATTTATTTGAGGGAAAGGATTAAGACAGCAACTTCAAGATATGGTAATTATACACTAGAATATTAAGGTATTCAAATAATTCAAGCTTTTAACTCTTTCAGTGCCAATAGTATTATATACAGACTTTGTTGTCTGTTACAATGTCCGTTTGTTTAATTTTCTCCCCTTTTCTTTCAAGAACGTTACCACAGTAACAAACTGTTTGGATCCTGATGAGATGCCAAATTATTCGACCTCTCATCTGGATCCAGACTGTTTGGAGAGATGACCACAGATGTGACGCTGGCAGTGAAAGAGTTAATCAGAACAATTTGAATTACATTATCATTAAAATGAAATTACTTTTGAACTTTGGTGGAAAGCTGCATTACTGCTGTCGGATTTTTAGGTCTTTTGAATTTTAAATTTCAAATATTTGCGCATATTATTGTTTATTGATATTTCTAAAACATGCATGTTTGAAAAGTGAATTGATTGGTTGCATTTAACCCTAACAGTGCAGGACACAAGTCACTAATGCCATGTACAAACAGTGTAGACCAATAGGAGAGGGCTCCTACAGGAACTAGCTACACTCCTACAGGAACCCTCTCATCAGGGTCCGCACTGTTTGTCATGTTACACTTGTCTTTAGAAAAATCCCTAGATACTCACAATAAGCTTGACCAGTTTGAATGTTGGAATAGTTCATTTGAAAATTCAGTATTGTAAGAGTTTAAGGTAATCTGTCTACAATTAACACGTTTTTTGAAAATATCTAATTACAATTGAAATAAAACTGTTTGAACAATTTTTATGAAGATTTCCCTGTAAAATTTATATTATAAAATGTATTTATGAATCAATATTTAAACGGTTTACACTGCCACTCGTTATTTGTTTGTTTTAGGACAAGATATCATTGCGATATTGCTAACACATATGAAACCAATTTGAACTAGGCAGAGTAGTTGCGATTTATAAAACTACATGTACAGTAATTTTGTCTAAAATGCGGGCGAATAACATCAGCGACATCCATACTTTAACATCAACTTTGGTAATTTTAGAGTGTTTTCTCACAAGTTATTTTCTCACCCCACTATTTTTCTTTTAACAAATTACAATTTTATTCCATTTTTTTACAGGCTTTAATGCATTGTCTTTTTAATGCTGGTTCAATTAAAGATGCGTTTTTAGAATTGTACAGGCAACCTGAAAATAGGGAAAATGTATGCTCTTTACCGTTTACTTGATAGAAAAGCCATTTAATGATTTTGACAACAGAGTAGACCAAGATCTAAGTTACTAAATCCAGTAAAACCTGTCATAAGTGGCCATTCATTTATTGAACATAGGAATCTTAAAGAGCAGGTGGTTGTTTAATGCAGGACAAAAGTAATGCAGAAAGCTCTTACAGAAGCTTTCTGCATTACTTTTGACCTGCATTAAGCTACCACCAGCCTTACATACACATGATTAGACCTGCTTTTGATGGCCGCTGAACCCATTCCCTCATAGGCTATTTTTAGATACAACCACTTTGTATAAATCTACCCAAAAGGAGCATTATCTAGAGAAAAGGATTTTTTTTTAGAGTTTTGTAGTTTGAAACCATTGTGATAAATAGAGCATTTGCTCCTATAGGATCAAATGCTCTATTTATCACAATGGTTCCAACAGGTGACTTTTACAGAGGCGTAGAAAGGCGTTTAAATGAAGGGTTGGGTTAAGACAGATTCTACTGTATTCCTAAAGTGATCATTTCACACATAAATGTTCATTATGGACAACATTAACCCATATGATAGTTTAACCATTTCATTCAGAACTAATTGACCATTTATTCCATATATATGCCTTTTTACGTCTTTGCAGAAAGGGTAGTCCCAGATCAGACATTCCTGTAGGAGCCATCTAATCAGAGTCTAGTCTGTTATTTTATCCTTTACTCTATGAATATTCATGTAAGAAATCATGGCGTAATCAATATTGTTTAGATTTTTTTTATTGCCCAAGAACAATTTTGGCCATGGCAGAAACTGTCCCCTCATCCAAGCTTTAGTGAAGGATGAGGGTCATTATTGGAGTATAGCCTGAGGCTAAGCATGTAAGATAGCATTTCATGTTCTGTACATCGCACTTGAAAGAACAAAACAAGTACCCCTATAACGTCACATCCGTTTATTACCGGAAATATCACCCACATGTTTCATACTTCAAAGCAATAATTTGTTTTGTTACCTAAAGACATAAACAGGGGAGGGAAATAAAGGTGAAAATCACCAAAAACAACTCCCAAAACCAAAGGGAGGGAATCTACATGCTTAGCCTCAGGCTATACTCCAATAATGACCCTCATCCTTCACTAAAGCTTGGATGAGGGGACATTATTTTCGTACAGCCTCTCGGCTTGCGCATGTAAGATAGCATCTTTAAAGAACAAAACAAATTAATAAAATAACTACCCAAACACAGCATTAGCAAAAGTCGTGTTACTCTTACTCAAAACCTGACGAAAGTAAAACTTTCTGAAGTTCTTATCTGATGACCAATCAGCAGTAGACAAAATATTCCCTTTACTATAGGCAGCTGAAACTGATGCCCCTCTATAAGAATGGGCTTTATAAATGTCAGTATCTATACCTGAAAACCTCAAAACACATTTAAGCCATCTAGCTACAGTACTTGTAGTAACACTTTTAAAAGTAACATAAGAGACTAACACATTCCTAGACAATCTACACTCAGCTGTCTTTTTAATATAAAAGTCTAGAGTATGCAAAGCACACAAGTTCTCCTCCTGGAAATGCTCTACTTTGAGCGTATAAGTATGACCAACACGAGACGTCTTCATAGCAGAACTAAATGTAAAAATGACTGAATTTTTCTCACGGATCATATGATCAAGGCACATTCCTACTAAAGTCTGAGCTCTCGGAGCAGCCGACAAAGCTATTAAAGCAGTCACCTTCAAAGTAAGTAATTTTAAAGACAATGACTCCAAAGGATATAAAGAAGACAAGTAACGTAACACTATACTAACATCCCAAGTAAACCTGTATCTTGGCAAAGGAGTTCTATGATTATACAAACCTTTCATAAAACGCACAATCAAAGGACAACTCTTACACCACGAGTTTCCAAAGAATGGCAAAACCATACACAGCATGGACTTGTGAGAACTAACTACAGAATAAGATTTACCACTGTTCACTAAAAAGTAAAGAAACTGTAGCACTACATATTCAGACGAGTGAAACGGATCTGTACCCCTAAGAGAGTTCCAAACACACCACTTCCTCCATCCATAGTTATACTGTTTTCTTGTACCTGGTTTCCATGAATTGATAATGATTTGCACAATACCTGTCTGAAGTCCCTTACTCTTGAGCACTGTCCCGATACAACGACTGCAGTCATAGTCATCTTGCTGCCCAACGGATGATAAACCTCCCTGCCTGGAATCCTCAGCAAATCCTTGTGTCTTGGCAACCTAACCGGAACAGAGCAAATACTTTCCATTAACACAGGGAACCAAGATTGAGAGTTCCAACAAGGAAAAACCAAAATAGCTTGATCCACTTTATCCTGAATAACCTTATTAAGGACTTTCCCAATTAAACTGAATGGAGGAAAAAGATAAGGTTTTAAACTCCTCCAGTCAACACTGAAAGCATTGCAGAACTCAGCCCCTAATTCAGGATACCATGACACAAAACGGTCCAATTGCTTGTTGCTATGAGATGCAAACATATCAATGTTAGGCTCGAAAAAGTGCCTACAAAGTCTCTCAAAAATCTCAGGTTTGAGCATCCACTCAGTATTCTCAGAAAAATTTCTGGAATAAAAATCAGCAGAATTTGAATCACCTGGAATATGAATGGCAGAAATATAAACATCTCTCTCTAAACACCATTCCCAAATGTCTTTGGCTAACTGATCCATCACTACGGAAGCCATGCCACCCATATCATTCAAATATGCCACAGCACTAACATTATCTGATTGAATCTGGATATGAACTTGCTTTTCCGAGCCATAAAGAGTCCTCAATGTTTTAAAAACAGCCAGAAGCTCCAAAACATTAATGTTCTGCACAAACTCTGCTGAGGACCATCTGTCATTTGCATAACAACCAGACTTAACATCTTTTGCACCCCAACCAAGAAAGCTAGCATCTGTCTGACAAACAATATCAATGTCTTTCGGTCTTATCCTTTTACCATTTCTTATGACAACATTATCAAACCACCACTTAACTTCCTTCAAGCATTTGCAATTAAGCACGACAACTTTGTCAAAATCGAAATCTGGCCTTAAACCTGCTAATTTATTTCTCTCCATACTCCTGTAATGAAGAGGTGCCTCTAAAACAGCTGAAAAAGCATTAATCACCAGGCCAATAAAAGATGCCAGCTCTCTAACCTTAACAACACCCTTCTGAAGCAATAACTCTGCTCTGGATCTAATTTTTTCTATCTTCTTCTCAGTCAGGAAAACTTTAAACAGAACAGAGTCCACTATGAAACCAAAAAACACAATCCTCTGAGTAGGCACCAGAACAGATTTTTTATAATTAATGGAAAAACCAAGGCTACCTAAAGTATCCACCATAATGAGTGTGTTACTACGACACTGGTTACTAATCTGATTCATGTTAAGGGAATCATCTATATAATAACAGCATCTAATATAATGTTGCCTAAACCAAGCAAAAACTGGCTTCATCACTTTGGTAAACACATATGGAGCCGACTTCAAACCAAATGGAAGACAAACAAACTGATACAATTGACCTTTCCAACTGAATTTCAAATACTTTTGACAGTCGCCATGAATTGGAATAGAAAAGTAAGCATCCGTCAGATCAATAGACGTCATAAAATCACCCTCTTGTAAAAGCTCTAAAACAATTTTGAATGTTTCCTGTTTAAAATGATCATAATGAACAAACTCGTTCAGGTATTTTAAGTTAATCACAGGTCTAAACTTTCCATTAGGTTTTGGAACGACAAATATTGTAGAAATATAGTCATCTGACTCTAATTTCGAAGGTATAATAGCCCCTTTTCTCAATAAGTCCTTTACCTCATTATCAACAATGAGCTCATGCTCAGCATTAAACGGAATTTCATTTGGAATCTTAGCCTGATAAGGAGTTGTGTCAAAGACAATAGAATAACCTGCAACAGCTTCCAAAACCCATGGGTTTGAGGTAATTTTTCTCCATTGATCTAAATGAAATCTTAATTCCCCTGTTCTGCTTACCTTCTCAGAAGCTATTCGTTTGGGGACGTCACTGTAGCTGTGGCCGGCTTTCTTGGAATCCTATAATTCCTCAAGTTACCCCTGTACTGTCCCCTAGCAGGGTATGGCTGAAAGCGGTTGCCACTCTGATTCTGATTACTGTATGAACCAAAACCCTGATATGATCCATACGTCCCTCTACGCGGGTACCTATAGTTTCCTCTTCCTCTCACAGCAAAACGAGACAAACTCGGGTCCTTGCCAATAGCCACCAAGGAGTCGCATGATCTAATATCTTTGGCTACATCATCCCCAAAGAGACTAGTTGTGATAGGAGTAGAAATGTTACACAGAGAATGGTACTTTCTCTTTAAACAAGGTCTTATCAAATAAAGCCTCCTCAAAGACAAGTGAAACTGCACCTGACCCATCAATGTTAAAGCATCAGACAATAGAGCCTTAGCTTCAGTGTTACTAGAAATATGTGGCTTCAATACCTCTGCTAACTTAATAATAGGAGCAACACTTGCAGAAACTACATTTTGTATATCCACCATAGACCGGTCCTGTGTCTGCGCCCTCCTATCCATAATTTTCCAAACTTCTCTATTCACCATTGGAGGGGCCAACATGCTGCAGTTCTCTGGCACCTTACACTTAGCAATAAGACTGTCAACTTCACACTGAGAGGAGCAAGCTAAATCAATCAATCTCCCCAGAGAAGCGGACACTGGCTTGCCCTTTTCCGGTCTCTTCAATCTAGGAGGTTCCCACTCCTCATCCTCAATGGCCTCTGAAAATAGAGCCTCCGAAAACTCTCCTGCCAAATTGGACATAGGTTCATGCACCATTTCGGGCTCAGAGTCAGTATTATCAACTTCTATATGCACATTAGGAAAAGTGTTCAAATTTTCACCAAAAATGACATGGCTACTTTTTTCCCCGAGGTACAGGTACTGAAACCCCCAGTAACTCGCGTAACTGAATAATATCAGCAGCCGAAAGATTTGCCAGGTCTCCGACCTTGGTAGTGGCTGAAACTGTCGACGCCGACACTGACGACTTATTCTCCTTTTCTGAAGTTCTTTTAGTCAACCTAGTCTTAGGCTTAACCTTAGTCTTAGTCTTAGCACTCTTATCCTTTTGTTTAACAACCACAGACTTCATATTTTTAGAAACATCATCCTCCGAAACGGAGCTAAAACCCGAGAACGATTTCTCGGAATCACCTTCCACGTCGAAGACTTCGTCTTCACAGGAACTCATGATTCACTTTAGCAAAGCGAATTTAAATATAAACAGAAGGGACAACGTCCTCAAATATTCAAGACTTTCACAAAGCCGAACTAAATAACTTGCGACAACGTCTGCAAACAAAATTTCGATGCACATGCTACGCACGCCAGAATGAATATGAAACATGTGGGTGATATTTCCGGTAATAAACGGATGTGACGTTATAGGGGTACTTGTTTTGTTCTTTCAAGTGCGATGTACAGAACATGTTCCAGAATGAAATGCTATCTTACATGCGCAAGCCGAGAGGCTGTACGAAAATAATGTATAATGATATCTATATTATTTCACATGCAAACAGAGCAGACCCTGATCAGTCGGCTCCTACAGGAGCCACCTGATCTTGGTTTTCTCTACAAAGGTGCAGAAAAGTGTAAACTATGGAGCAAACGGTTCTACATGTCTCATTCTACCATGGCCAATTGTTTTGTGTTTAATTGATATTCATGATGTAATTATTTCTTTCATGAGTATTCATTAGATAAAGGAATAACTATTCTATACCTTTTGTCTATGTGCAAAAAGTTGACTGTATATTCCAAATATACAGGTGGCACTGCCACATAACTATATTGTGATCAAGGGAGATAATGCTATCATGAACTTTGACAGAGTTATGCTTCTTTTGATGTATTATTGGCTCTTGCTTGCAGCACTTTTATCTTAATCATTTTAGTGATAGAAAAAAAATGACTTTACACTTTCCTTCATACACTTTTCTACGCCTTTGCAAACAGTGTAGACACAGATCAGATGGCTCCTGTAGGAGCCGTCTGATCAGAGTCTGCTCTGTTTGCTTATGAAATTCTACAGTTTCTGCCATGGCCAAAACTTCCTGTGTTCATGTGCCATTGAAAGTTTATTTTCTGAGTGACCCTAACAGATGGTGTTTACAAACATTAATGAAACAATTTCAAATTCCCGTGTAAATCCTCTCAATGTGACAATGACCCATGGTCAATCAAACCTACGTGACATTATCAATTTTGTTTGTAAAATGGCACATGGCCCAAGGGTTTCTCAGTCACTTCCTTTTACTCCATTGATACACCTTTTAACCCATTCCCTCATATTGACATCTTCTGACGCCTATGTAAAGTCACTTTATGAAACCATTGTGATAAATAGAGCATTTGCTCCATAGGAGCAAATACTGTATTTATCACAATGGTTTCAGAACTACACAACTCGAAAATTTTCAATTTCTCTAGTAAATGCTCCTTTTCAGTAGATTTATTCAAAGAGGATGGGTTTGAAAATAGCCTATGAGGTAATGGTTTTAAAATAGCCTATGAGGTAATGGTTTAAAAATAGCCTATGAGGTAATGGGTTTATGTCTCTGCATTAGACGCTGATTGAGTGTAAGAACCATGTGATCAGGGTCTGCTCTGTTTGATGATGGAATTATGTAAATCTGATTCCTTAGCATCTGTGAAGGGTTAATGTCTGTTTTGTCTACAAGTGAACACAGAGGCCCAGATAAGATGCGTAGATTAAAACATTATTAAGAAAAACTTCTTTATTTCTCCACCAAACCCTATGTTGTGACCACTCTTTAGAATCGTCTCGAAAAGACAAAGAATGGTCACAACATAGGGATTTGGTGGAGTAATGATAATTTTAGTACTTCAGTACGCACAGGTATCTGTAGCCCTGTGAACATACGAAAACAGTGTTACTAAGGCTATTATCCTAGTCACTGAATCCTGATCTGAAGCTCAAGAAAAATTGTCAAATGTATAATGTTACTTGTGCATTAATGAGTGAATAAATGGAAGACTCTATTTAACTCATCTAGTCCCACAACTTATCTCCCTTGGGACACCCAGACAAAGATATCCAAAACATAAATAATTAACCCTTTCCTCCATAAATACAACTTTCTGCACCTCCGTAAAAGTCACTTTTTGAAACCATTGTGATAAATAGAGCATGTGCTCCTAAGGAGCGCATGCTCTATTTATCACAATGGTTTCAGAACAACAACATTCTAAACTTTTCCTTTTCTCTAGTTAATGCTCCTTTCGGTAGATTTATTCAAAGAGGTTGGCTCTAAAAATAGCCTATGAGGGAATGGGTTAACAGACATTAAAACAAATGATGATTATAAGCTTAACCGTTTACTCCATGAATATTCATGTAATGGCAATGGAGCACAGGAAATGTTGGCCGTAGCAGCAACTATATCATAAGCAAATGCAGCCGACCACTGATCAGACAGGATCTGATCTGGGTCTGCTCTGTTTGCAAAGGTGTAGAAAAGCATATTCATGGAGTAAATCGTTAAAATCCAAGGCAGACATGAGTATTTTAAGTTGTTTGTAAACAGTGTTCACTCAGATGTTAGGACTGCTACATTAATCAGGAGCTCTCTTCTTGGGCTGCATGATTTTGTCAGCAGAATAAATTGGTTGATCTGTTATTTCCATAATATCCTTCTTTGGTGGGATTGTCTTGTCTTTATTTACAGAAGTTAATCTTTCACATGACTGTTCTGTGCCCTTTGTAAACAACTTGGATCTAGATCTAGATGTAGATTAGAAACCAAATAGCTCTACATCTCAACAGGAGATTTGACAGGCTCATTTAAAAACACTATATAGCTAATGAGTTTTATTACGCAGCAGGTCAAAAAGAAAATTAATACTTTAGCTGGCAAAGATTTTCTCAGCAGGCTAAAAGGTAACCCTTTGAATGTGGGAAATGACCAAAAAAAATTCAAACAGTGCAGACCCAGATTAGAGAGCTCCTAGAGGAACCCTCAGATCATGGTCTGCATTACTGGTTGTTTAAACTATTCTGGCCAATGTAAGCCTTTCATTTTGAAATGAACACAATGAGTAATCCATTACCTCATGAATATTCATGTGAGAAATTATAACACCATGAATAGTTGTTAGCTCAACTGTTCTACTGGCATTTGAACAAGGGAATTTTTCAATACTGACTAAAACTGTTGAATCAAGAGTTGCATCATCCCATAAGCACAAACAGCAGACCCAGTTTAGACGGCTCCAGCATGGTCTGATCCAGGTCTATCCTGTTTGCCAAGTTGTGAAAAAGGCATATTTAAAAACACTTATGGACCATTTCAATTTGATTATTTAGGATTCAAATGTTAAAGTGCACCATTGATAAATAACCGTTAACCCTTTCCCTGTTCAGTATTCATGTAATAAATTATGATATCATGAATATTTATTTGCCAAAGTTTTATATTGTTAACTTTCAAGGATTGTTTTCGCCTTGACAAAAACTTAAGAATCAGATCTGTATCATGTCAAAAGAAAACAGAGCAGCCCCTGATCAGATGGCTCCTATAAGAGCCATCTGATTTGGGTCTACTCTGTTTGCAAATGCATAAAATGGCGGGGGTTCAAATACTTGATGAAGTGCTTTGTGGTTATGGTGGTCTAAGGCTTAGCATGTTGGCAAATTGTTGTCTGCCAGGAATTATTTATTGTTCTCTGCTTCAAAACTCACAAACGCTTTATTTTCTTTGTTTATTGTTTAAAGATTCTATCATAATGTCAACTATTATTAGGATCTTCTTGAGACCTGAGTTACTGAATGGCTGATGGGTTTCCTAAGTTACTTTAACACCAAAAGTGTGGGACACTAGTCGCTAATGTCCTTTGCAAACAGTGAAGACCCAGATAAGAGGGTTCCTAGAGGAGCCCTCTCATCAGGGTCTGCACTGTTTGTCATATTACACTTTTCTTTAGAAAAATCCCTAAATATTCATCATCAGCTTGACCTGATTGAATTTTGGAATAGTCCATTTGAAATTTCAGCGTTGTAAGGGTTAACCCATATCATCAGCGTTGTAAGGGTTAACCCATATACCACTATCTGCTACCTTATTCTCAAAAAAAACATTTGCAAACAGCTTGGATTGAGAGGAGGTATGAAGTAACTTGGTGTCTCATCAGGATCCAAGCTGTGTGACTCTCAGCCCATAGTTTCTCATAAGCTTGATTAAATCGTACATAGTCAAATTGGCACCAGATTAAAATTTGAGTGAACATTATTTTTCTCATAGCAGGCTAAGAGTTAAAAGTTCACTCCTGTTGTGCAGGAATTACAGAAGAATGGAGAACCGGAGGTAGAAATGCAAATAGTTCGCACGATTTGCAAACATTAATAAAAAAAGACCTCATATGTTGGCAAATATGAGCAAGGCTAGGTGGAGCTCCAGATAAGGAGAATAGTTCTGATACTAAAGTCCTTATTTCACAACTAAACCCATACAAAAGTGACTTCTCGGTAGAATCATCTCTATGTGGCAATTCTAATGAGTTGCATTAAAATGAGTTTTGATAGACAAATGGAAGAGAATTGAAGTGGATGACAGTGCTGCAGACAATTATGCGTAGCATTAATTTAACGCTTTCCCTGCAATATTCATGTACGAAATAATGATATCATGAATATTTATACCCCCGCAAACTTGTTTGAGTGGGTATACCGGAATCAGCCTGTCCGACAGTCGGACGGTCGGTCCGTCCGTCCGTCTGTCTGTCTGTCACACTTTCTTTTTTTGGCTGTCATTTCTAAACTAATCATTATAGAGCTTTCAAATTTCACACATGGAGTTAGCATGATGAGAGGAAGTGTCATGCACAAGGGCCACAACTCTAGCATCAATATTGTTTGAGTTATTCCCCTTTTTCATATGTTTTTGTCCGGACTATAACTCTTTATCTACTGGTTCAATTGATTTGAAACTTCACATATGGAACAAGCATGATGAGAGGAAGTTTCATGCACAGGGGTCATAACTCTAGCATCATTATATTGGAGTTATTTCCCTTTTGTCATATTGTTTTTCTTATTATTTTTAGCTCACCTGGCACAAAGTGCCAAGGTGAGCTATTGGGATGATCCTATGTCCGGCGTCGTGCGTATGTGCGTCGTGCGTACGTGCGGGCGTCAACAATTTACTTAAACATCTTCTTCTCTGGAACTACAAAGCCAAGAGCTTTGATATTTGGTATGTAGTATGATGTAATGGTCCTCTACAAAGATTGTTCAAATTATGTCCCCCGGGCCAAAAATGGCCCCGCCCCAGGGCTTATCAGTTTTTCATAGGAAAATCTTTTAAAAATCTTCTTCTCTGAAACTGTAAGGCATAGACCTTTGATATTTGGTATGTAGCATCATCTAATGGTCATCTACTAAGATTGTTCAAATTATGACCCCTAGGCCAAAAATGGCCCCGCCCCGGGGCTTATCAGTTTTTCATAGGAAAATCTTTAAAAAATTTCTTCTCTGAAACTGTCAAGCATAGACCTTTGGTATTTGGTATGTAGCATCATCTAATGGTCCTCTACTAAGATTGTTCAAATTATGACCCTGGCCCCGCCCCGGGGCTTATCAGTTTTTCATAGGAAAATCTTTAAAAATCTTCTTCTCTGAAAATGTAAGGCATAGACCTTTGGTATTTGGTATGTAGCATCATCTAATGGTCCTCTACTGAGATTGTTCAAATTATGACCCCCAGGACAAAAATGGCCCCGCCCCAGGGCTTTTCAGTTTTTCATAGGAAAATCTTTAAAAATCTTCTTCTCTGAAACTGTAAGGCATAGACCTTTGATATTTGGTATGTAGCATCATCTAATGGTCCTCTACTAAGATTGTTCAAATTATGACCCCTGGGCCAAAAATGGCCCCACCCCGGGGCTTATCAGTTTTTCATAGGAAAATCTTTAAAAATCTTCTTCTCTGAAAATGTAAGGAATAGACCTTTGGTATTTGGTATGTAGCATCATCTAATAGTCCTCTACTAAGATTGTTCAAATTATGACCCCCAGGACAAAAATGGCCCCGCCCCAGGGCTTATCAGTTTTTCATAGAAAAATCTTGAAGAAATCATCTTCTCTGAAACTGTAAGGCATAGACCTTTGATATTTGGTATGTAGCATGATCTAATGGTCCTCCACTAAGATTGTTCAAATTATGACTCCTGGGCCAAATATGGCCCCGCCCCGGGGCTTATCAGTTTTTCATAGGAAAATCTTTAAATATATTCTTCTCTAAAATTATAAGGTATAGACCTTTGATATTTGGTATGTAGCATTATTTAATCGTCCTCTACTAAGATTAATCATAATATGACCCCCGGACCAAAAATGGCCCCGCGCAAGGGCTTATCAGTTTTTCATAGGAAAATCTTTAAAAATCTTCTCTTCCAGAACTGTAAGGTCTAGGCCCTTGATATTTGGTATGTAGCATCATCTAATGGTTTTCTACCAAGATTATTCAAATTATTACCCCTGGGTCAAAAATGGCCCTGCCCAAGGGCTTATCAGTTTTTCATATGAAAAGCTTTAAGAATCTTCTTCTCCAAAACTGTAAGGCAGAGACCTTCCCCGCCCAGGGGCATATCAGTTTTTTATAGGAAAGTTTTTAAAAATCTTCTCTTAAAAATCTTTAAAAGTCTTCTCTGAACTTGTAAGGCATAGACCTTAGATATTTGGTATGTTGCATTATCTAATAGTCCTCTACCAAGATTTTCAAATTATGAACCCCGGATCAAAATTGACCCCGCCCTGGGGCTTAACAGTTTTTCATAGGAAAATCTTTAAATATCTCCTCCTCCAAATTTGTAAGGTCTAGACTCTTTATATTTAGTATGTAGCATCATCTGATGGTTTTCTACCAAGATTTTTCAAATTATGCAATCTGTCATTGAAATCATTAATCTGTTACGAACAGGTGAGCGATTAAGGGCCATCATGGCCCTCTTGTTACAAATACCATTCAGGTTTGTCATGTACATACCATTGTCAACTACACCATGGGTGGGTGGGTCAGTGGAGGTTTCTTTTATTCTGGTGGGGGACTCATGTATTGCATTGTTCTGATTTTCGCACTCCAGCATATTAACAGTTTTTGTGTCAGCTGCGAGCAGGTGACGCATGTGTTCCTCCGAACACTCTTGTTTTGTCATTTTGGCATGAAAAATGGGGAGTTGATGTTACAAACTCCTTCCTCAGTATAAAGTTATTCAGTGTTTAAGTAGTATACGTAATAACCATGAATAGTAGATGAGTAGCACTCAATGTCCATGTGTTTAGTGCTTGGCATTGCAGAATTATCTCCCCTTAAACTTTCAGTAATTTTTGTCAGTTTGGTATGATATTGTATATAATATGTACACAGGACTTTTTTGTATTGGTAGAAACTATAGAGTCGGATCTATTATAATTTCATAAGCAAACAGAGCAGACCTTGATCAGACTGTTCCTATAGGAGCTGTCTGAAATTGGTCTACTCCGTTTAGAAATGCTTCAAAAGGCATTTAAAGGGTTAATTATTTAGAGATTACACTGAGTTATATGCCAGGTACCCTAAAGTATTGGGACAGACTTCAAATATAAAGACAATAGTGCAGACCCTGATCAGACTGCTCCTTTATGTTGGCTCCTGAAGGTTTCCCTCTCCATCGGTATATAAAGCTGAATAATTTGGCACCATTTTGATAACTTTAAATTAGACTGATATATACTAGCAAATGGCATAAACCCTGATCAGACTGCTTCTTCAGGTGCCATTTGATCTGGGTTTGCGCTATTTGCATAAGTTCATCTGTCTGAATACTTAGGATAAAATCAGAATCTAGTGACAACTTTATCAGCTAGATTCCTATCCAATAAACTATTGTCATGTAGAATGATTGTAATCTAAAGTATATTGGCAGCAATTAGATGATTGATTTTCAGAATACCATGTATCCTAATTGCTTCAAGTATTCTAACACCCAATCCTCCTCTCCATTGCTTTGTAAAGCTGAATAAATATTAATATTGCCCCATCTTTAGATATGACAAATCCTAGTTAGCCCAAATATTCTGACACCCAATCCTCCTCTCCAATGCTTTGTAAAGCTGAATAAATATCATTATTACCCCATCTTTAGATATGACAAAACCTAGTTAGCCCAAGTATTCTAACACCCAATCCTCCTCTCAATTGCTTTGTAAAGCTGAATAAATATTAATATTGCCCCATCTTTAGATATGACAAACCCTAGTTAGCCCAAGTACTCTAACACCCAATCCTCCTCTCCAATGCTTTGTAAAGCTGAATAAATATTAATATTGCCCCATCTTTAGATATGACAAACCCTAGTTAGCCCAAGTATTCTAACACCAATCCTCCTCTCCATTGCTTTGTAAAGCTGAATAAATATCAATATTGCCCCATTTCTTGCCCCGTCTTAAAAGGAAGGTGGTTGCTTAATGTAGGACAAAGTAATGCAGAAAGCTTGTATAGGAACTTTCTGCATTACTTTTGACTTGCATTAAGCTACCACCTACCTTACAGATCCATTAATAGACCTCTTTTGCTGACTGTATAAGACAGGTAAGTCACTTTTTGAAATCATTGCGATAAATAGGGTATTTGTTCCATAGGAGCAATCATTTCAAGTGTTTCCATTCAATGGTTTTATATGTACAATGTTCTAAAACTTAATGAATAAACATGGATTTCTTTAAAGTGTGTAGTAGCTAAATGCAGTATGAAAGTAATGCAGAAAACTCCTATGGGAAGGGTACCACCTGTCATTTGTTTCTCCAACTAATGGGAGTGTTAAACCATTTGGTTCCTGATAAGACACTGAGGTATATGGCATCCATCTGGATCTAAAATGCTATGGCATCCATCTGGATCTAAACTGTTGTGGCATTTGTCTGGATCTAATCTGTTATGGTATCCATCTTGATCTAAACATGTGGCATCCATCTGGACATAAGCTTATGGCATTCATCTGGACATAGACTGTTGTGACATCCATTTGAATATAAACTGGTATGGCATCCATGTGAACTGTTATGGCATCTGTTATGGCATCTATCTGGGCAAAAACTGTTATGGCATCCATTTTGATCTTAACTGTTATGGCATTCAGCTGGGTCGAAACTGTTTACATAGATTATCGTGTTCAGATTCTCTAATTGGCTACATAGTAAATGGGCACAGAACTCATTCCCTCATAGGCTATTTTTAGACCCAACCTTTTTGAATAAATCTATGGAAAAGGAGCATTTACTAGAGAAAAGTAAAAGTTTAGAACTGTGTAGCATTGGAACCATGGTGGTAAATAGAGCATTTGCTCCTATAGAGCAAATGCTCTATCATAATGGTTTCAAAAAGTGACTTATACAGAAGCATTGAGAGGTGTATTTACCTAAACCAAAATGCATACGTGTCGCAAGTTTGCGACAAACTCGTTCTAAGCATGTGCCAGCTTACCACGATCTAAATAGCCAAAATTAAGCTTGCATTAAGATCGTGTAAGCTTGCAGTTAAATTTAGATTGCAGTTTGGCTTGCAGCTGCAAGCTTAATTCGCGAGCTAAATTTCTTCTGCGAGCTAAACAAGCTTGCAGTCATATTAAGCTCGTGGTTTGGCCCGCAGCTTCAAGCTTAATTCGCAAGCTAAATTTCTTCTGCGAACTAAACATGCATGCAGTCAAATTAAGCTTGCGGTTTGGCTTGCAGCTGCAAGCTTAATGCAAGCTAAACTATGTTTAAACTTGTAATAAACTTGCAGTTTGACACGCAGCTGCGAGCTAATCTGCAAGCTTAATTTCATCTCTGCAATCTAAACTATATTTGGCTTGCGGTAGTAAAGGTACATACCTCTTAAGTATATCGTATGTTATATATGCTTGTCTTACATTTCTATAAACTATGCATTAATAGACATTATAGAAAGGGACATAGACAGATTGTGCAGAACAAGTTCAGATGCCAAATGACACTAGTGAGAATGATCAATGTGTTATTGGTTTGTTATACAAAACACTTCATCCTTATAACTAAAGGTCATAACTAGTACTTTGTTACAACTGTTATAATTACCTCCCTTTAATTGTAAAAGATGAGACTTTTATAACAAATAAATTTCAAATGTGGAATAAAGCACATTTATCTCATATATCATTATCAAGTTTATCTCCAATATATAAATAAATATGTATATTCTAAAGTGCAGTGAAAACTTTAATCACTGTTGTTTTTTTTTTTAAAAAGTTGATTATGGACATATTCAAACCCATTCTCTATATTATTCTGTGCACTACTATTAGAGTTGGCTTATGCATGTTAACATTGTTCTTTATACACCAGCTCC
Organism: Azorinus chamasolen; assembly: GCA_963576725.1. Taxonomy (NCBI): domain Eukaryota; kingdom Metazoa; phylum Mollusca; class Bivalvia; order Cardiida; family Solecurtidae; genus Azorinus; species Azorinus chamasolen. The sequence continues at coordinate 38,556,620 of OY755251.1, forward strand.
ATGCAGGCAAAATAAGCTGGCAAGTTAATTAATTCTGAGCTAAATAAGCTTGCGCGAGCTAAATAAGCTTGCACAAGCCAAATAAGCTTGTCACAAGCTCGTAATCGTTCCAAATACAAGCTAATCGCAAACCAAATAAGCATGCGCGAGCCAAATAAGCTTGCGCGAGCTAAATAAACTTGCACAAGCCAAATAAGCTTGTCACAAGCTCGTAATCGTTCCAAATACAAGCTAATCGCAAACCAAATAAGCATGCGCGAGCCAAATAAGCTTGCGTGAGCTAAATAAGCTGGCACAAGCCAACTAAGCTCGCACTAGCCAAATAAGCTCGTCGCAAGCTCATAATCGTTCCAAATGCAAGTTTACCGTAAGCCTATTTGGCTTGCAACTGCAAGCTTGATGCAAGCTTAATCCTAGCCAAAATAAGCTTGCGATTTTGGTTTGGGTATGGAGGAAATTGTTAAAGCAGGTGACTATAAAATATTCATGTAGAAATAATGAAATCATGAGTATAAATTAACTTTATTTTTATAGCGACAAATAAGGGGCCATCTGATTTTGATCTGCTCTACAAAGGTGTCAACCCGTATGCCGCTACCCACATCTTGACTAAGATTTCCAAACACTTTGGATCCAGACGAGATGCCGAGTAGCTTGGCGTCTCATCAAGGTCCAAGCTGTTTGACACTGTTAATAATGTCTCAAAAGCTTGATCAAACTGAAGCTGGTTAAAATTGTTCCAGCTCCAAATTTGAGCAGACATTATTTTTTCACATTGTGATAGAGTTAAAAGGCATATTTATGGAGTAAAGAGTTAATTAAAAACTAATTAATATGGTTAATTAAAAATTAATTAATACCGAAACTTTCCCTTGAAGCTTTCAGCAAAATTTCTTTCCTGCATAAAGCTACCACTGATGTTAAAAATGAACAGTTAACCCTTTACTCGATAAATATGCCTTTATTTGCCATTGCAGAGTAGAGCCAGATTAGATGGCTCCTGTAGGAGATGTCTCAGGGTCTGCTCCTGTAGGAGATGTCTCAGAGTCTGCTCCTGTAGGAGATGTCTCAGGGTCTGCTCCTGTAGGAGATGTCTCAGAGTCTGCTCCTGTAGGAGATTCTCAGGGTCTGCTCCTGTAGGAGATGTCTCAGGGTCTGCTCCTGTAGGAGATGTCTCAGGGTCTGCTCCTGTAGGAGATGTCTGAGAGTCTGCTCCTGTAGGAGATGTCTCAGGGTCTGCTCCTGTAGGAGATGTCTCAGGGTCTGCTCCTGTAGGAGATGTCTGAGAGTCTGCTCCTGTAGGAGATGTCTCAGGGTCTGCTCCTGTAAGAGATGTCTCAGGGTCTGCTCCTGTAGGAGATGTCTGAGAGTCTGCTCCTGTAGGAGATGTCTCAGGGTCTGCTCCTGATGTCTCAGAGTCTGCTCCTGTAGGAGATGTCTCAGGGTCTGCTCCTGTAGGAGATGTCTCAGAGTCTGCTCCTGTAGGAGATGTCTCAGGGTCTGCTCCTGTAGGAGATGTCTCAGAGTCTGCTCCTGTAGGAGATGTCTCAGGGTCTGCTCCTGTAGGAGATGTCTGAGAGTCTGCTCCTGTAGGAGATGTCTCAGGGTCTGCTCCTGTAGGAGATGTCTCAGGGTCTGCTCCTGTAGATATGTCTCAGGGTCTGCTCCTGTAGGAGATGTCTGAGAGTCTGCTCCTGTAGGAGATGTCTCAGGGTCTGCTCCTGTAGGAGATGTCTCAGGGTCTGCTCCTGTAGGAGATGTCTCAGGGTCTGCTCTATCGGCTTATGATATACAGTGATCTCTCTGTTTAACAACTTTTCTTTAAATCATGAAAAAAGGTTGTTGCTAGGAGGGACCAATGTTTCATTACAATTGGATAAAGTATAGTTTATACTAAGTACAGTTGAACTTGTATTATGCAGCCACCCAATCCATACAACCAGTGTCTGGTGAATGCATCGACATTCACAGGTTATATTTTACAAGCTATAGTTCTATTTCGAGTGACTGCACTTTTCTATTTATAGAAGTCGCAACCATTCTAATTTGTGGGTAAGTGGACAATGATTTCACAAGAAGCTTGTAGTGATCGTGCAGTATTAGTATATATATATATATGCTTATTATAGGTCTGTATAACCACAGGTAACTCCGTAACAAATACCTGGTTTGTGACACATTTTATCTCTACGGAATGACTCGTCCTAAAGGTCAAAGCTCACGGGTCAAAATCGAACTGTAATGTGATTCAGTTTGTATTTTGTGGGTAGCCATGTTTTACAAGTTAGTATGAATGATTCAGTTTGTATTTCGTGGGTAAATTCTAGCTTGAAAACTCACAAAGTTTATAGTTGGGAGTCGCAAAATTGAACAAGCCATCAGAATTTGTCATGCTATGCCACGCTACTGAGCTTGTCTCCTGAACGGCCAACGGTCTTTCTACCATTATTTCATAAAGCCTCCGGCTTTCGCATGTATACACAGCAATTCATGTTGTACGTAACTAGTCCGACCGCAATTCAAAGGTTAACACATCCACTATTTATACAGTACCCTAGCGCATGCGCGCCACACCGGAAACATATGTACAAAATCATATTTCATCTTGGCGTGCTATCGTTCAGACCGACGATTTGAACTTAGGTTTTTCTTTTGTATGTCATGGATGTCCTTGACTTAGAGGATATTTTGCTATCTTCGGATGGCTCCTTTTCTGGGTTTTCGGACCGAGAAGAAAAAGACGAGTCGGAGAAACGACGTCCAAATCTGTTGTCGTGAAACCGAAACCTAAGCCTTCGGAGAAAGCCACGAGGGCTGCGAAGACACCTAGTAAGGTTGTGTCTTCGGTCAAAAGAGGTAAAAAGTCATCGGACAAGAAAACAGAGGCTTCAGGTAATTTAGACATTTCCAAGCTTACTCCGGAAAACATAGCATCCCTTAGGGGTTTGTTAGGCCTGCCTGACGCTGAAACGGAGGTCATGAATTTGACTGGCCATTAAGATATGAACTATAGTCCCATTCCTAGGAATAATAATTTTGACTATCCTCCAATGACAGTGGAAGTGGATGCTAATGATATTCAGCTATCCGACACAGAGCATCAGTTTATTTCTAGTATCCCACCCCCAGATTTTACTGGTCTTTTTGACACAGATATGAACAATAACCAGGTGCCTTCGGGTGAGGGTGACATTGGGTGGTCTCTACCTAAACTTAAAGCTCCAGATATGGGGACTCATGTTGCTGAGTCGTTAGCACAGTTTGTTAATATGGCTTGTTCAAAGCAGTGTGAGTTGGACCCTCTTGTGTCTAAATATAAAGTGCCGGCCAACTGTGACTTTGTTCCTCCTCCACTTGTGAATCAGGAAATATGGAAAGTCATGAGTAAAATGGGACACATGAATGATAAACTCATGGTAGATATCCAAAACTTGGTGGCCACTGGGTTTGGTTCTGTTTTGAAATTAATTGATCTTTTGAGAGATCAGGGTATGAACCCAGTGGTGAAAACTGTTCTTTCGGATATTTTGACCTTGTTGGGTCAGACACAATACAATCTTTCCATTCGGAGAAGATACATGATAAGACCTTCTTTGAAAAAGAAATATGCAGGTTTGTGTAACATGTCTACGGAAGTAACAAAGAAATTGTTTGGTGACCACATAGACAAAGAGATTAAGAATTGTGAGACCTTGTTTTCTCTTGGGAAAGATTATTTTCCACAACGTGGTGGCTTCTATCCCCGTGGTAGGGGTGGGAGGTTTCAGCCTCGGCGTACTGGCTATGGTTATTTCCAGTCTAGAGAGACTTCATATCACCCTTATGACCGGTTTAGACAGAGAGGTCAGAGCAGTTGGAGAGGGTCTAGGTCTAGGCCTTCACGTAGAGGTGTGACAGCTACAGCCACAGCCCCAAACGATCAAGAATAGAGAGTTCGGTAGGTACTCTTAAATATTATTTAGATGTTTGGAAATTGTTTGGAAACCCCTGGATTCTGAATGCAGTTTCGGGTTACAAAATTGATTTTACTGAACAACCCTATCAGGATAGAATTCCTAATGAAATACCTTTTCAGGGTGAGCAATGGAGTATTGTCAATGAAGAAGTGAAATCCCTTTTGTCTAAAGGTGCTATAGTTGAAAATGTTCATGAGCAAGGAGAATTTATCTCAACTATTTTCATTGTTCCTAAACCTAATAACAAGTTTAGACCAGTCATAAATCTCCGGTTTCTAAATGAATTTGTTTGTTATAACCACTTCAAACAAGAAACCTTTAACATTGTTTTGGATTTGGTACAAAGAAACGACTACTTCACTAAAATGGATCTTTCCGATGCATATTTTTCGGTACCTATTCACGAGGAAGATACAAAGTATTTGAAATTTGCTTGGAACAAGAAATTGTACAAATTTGTATGCTTACCATTTGGCCTTTCTATAGCTCCTTTTTTGTTCACTAAAATTTTAAAGCCTATATTTGCATGGTTCAGGAAGCAGAATATACGCTGCTCATATTATATAGATGATTCTATAAATATGAACCAAGATATGAGGGTTTGCTCCTAAAATATGCTGACTGTTACGGATACCGTGGCATCCTTAGGGTTTTCCATTAATGAGAAAAAATCAGTTTTGGTACCATGTCAGCGTATTATTTTCTTTGGATTCATCCTTGATTCAGTAGAATTTAAAGTGTTTCTTACACATGAAAAGGTACAGAAGATTATAACAAAAGCTAGAATTTTGATTTCCAAGGGTGTCGTAGTTATACGAGATTTGACTTCTTTTATTGGCTTGATTATCAATGCCTTCTATGCGGTATTCGAAGCTAAGCTGCACTATCGGGATCTTGAAAGAAACAAGATTTTTGGTTTGAAAAGTTCTATGGATTTTGATAAGAAAGTTGAGTTATCAGAGTCGAGCTTATTAGAGCTTCGGTGGTGGTCAGAAAATGTTCAAATTAAGAATGGCAAGTTGATTAGACAATTGCCAGTGCAGGTCACTTGTAGGACTGATGCTTCTTTTAGTGGTTATGGGGGCATTGATCTGGATACTCAAAGGCATACTAATGGGAGATGGTCTTTTACAGAACCTCAACGTTCCATTAATTTCTTGGAACTTCTGGCTATATTTTATGTTCTACAGGCCTTTTACTCAGACAGACATTCTCTTCATATAGAAATTCAGTCTGACAATACTACAGCTATATCATATATAAATGAGTTTGGGGGTATGACCTCTTTGAATTTTGTGACGCTTCATAGATTTTTCACGGAAATACAGTGATTTTACTTAGAAATTTTCCGGAAATTCAGGTTTTCCGGAGTTTTGTTCTTAACCTTAACAGATATTGAAGTGATATTTAGTATGTGGCTTTATTATAATGAGTTACAGATCGAGTTCGAATTTCGTTACGCTTCATTGATTTTTCACGGAAATACAGTGATTTTACTTAGAAATGTTGCGGAAATTCAGGTTTTCCTGAGTTTTTTTCTCAACCTTAATAGATATTGAAGTGATATTTGGTATGTGGCTTTATTATAATGAGTTACAGATCACGTTTGAATTTCGTTATGCTTCATTGATTTTTCCCGGAAATACAGTGATTTTACTTAGAATTTTGCGGAAATTCAGGATTTCCGGAGTTTTTTTCTAAACCCGTGCAGATATTGATGTGATATTTGGTATGTAGCTTTATAATAATGAGTTACAGATCAAGTTTTAATTTTGTTACACTACATAATTTTTTAACGGAATTACAGCATTTTGACTTAGAATTTTTTTAGGAAATTTCAGGTTTTCTACAGTTTTTTTCTAAACTGTAGCAGATATTGTAGTGATTTATTTCTATAACTCCCATCTCTGTGTCAAATGTGCTAGTGGGGGTATTCATCACCTTTAGTGGTAGTTCTAGTTTAGATCTGCTCCGTTTGCATAATTATGAAATACAGTAAAAACTTGATTGTTTGAACACTCAAATACGTACCATTATTGATCGTTAACACAGGTGGCTGCTTAATGCAGGGTGAAAGTCATGCAGAAAGCTCCTAGAAGCTGCTCTGTTGCTTATGATATAATATAGATAAGATTCTACAGTTTCTGCCATGACCAAAATTCCCTGTCCATGTGCTATTATAGCAATTATTCTAATTAATGTTTATGCTGTCATTTATACCCCTGCAAACTTGTTTGAGGGAATATACTGAAATCACCCCATCTGGCGGTCCTTGAACTTTGAGTATTTTATTGTGATTTTTGCATGAAAAAGGCTTCCTTGTGGGTGTATTTCATCACTTTAATGATAGTTCTAGTTATTTCTTACATGAATTTCATGGAGTCAATGGTTAAATAAAAACTCCTTTTTATGCCATAGCAAACAGAGTAGATCCAGATCAGATGGCTCCTGTAGGAGCTGTCTGATCAGGGTCTGCTGATCTTTTTATGCACCCCATTGACGATAGTCAGGGGGCATTATGTTTTGCACATGTCCGTCTGTCCGTCCATCTGTCCGTCTGTCCATGTGTCACGTTTTTAAGTGCAGTTGGTTGTCACAGTTTTTCAAGTGTTATAAGTCAGTAATTTCTACACTTTTACACAATTCATCTTTGGTATACAGATGGCTTAGGTAAAGGCCCTTCAGTTGATATAAAGATATTTGAAATTGGGTCAAGTTTGCCATCATTGAAAAACTTCAACATTTTGTCTTAACTTCTGAACCACATATGCTAGACAATTCATATATGGTATAGAGATAGCTTTGGTGAAGGCCATTTTGTGGATACAAGGATACATGAAATTCGGTCAAAGTCAAGGTCACTATTTTGAAAACTTGGCTATTTTTAACAAACTTTAACATTTTGCTATAAATTCTGATCCACAAATGCTAGGCAATTCACCTTTGGTATTCAGATAGCTTTGGTAAGGACCTTACAGATGACATAAAGATACCTGAAATCAGGTCACGGTCAAGGTCACTATTTTGAAAACTTGGCTGCCATTAAAATTTTGTTTTAACTTCTGAATTACATATGCTAGACTATTCATGTTTGGTATGCAGATTGGGTGACAGTCTTTCACTTGATACAAGGATACGTGAAATAGGGTCAAGGTCACTATTTCGAAAACTTTGTTGTTTTTAACAAACTTTAACATTTTTGCTATAAGTTCTGATCCACAAACGCTAGGCAATTCACATTTGGTATTCAGATAGCTTTGGTAAGGACCTTACAGATGGCATAAAGATACCAGAAATCAGGTCAAGGTAACTATTTTGAAAACTTGGCTGTCATTAAAATTTTGTTTATAACTTCTGAATTACATGTGCTAGACAATTCATATTTGGTATGCAAATAGCTTGGATGAATGCCTTTCACTTGATACAAGGCTACATGAAATAAGGTCAAGGTCACTATTTCGAAAACTTTGTTGTTTTTAACAAACTTTAACATTTTTGCTCTAACTTCTGATCCACGAACGCTAGGCAATTCACCTTTGGTATTCAGATAGCTTTGGTAAGGACCTTACAGAGGGCATAAAGATACCTGAAATCAGGTCAAGGTCACTATTTTGAAAACTTGTCTGTCATTAACAAGTTTTTATAACTTCTGAACTACATATGCTAGACAATTTATATTTGGTATGCAGATAGCTTCTTCCACCTGTAATTAGTTTGACATTGTGAATTAACTTAAACTGCGTTGAAGCGACGTAAAAACCTATATCAATAAAAAATCATTGGGTAAATTGTTAACAAGAAAAAAATCCGGCTTTAATGCATTTTTTGTTTGTTTCAAGGAACTCTTTACGAGGCTACAACAACGCAAAAGCAAAATTTCACCGGGCCCAAGCCTTCTACATACATGAGTGGATTTCAAAATAACCTGGTACAAATGTTCACCACCTTGAGATGATGTGTCGCGTAAACGAAGCAGGCTCCTATCTCAAAGGTCAAGTCACAATCGGGGGTCAAAGTTAAAAAATGAAGACATTTTGTTGTGTCCACTCTGTAACTCCTACTTACATAAGTGGATTTCAAAATAACCTGGTACAAATGTTCACCACCTTTAGCCAATGTGTTACAAAAAAGAACCAGATTCCTATCTCAAAGGTCAAGGTCACAATCAGGAGTTAAAATTCAAAAATTGGGACATTTGTCGTGTTCACTCAGTAACGCCTACATACATGAGTGGATATCAAAATAATCTGGTACAAATGTTAACCACCTTGAGATGATGATTGTGTAGCGAAAAAGAACCAGGTTCATGTCTCAAAGGTCAAGGTCACAATTGGGGTGGGGGTCAAAGTTAAAAAATAGAGACATTTTGTCATGTCTGCTCTGTAACTCCTACATACATGAGTGGATTTCAAAGTAATCTGGTACAAATGTTCCCCACTTAGGCTTCTATGAAATGCAATATCGTCCAGGCATACACTTGATCCAGGCTTTATTGTAGGGGATATCCTTTGGGGGCATTTGTCACGTGACTGTGACAGCTATTGTTAAAAAGAAATAGATGATTAACCTTTTACCTGATAGACACATTTTGATGCCTTTGCAAACAGACACAAGGTTTGTTCTGCTCACAAATTCCTGCATACGTTATTTTTAGACCCAACCTCTTCGAATGAATCTACCCAAAATGAGCATTTACTAGAGAAAAGTAATCTTTTAGAATTTTGTAGTTTTGAACCCATTGTGATAAATAGAGCATTTGCTACTATAGGAGCAAATGCTCTATTTATCACAATGGTTTCAAGAAAGGGTTATTACAGAGGTGTAGAAAGGCGTATTTATGGAGGAAAGGGTTAAATAAGATAAGACCTTAATTATCCTATAATGATTGTCATGGCCAAATATTGCTAATTGTTCATAATTTCATTATGAACGCCATACATTCATTATTTCTTACATGAATATTTATCAGGCTAAGAGTTGATCAAATTAAAACTCTGAGCAATACGACATTTTCTACTCAGCAGGCCAAAGTTTAAAACCAGGTTTTACAATAGTTTAGCTGTGAGCTTTTATCAATAAGGTAATTGTGAGACAAGCAGTAGCAACCTTATTAACCCTTTACTCCATAAATACTCCTTTTAACGCCTTGGCAAACAGAGAAGACCCAGACCAGACATGCAGCTCCTGTAAGAGGAGGTCTGCTTATAAAATAATATAGATCTAATAGATCTAAATCTACAGTATCTGCCACGTCTAAATAAAAATTCACCTATTTAATATTCTTGACATCATAAATTATAAAATGCATATTCATAGTGTAACAGGTTAAAGCCCTCAATGTGTATTTTTGTCAACATGTCAACTAAGAGCAGTTCGTCCATGTCAGCTTCTTGTGAGACAAGATGTAGGAGCCTGGTTAAACAGTCTAGTCACAGCTGAGTATTATGTATTCAGCCTGTTGCTTTCAACCACAGAGAAGCTGGGGGAAGGATATTAAAGTATATTGATCAATGATTAAACAACTGTATCTCCATGTAACTGTCTACCAGATCTGTGTCTTCGGAAGCTGTCATTGGCAAAACCCAAGCAAGCATTTCAAAGATTCGGAGCACCAGAAGCCAATCAGCAGACAGGTTATTAATAGCATGTGACGTGGTGTCTGGTGGAAAGAAAGGAAGTATTTTCGCTGCTTATTATATTGACTTGAGTGTAAACCTATCTTAGCAAGAGAGAGAGAGTGCTGCTACTACATAGCTACATCAAACTCGCTGCCTGTGAAGTTTGTTTTTTTTACATCCCGCTCATTGTGGACCTGCTAGTATATACAACATACCCTCTAGCTGTTAGATTTCACCGGGCCGTACTAGCTTTTTTTTCATTCAAGTGACAGATCGTTTTAGTTACACGCCTTCTACACAGTTTAACTTCTGTAGATACTACTTAGTGGTGACATTGGACATAAATTTTAGTGAGATAACACGTTTATAAAACAGTGATTATACACACAAGGCTATGAGCCGCTACTGATAATAAAAAGGTAAGTGAATTCATGCGTTAAATGGATATTGTTGCTGGGTTTTTCTCAATTTCAAATACAGTTATTTTTGTGTCTGTCTCTTTAAACATGTGGTCTCAAATACCCCTGATTGCACTAGGTATGGGGACACCTAATGCCCCCTCTGCATGGGTTTGTAAAGTTAATGAAGTCAATCTGGCACCTTTTTGATGCCTTGTAAGACAGACTGACATGGTATCAAATAGTATACACCCTGATCAGACTGTTCCTTCAGGACTAGGTGGATGTGGGTCTGCACTATTTGCAGAAGTTTATCTGTCTCAATACTTAAGTTTGATATGTAGCATTCTAAAGAAGGAGAAAGCATGTCTCTGAGCAATGCATGTTTTGTACTTTATGCTATACTGTCAACGTTAAATGATCCAGTATTGTCTAATATTATGTATTTGCTAGAATATTTTGGACGGCACACAGTGCAGACTATGATCCAGTATTGTCTAGTACGGTCGTATTTGCTAGAATATTTTAGATGTGCAGTGCAGACTATGATCCAGTATTGTCTAGTACGGTCCATTCTGTATTTGCTGGAAGATTTATACGGATGATGATAATGATTTTGGATGACAAACTGCAGCTCCTGATCTGATTAGAGTCATTCAAGAGCCCTGTGATCTAATTACACGGATTGCAATTTCCAGTTAACTGATTTTCTGCATTGTAAGGGTTAACCCTTTACCTGATAGAAATACATTTTTCTTGCCTTTGCAAACAGAGTAGACCCAGATCGAAGGATTCCTGTAGGAGCTGTCTGATCAGGGTCTGCTCTGTTTGCTTATGAGATAATATAGATCTGATTCATCTCATAGATCTGATTCTAGTTTCAACTGAAGTCCAAATATCATGTGTACATACACCATTATAACATTTCAGATTATTAACTCATTTTTTCATAATACACCTTTCTATGCTTTTGCAAACAGAGTAGACCCAGATCAGACAGCTCCTGTAGAAGTCATCTGATCAGGGTCTGCTCTGTTTGCTTATGAAATAATGAAGATATGATTCTACAGGCTCTACTATGGCCAAATATCCAGTGTCAATGTGCCATTATAATAAACAATCTAATAAATATTCATGATGTCATTCTTTCTTGCATGAATATTCATGGAGTAAAGGGTTAATATTGATCAAGTAGCTATTTTACATGAATATTCATCAGATAAATGGTGGAGTAGATTGTGTCGGACATAGTTGCATGCTTTCTACACATTCCTATGTCTGCATCTCCTTGCCCTATTTATTTAAGATCTCCGTGGTTCTGAACGGTTTTGCTCCAGATCATTGAATGGTTTATCATGTATTTAGTCAGAACTACACTGAGTGTATAGTACATATTAAAGAAGTATTGTAAACCAAAATAGTTGTATCAAATTGTCTTTTTTCTTGGATGTCTCGGTAGATTTTGACGGCGGTTAAAGGCATTATTGCCGTCAGACGCTCCAGGCGCTGCAGTAGTTGCATTGAGCACATGTTGATTTAATTAAAACCAGAAAATCTAGAAACATAGTGAACATAAAAATAACAAAGCCGCACATTCATGTGCATGACTATATAAAGTGGTTGAAATTTGCTTCTGATATTGTACATGAAGTACTTGGTTTGTTGCAGAATATTTCATCATGGATTTTAACTAAACATTGCCCCAAAATACAAGTTCAACCCTTTACTTGATACACATGCCTTTGTAAAAATACTAGATCCAGATCCGATGGATCTTGTAGGAGCTGTCAGATCAGGGTCTGCTCTGTTTGATGATATAATCTGTAATCAGAAATTGTAGATCTGATTCTACAGTTCCTGCCATGGCCATATATTCCTGTGTTCATTTGCCATTATAAAAATCGGCTAATAAATATTCATGATGCCATTACTCTGATATGAATATTTATTAGATAAAGGGTTAATAGTAACACTAGGGAGAGCATTGAGTATGCACAACTTTGTATTGTCTGGTAATTTCCAAGCTTCAAAGTTCTTCAAAACTTATCCAGACACCATTTCATAGTTATTTTACATGCCACTCTTCACCCTTTCTTTCATATAAATGCATTTTAATTTGCAAACAGAGTAGATCCAGATTAGACAGCTCATGTAGGAGCTGTCTGGTCAGGGTCTGCTCTGTTTTTTATGAAATTAAATATAGATCTGCTTCTGCATACTCTGCAACAGTCAAACATGCCCTTGTTTATAGCAATACAACATGCCCTTGTTTATAATGCTTTAAAATAGTTCATTAATATTTATGACTATTATTTCTTTCATGAATATTAAACAGGGAAAGGGTCAACCCTTCAAATGTAGACACCCTAATCAATCTAAGCATTTAGACCGCAAATTCTCTCCTTTCCTCCTGTTTATAAATTTGAACTAATCAATTTAGTACCATTTTGATAACGGTAGCAAATGGTGTAGACCATGATGAAACGTTTTCCTTAACCCTTTCCTCCATAAATAAGCCTTTCTACGCCTTTGTAATAGTCACTTTTTGAAACCATTCTGATGAATAGAGAAGTTAATGCTCCTTTTGTTTAGATTCATTCAAAGTGGTTGGATCTAAAATGGATTAATTGTTTTAAATCTACAGTAATTAATTGTTGTAATAGCACATAGACACAGGACTTTTTAGCCATGTCAGAAACTGTAGAATCATATCTGTGTTATATCATTTTATAAGCAAACAGTAGACCCTGATTCTACAGGAGTCATCCGATCTGGGTCTACTCTGTTTGCGTATTAATGGAGTAGCTTGATAAGTTAACCCTTTACCTCATATAAACATGTTTTCACACATCTACAAACAGAGTAGACCCACATCAGATAGCTCTTATAGGACTCATCTGGTCAGGGATTGCTCTGTTTGCTAATGGAATTGGATTGATCTGTTTCTTTACTTTCTACAATGTTCCGTCTTCCATGTTTCATTATAACTATTTTGTCTGAATATTCAGTAAGTATTGAAATTTGGAATAAATATAGAACAGGGAAAGGGTTAAGCCTTTTATTCCATGAGTATTCATGTAAGAAATGATGACGTTATGAATATCAGTTAGATTAATTTTAAAAATGGCATATTAAAACATTATAGTTTAGCGAAAGTAGAAACTATAGAATCAGATCTGTATTATTCCATAAGCAAACAGCTCCTATAGGAGCCATCTGATCTGGGTCTACTCTGTTTGCAAAGGCGTAGAAAGGCATATCTATGGAGGAAAGGGTTAAGCCTTTACATCATAGAGATGACTCTTAAACACCTTTGCAAACAGTATAGAACCAGATCAGACGGCTCCTGTGTTTGCCTTAAGTAAATTATATAGATCTTATTTTATAGCTTCTATCATTGTATACACTGCCCTGCTACATGATGCCATTATAAATTTCAGCTTATTAATGATTATTCATCGATTCGTTTTTTCTCACCTGAATATTCTTGAGGGAAAGGAATAAGTCACAGTTATACCCTAACTCCATAAATATGCCTTTCTACACCTTTGCAAACAGTGTAGACCCAGATCAGACAGCTCCTGTATAGTCTGCACTGTTTACATATGATATAATATGGGTATTATTCTACAGTTTCTGCCATGGCCAAGAATTCCTATGTCCATTTGCTACTATAATGTCCATTTGCTACTATAACAATCACAATCACTGTAACTAATTATTCATGATGTCATTGATTCTTACATGAATATTATAGTTACTTGCTTTATGTCATCCCCAAACTCAATATTTCTTTACACATATTCAAAGACGTGATTTTAACTCATTCATTTCTCTACCAAATCCTATAATGTGACCACTCTTTAGAGTCGTCTCTTTGGTCACAGTATAGGGTTTGGTGGAGAAATAACAACTTTAGTATTTGGGTATGCACCGTTATCTGTAGCTGTGATTATAGAAATTTTAATTGTTCTATAATTTGGTATGACTACACCATCATGTGTCCCTGTCAGTCAAAATGAGGAACCGTGTTTTAGATGGACTGTAGTTAATACAGGTCTATCAAAATCTCTTATTTCTAGTTTGCAGGAACATATTAACCCTTTACTCCATAAATACGCCATTCTACGCCTTTGCAAACAGAGAGGACCCAGATCAGATGGCTCCTATAGGAGCTGTCTGATCAGGGTCTGCTCTGTTTGCTTATGATATATATAATATAGATATGATTCTAGTTTCTGCCAAACCCAAAAATTCCTGTGTCCATGTGCTATTATAACAAATATTCATGACATCATTATTTCTTACATAAATATTCATGGAGGAAAGGATTAAAATCACTTCTGAAAGGTGATTCTAATGAGTTGCACATAGGGTTTGGCGAAAAAAAAATAAAAAAAATGAATTTGATTTTCTAAATATGCTTCATCTACAACCCTGAGATTTAGATTTTTTCCAAGCAAATTCTTATTTTTATTGATTTAAAGAAAGTCTCTTTGTATGGACGATTATGAATGAGAGGTCCCGGTAAGATGTGTAACTTAAAAAATAATTTTCAAGAACTAACTTCTTTAGTTCTCCACCAAACCCTACTATGTTGGTGACCACTGGTTAGAATTATGCTGAAGTGACAATTCTAAAGAGTGGTCACAACATAGGGTTTGGTGGAGAAAGGACGATCCTAGTATTTGAGTATGCACCTTTATCGGTTGCTCTAATTAAGGTTCCTTGTATTAAACATTATACTAATCCTTTACTCCATAAATATGCCTTTGCAAACAGAGTAGACCAAGATCTGAGATAGCTCTTGAAGGAGCCATCTGATTAGGGTCTACTCTGTTTGCTTATGAAATAATATAGATATGATTTTACTGTTTCTGTCATGACTAAAATTCCCTGTGTTCATGTGCTATTATAAAAAAAAAGATCTAATCAATATTCATGATGTCATTATTTCTTAAATGAATAATCATGGAGTAAAGGAATACTGTGAAACAATTTCTGGGGCAAACTCATCACGTTTGCAAGCAGTTTTGATACAGATGAAATACCAAGTAACTTGGTGTCTTATTAATATCCAAAATGTTTCTCAATCTGATTGTGATTTTGGAAAATGAAAGAAAAAATTCTTGACAGTAGGATATCCTTTGAAAACCTAAGCGAAAACCTAAGCAGCAATGTGAAAAGAGAAAATTGCAGACACGGCTTTATTGAGTCTAGTCATGAGCAGTTATTTAAAGTGCAACACTACTCACGCCCTCTAGCACTAGCTTAAGCGATATTCAATTTTCATAAATAAAAGCACTGAAATTTATGATCCCGAAGGACCAGAAAATAGAACAAACATGGTAGCAGATTATATCTCTTTATGAATACAAGAAAAGGACAATTTTGCAAATACAGTAAAATCTCGATACTACGAACACTGATATATGTACCATTATTGATCTTAACACAGCTGGCAGCTTAATGTAGGGGAAACTCATGCAGAAACCTCCTAGAGGAGCTTTCTGCATGACTTTCACTCTGCATTAAGCAGCCATCTGCCTTGAAAAACTTAAATTCCTCATTATTAAATTTGTAGTATTTAGGTTTTACTGTACTTGTTGAAATATGCTGTTGCAGAAGTGTCATGCTTAGCTCTAAGTATTATTACAGAAGTGTCATGCTTAGCTCTCAGTATTATTACAGAAGTGTCATGCTTAGCTCTTAGTATTATTACAGAAGTGTCATGCTTAGCTCTCAGTATTATTACAGAAGTGTTGTGCTTAGCTCTCAGTATTATTACAGAAGTGTCATGCTTAGCTCTCAGTATTATTACAGAAGTGTCATGCTTAGCTCTTAGTATTATTACAGAAGTGTCATGCTTAGCTCTCAGTATTATTACAATAGTGTTGTGCTTAGCTCTCAGTATTATTACAGAAGTGTTGTGCTTAACTCTCAGTATTATTGCAGAAGTGTCATGCTTAGCTCTCAGTATTATTACAGAAGTGTCATGCTTAGCTCTCAGTATTATTGCAGAAGTGTCGTGCTTAGCTCTCAGTATTATTGCAGAAGTGTCATGCTTAGCTCTCAGTATTATTGCAGAAGTGTCATGCTTAGCTCTCAGTATTATTACAGAAGTGTTGTGCTTAGCTCTCAGTATTATTGCAGAAGTGTCATGCTTAGCTCTCAGTATTATTACAGAAGTGTCATGCTTAGCTCTCAGTATTATTGCAGAAGTGTCGTGCTTAGCTCTCAGTATTATTGCAGAAGTGTCATGCTTAGCTCTCAGTATTATTGCAGAAGTGTTGTGCTTAGCTCTCAGTATTATTGCAGAAGTGTCATGCTTAGCTCTCAGTATTATTACAGAAGTGTTGTGCTTAGCTCTCAGTACTATTGCAGAAGTGTTGTGCTTAGCTCTCAGTATTATTGCAGAAGTGTCATGCTTAGCTCTCAGTATTATTGCAGAAGGGTTGTGCTTAGCTCTTATTATTATTGCAGAAGGGTTGTGCTTAGCTCTCAGTATTATTGCAGAAGTGTTGTGCTTAGCTCTCAGTATTATTGCAGAAGTGTCATGCTTAGCTCTCAGTATTATTGCAGAAGGGTTGTGCTTAGCTCTCAGTATTATTGCAGAAGGGTTGTGCTTAGCTCTTATTATTATTGCAGAAGGGTTGTGCTTAGCTCTTAGTATTATTGTTTAACCCTTCCTCTAATGAATATTCATGTCAGAAGTAATGACATATTGAATATTGATTAAATGAAATTTTATAATGGTAAACAGTAGCCTGTCTGAAGCAGCCTTCTAAAGGAGGTCTAATTATGGGTCTGTAAGGAAGTTGGTAGCTAAATGCAGATCAAAAGTAATAAAGGAGCTTTCTACATTACTTTTTTCTTGCATTTAGCACCCATCTGCTTTTTAATACTCCTATGATCAATATATGAATAGCCGATTAACCCTTTCCCTGGTCTATGTTTATTTCAAATATCAATGCCTACAGAATATTCATGAACAAAATTGTTATAATGAAATATGGAATGTGGAGGAGCATTGTAGCCATTTTAGAAACTAAAGAAAAGTTCCATTAGCAATGGGTCTACTCTGTTTACAAATGCGTGAAAATGTGTTTATATGAGGGAAAGGGTTAAGACAGGTTCTACTGTATGAGCATATGAAAATTTGGCTATGACAAACTCTAGAATCAGATCTATATAATTTCATAAGCAAATGGAGCTGACCAGCCTGATATTACAGGAGCCGTCTGATCAAAGTATACTCTGTTTGCAAAGGTACCTCTATCAGGTAACATGTTAACCCTTTCCTCCATGAATATTCGTGAAAGAAATGATGACATTATAAATATAACATGGCATAATTATTAACACATAGATTTTTGCCAAAGCAGAAACTGCAGAATCAGATATATATTATTCTATAAGCAAACAGAGGAGACCCTGATCAGACGGCTCTTATAGGAACCATCTGATCTTGGTCTACTCCGTTTGCAAAGGCATAGAAAGGTATATTTATGGAGTAAAGGGTTAAGTGGTGCAGAGTGCTGTTTGACCAGCTCGTTGTATGGATAATAAATAAAGAAATACAACTGAAATGTCAAACAATGTGGATCCTGATAAGATGTTGAGTTATTTAGTGTCTTCTCTGGATCAAAAGTCTGTATAGGCTATGACAGGGCCACAGCTTACATACAGACTAAACTCTCAACCCATTCCCTGTTGAGGATTCATTGTTTAAATAATGACATCATGAATATTTATTAGCAGAAGTTTTATAATGGCATAATTATGTACTATACCCATGAATGTTTTTTATTGGTAGTAGCTGAAGAGTCGGATCTATTTTAATTTCATAAATAAACAGAACACCATTGCAAACAGAGTAGACCTAGGTTAGATGGCTCCTGTAAGAGCCATCTGATCAGGGTCTGTTCTCTTTGCTTACGAAATAATAGATTAGATTCTACAGTTTAGACATTGGGAAAACAAATACCTTTTTTATGAATTTATAAATGCAATAAATTTTTTTATGACATACGATTATAGAAAATCAGGTAATTAATATTGATGCTTTCATTATTTCTTAACCCTTTTCTCCATAAATACACCTTTGCAAACAGAGTAGACCCAGAAAGGAGGCATTAGAGGCTGTCTGATCAGGGTCTGCTCTGTTTGCTTATGATATAATATAGATATGATTCTACAGTTTCTGCATTGGCAAAAAATTCATGTATCCATGTGCTGTTATAACAATCTATTTAATATTTATTATGTCATTATATTATAACATTCGGCTAATTAATATTCATGCTTTCATTATCTCTTAATGAATATTTATCAGGTAAAGGGTTAGTATTCAATCCTCAATTCTTTTAAATGATAGATTTTGTATAAAATTTCTGTTTTATGCAAAAAAAATAATTGAGGTATTTGAAACACAAAACAATCAAATCAGTATGAAGTACACAAATTTCAGGAGAATTTTGAATGACAAAATTTAATAGTGCAGTTTCCTTAATGAGCCTAATGATCTAGGTCTTCACTGTTTATGAGCCTAATGATCTAGGTCTTCACTGTTTATGAGCCTAATGATCTAGGTCTTCACTGTTTGCATATATGCCAGTACACTCCTTGTCTGCTTTCAAAGTGTTAAAATTTAATTGACACAGATGCTTATAGCTTGAAAATATGATAAACTAGATGTATTTTACACGAAATGGAAATTCATACTAACGTTTTCTTTCACCTGAGAAGAGTATTTTATTATTTTACACATGTTTATGTTTGCTCCTTTCCTTTTATTTCTTCCCAAGTTTGTTGTTAATACCCTAAATGTTTGACCAGACAAACTGGGACTAAGAAGGAGCAGTTTGATCAGGGTCGACACTATCTGCTACTTCACAAGTTTCATTTAAAACTAGCAAACTTGTGCCGCAATGAACTCCCCACTCCGTGGGTTTGTAAAGCAGAAATAAGTCAGTCTGGCATCATTTTGATAAATTTGAATTTGACTGACAGCATAGTTAGATCTTGGTCTGCAATATTTGCTCAAGTTTATCTATCTGAATACTTTAACCCATTCCCTGATATAAAACGCTTCATGTCTTTGCAACGGAATAGACCCTGATCCCTAGCCGTCTGATCAGGGTCTGCTCTGAATTCTGCCCTGATTGCTTATGAAATTATAACCAATCTGACTCTACACTTCCTACCAGTACCAAAAGGATCCTATGGAGGAAAGGGAAAAATAATAGTGATACTCCTAATATTGCTATTAAAAATAACGATAATTTTCGTATTATTTTGTATTATAAAGCAGACATCCAGTGTGTGGTTGAATTGAATTGAATTATAACCATTTTTCACATAAATATTAATGTAATAAATAACATCTTGAATATTAATTAGGTGATTTTTATAATGGCATTTGAGCACAGAAAAGTTTTGCCATGGTTTAAAATTGTAGAAACAGATTTGTATTATTTAATATGCAAACAGAGCAGACCCTGATCAGATGGCTCCTACAGCATCCATCTGATCTAGGTGAACTCTGTTTGCAAAGGCAACGCTATGAGGTAAAGGTTATTGCTATGAATGAATTATAAATTCAGCACAATGTTTTCATGAGAATAACTCAGCAGGAACTGCACTTTTCACTTTTCTGATTTGCAATTTGAAATCCTAATGGAAAAAATCTGCTGCAGAATTATAGCAGGCAGTTATGACAATTACTGACTGCTATCAGAGCAATAGATAAAAGTGTGTATTCATTTCTCCATCAAACCCTGAGGGGATTCTGTTGAGTAGTCACAACATAGGGTTTGGTTGAGTAGTCACAGCATAGGGTTTGGTTGAGTAGTCAGTACCCCTGTTAAATGTTCAGTCATTCTTCATGAAGAATTCATGAAATGAATATGAAGTTTCATGAAGGAAATTCATGAATTCTTCATGAAGAAGTAGTGAAGATAAAATGGCACAGTTCTAAAAATATTCTAAATAATTAGCAAATGCATTTTTTATGAAGTTAGAAAAAGCATAAAAAATTCTTCAAATCAACCAGATTATTATTCAAGAAGAATTCATGAACACTTCATGAATTAAAATTCATATAATAATCATTAAACTTCAACTTCATGAAGAGTTCAAGAAGAAAAAATCATTTCGTTTTAATGAATAAATCATGGGTTTTTTCACAGGGGGCCAGAGCGTAGGGCATAAATTGACCAAAAAACCCCAAAAAATGACCCCCGAAAAAAAAAATATATATGAGTATATATTATAGACAAGGGTTCGAACTGTCAACAATGCCATTTCACTACCTCCCGTAATAAACACGTCATATTTTTTTCACGTATTGATCAAATCGACTAGATCCAACTTTTCCAAATACCTAAATAGTCACACTAATGATAACCATTAACACTTATCGTGTATTTTTTCTTGATCTCGAAAACGAAATTAAAATCCGAGAAAAATGTTGCTCATTTTACTAGGTCGTCAAAGTTCGTGCAATCGTCAATTTCAAGACTGAACAGCAACATAACGCCATGCAGGGGAGAAACGGCAGCATGCAACCAATAAACGAACATATAATATGTAACTTGCCAGCATTAATCACCCGCGAATCGCTCTCGGGTCCACCGATTTCGCAATCTTTCTGTTCAAACCGTCAAATTTCAAGCTGGCTTTCCATGTTGAATCACGTGACTGCAGATGTAAGAGAGCCAATGAAATGACAGCTTACATATGTAGTCACGTGATTCAAAATGGAAAGCCAGCTTGAAATTTGAAGGTTTGAACAGAATGATTGCGAAATCGGTGGACCCAAGAGCGATTCGCGGGTGATTAATGCTGGCAAGTTACATGTTATATGTTCGTTTATTGGTTGCATGCTGCCGTTTCTCCCCTGCATGGCGTTATGTTGCTGTTCAGTCTTGAAATTGACGATTGCACGAACTTTGACGACCTAGTAAAATGAGCAACATTTTGCTCGGATTTTTATTTCGTTTTCGAGATCAAGAAAAAATACACGAAAAGTGTTAATGGTTATCAATAGTGTGACTATTTAGGTATTTGGAAAAGTTGGATCTAGTCGATTTGATCAATACGTGAAAAAAATATGACGTGTTTATTACGGGAGGTAGTGAAATGGAATTGTTGACAGTTCGAACCCTTGTCTATAATATATACTCATATATATTTTTTTTTTCGGGGGTCATTTTTTTGGGTTTTTTTGGTCAATTTATGCCCTACGCTCTGGCCCCCTGTGGGTTTTTTGCTATAAAAACTATTGTGCCATTTTATCTTCACTTCTTTTTCATGAAGAATTCAAGAGTAAAACTTCACTTCTCTTTAAAGAAGAATTTAAGTAAAACTTCACTTCTTTTTCATGAAGAATTCATTAACAATCGCTCATTAAAACTTCATAACATATGTGACTTTTAAGCTGTTATATCTTCATGAAGAATTCATTAACAATCACTCATTAAAACTTCATAAAATATGTGACTATTAATGATTACACCGAGAGGCAGCATGTCACTTAGGCATCAATTTTCCATTGTCTGTCTATCCATCACACTCTTTTTAGATGTCATTTTGGTGGTTATCTTCATAGAGCTTTTAAATTTCACATGTCTTCCTTTCAATGCGTGCAATAATTTTTGAGTTATTCCCCTTTTGTTGGCCGCATGTGACTCGTGTTCTGTGAACTCCTCTGCCAGTCCGGAGATGTTCATTTACATACTCAGTTTCACCCTCTGTGTCCATCAAACTATCCTTTACATTCACTGGGCTCCTTTGAATGACTAAAAGAAGAAGAGAACATTACAACTGGCAACCTTGAACACATAAAAGCAGACATTTCATATTTATTATTTGCAAATCAAACAATGAGTACGCTGTGCTCAGTTGACCTATATCTCCTACTTACATACCAATATTCAGGGATAATCAATTATTTTGTACACACACACACACACACACCAGAGACATATACATACACAATGTATGTATATCTCTAATCACACACAAGCCTTTTAATTTTTGTATTAATCGGAATTTGAAAAATATCTTAACCCTTCGCTTGCTATTCACGTCAATATACGTACCTGTAAATGGTAAATAGTGAAGACCCAGATGAGACAGTTCCTGCAGGAGCTGTCTCATCAGGGTCTGTACTATTTACAAGTTGATTGTGCAACCACTGCACTCCACAGCAGTGACTGCAAAGTGAACTACTTGTACACAGTGAAGATATATGTAATTATATAACAGGGCATGGGTAAAGAAGGAGAACTGTATTTTAAAATTCAGCAAGCAAAGGGTTAACAAAGAAAATTCCAATTCAAATCGAGACAAATTTATTAGAAACTAACAAAAATTGGATATGGGTACTTCATGCTGCTCACTACACATTTCAGTGAGAACGTTGATAGATAACAGTAATCATGAATGTATAAAGCCAGTACAAAGTACAAACCCAGTTACAGCAAATTTTTCATGATCTAAGAAAATATAGCAAACGCAACCACCGAAAACTTGCTAAAACTGATGAATTTGTAATCATGAAATATAATTCTATTAGATACTAAACGCTTGTAAGTGGATGTTTCTTGTTTTTAAATGATTCAGAGGGATTTTGATTCTACTAGTATTTCAAACGGGAACATTTGCATATGTCGCATTTGCCCTGGGTCCTGGGGTCAAAATTTAAAGAGTAATATGACTTACTAGCAAATATAACTGACGAGTACTTGCTTCCAGCGAATTCCCCTATGGTTTGTTGTCAACAAAGTTGCTGTCCAAAGCCGAATTCCTAAATAGTTAATACGGACACGAATTTCGTTTCCTCCCGTAAACGAGGTTTTCAGAAATGTCCACCATTTTGAACTTTTGGTACGCATGCGCGGAAAACATGTGGCCAAGCATAGATCGACGAAAATGTCCGATACGATTCGGTATCTGCCGGTATGAATACATGTAAATAGAATAAGGGATTGCGAGTGACAGAAAAACGTTCAAAGAAAAGCGTTACATTTCATTTCCTGCATATTTTTCCTGTTGGCACAATTCTTCTGACATAAAATTATGCTAAAAACGGACCTTCCAAATTCGACGAATGGGCGATAATTGCCTTTAGACACGACAGGTGTATACGTCGTAAGTACTGTGTTCATAAGGCATATGCGACCCCGAACCAAGACGGAATAAGACGAGTAGTTACGAATGCAGACCGAGTGTGCATATGTGTACACTGCAACCGGAAATGGCGAACTCTGTTTGGATGTTGGTAGAAAGTTTCAAAAGTGAAGAATCATCGATAACAATGAGAGACGTTCAACCTTAGGACAAACATATAACAATAGATAAACGTAATCTTCAGTCATGAAGGAGTATTGTTTACTCGAAGAAGAAAGTTCAGTGTAAAGCAGCTGAAAGATAAGACGTGTTTCGAGAGGCCAAAAAATCCATATTCAGTCTGTGAAATTACGGACCGCACACTCGCCCTGGATCGACTGACGAGTAAGTTTTTTTTGAAAAGTAACATTTATATATGTATGTAAATCATGTTCACTCTCAAGTGTTAAAATAATAGTCTGATATATGCGCTATAACAAGAACTATGCAGCCAAAGTCGATCTCTCAAGAAAGTCGCGAAAACACATAACACTGTAGATAACAAGCACGTCCGTGATTGCTATTTGTAACAACGAAGTAATGTTCTGCATTTTATTCGTGTTTTAAAATAGACATACACAGACATGTTATATCCAAAAGTGATTTGGTTTGTATATGCTGTAAAGTTCAGTGGTAAACATTAGTTGCACATTATGAAGATTTTCGATAGAATCAGAAATCAATATTCACACTTAAATGCTACGATTTTGGACAGTATAAAACTTGAAAATTTAGCAAATCGATCTGTACATTATTGCAATTATTTGACTTATCATTTATTATAAAATATGAATAAAATGATGAGGAAATTTGCATTGCAACCAATTAATTTTATTTTCAAAAAATCCTCTATACAATCTGTGGAAGTTTGAGCCAATGTGTAAAATGTCACTATTTACAGTGCCTTTTTTTGCCATTTTTGTTTTGGCCAGTGATGTTTGAAAAGTTACTGGTTAAACTGGCCAGTGATGGTCAAGTTAATTTCATACACGGCAAATTTCAAAGGCATTAATTAAGTACAGTGAAACTGCTGAAAATTCACATATAATGAATAGCAGTTATGTGAAGTTTTCATACCCAAATATTTCCCCTCATTTCACACCATACTAACTGTTCACTTGACTGTACTTTGAATTTGTTTGGACTGATTTTAACTGCCTTTCACAGAAATGATGTGTTTGACATCAAATTTGATAAATATATATGCCAGAATTGGCTATACCTATATAAGTAGATCATAATATAGTAAAAATAAAAAAGAAGCCTACATGTATACAATTACTTTCATTGGATTTACCTGTGACAGATATAGATGGTTGTATAAGAACTGTTTAAAAGAAAATTGAATGTGTCAATTAAGTCACAGAAATAAATAAGAATCACCTGTCCTAATTGGTTATAATTTTATATATTTAAACAAGACAATTGGAATATTAAATCAATAAAAATAATTGTTTCTTTCAGGATAGGACCATTTCCAAAGAACATTGTCATGAATCATGTGAAGTGCTGACAAGAAGATGTACATGTGGAAGTCCAAAGATGAGGAGAAGATAGTTTAGTGTTTCTTTATGAGCAGCAGCTGGTGACATAGTTGCCATACAACTTATTTTTTGTACAATATGCTTGATGACGCTTCTTTTTAATAGTTTGTAAAAAGCTAAAAGAGACAGAGTTTTACACATGGAGGAGAATGGTGGACATCATGGTTTTTTTTCTAACAAAAGAAACAGAACCATTTCTCTTATAAATGTCTGTGGAAATGCTGTTGCAGAAAGTTTTTCTTGTGAAAGTTAATTGGACCAATATGTTAAGTATTGACAACCCACAATCTGTTTGGCTACATTGATAAAAAATATACACTGAGAAAAAAAGGGAAGTGAGACATTGTTTTATTGTTAGTAGCTCTGAAATCATTATAGGAATAGTAAAATTATATACTGATTAAACAAATCATTGGAAACCGTCATCAGAATCCATACAATGCACAGTAAACAATGAATAGTTTGATGTGTTAGTAATGAAGAATTGAGCATTTAGGTATCTGCTTAATGCAGGGTGAAAGTCGGACAGAAAGCTTGAAAAAGCTTGCTGCATGACTTTCATCCTGCATTTAGCTGCCACCTGATGATTTAGAGGCCAATAATGATACTTGATTTTGTGTTCAAACTTTCTGTGTTTGACTGTATATGCTTACTCTATCCCATAAACACCTTAAAGCTTTATTATGCCTTTGCAAGCAGAGTAGACCCAGGTCAGACAACTCTAGTAGGTGCCGTCTAATTGGGATCCAGTCTACTCTGTCTGCTTTTGAAATACGGTAATGTAGTTTCTAGTTTCTGCCATGGCCTAAATTTCATGTGTTCATATATCTTTATGAAAATCCAGCTAATAAATATTCATGATTTCATTAATTATCTCTTTCTAAATGTTCATGAGGGAAAGTGTTAATGCATCATATGGCAGTAGTCATAAACGCAGGGTATGGATAGGGGATTCATGAAAAAATCTTGACTGTTTCATAATGGCACCAGTAAAGATTTTTTTTATGAAGTTAGTTATAATAAAAATTCAGTGAATTATTCATAAAACATTTAATGATTTTTTTTATGCATTTTTCTCAATGAAGGTCTTCATTAAAAATTCTTCATATATCTTTTGCATATATCATGAGGTTTTTAAGGATTTTGCAAATCTATCATTACTTCATAATATCTTCATGAAGAGGATCTAATCATACTTCATGAAGTTTTCTTCATGAAGTAGATTACATCATTGATGAAGTCTTCGTATTTCATGAATAATTCTTTAAAGTTTTAAAAATTCATAATATTATGAATATTTTTTCGCTGGGGTAGTCACAATATAGGGTTTGGTTGAGTAGTCACACAACATAGGGTTTGGTTGAGTAGTCACAGCATAGGGTTTGGTTGAGTAGTCACAGCATAGGGTTTGGTTGAGTAGTCACAGCATAGGGTTTGGTTGAGTAGTCACAGCATAGGGTTTGGTTGAGTAGTCACAGCATAGGGTTTGGTTGAGTAGTCACAGCATAGGGTTTGGTTGACATTATTATAAAGGAGCTAATTCTTGAAAATGGTTTAACTATTTATACCTTAACCCAGGCCTCTCCTCCATAAATACGCCTTTCTACGCCTCTGTAATAACCACTTCTTGAAACCATTGTGATAAATAGAACATTTGCTCCTATATAGGAGCCTGTCTGATCTGGGTCTACACTGTTTGCAAAAGCATAGAAAGGTGTATTTATAGAATAAAGGGTTAACCCTCATTATCACAGAAATGTCTTTATGAACAAAGTAGACCCAGATCAGACATCTACAGGAATCATCTGATCTGTGTCTGCTCTGTTTGTAAAGGTGTAGAAAGGCTATTTATGGAGTAAAGGATTAAAGATATTTTTCTTTTGATGGAGAAATAAAGGAGCTATTGTTGAAAATATTGTTTTGATGCACCCTTTATCAGAGCCTCTGATGCATTTATAAAAAAAAATCTGCTTTATTGGAGTCACTTGTCTTCAATTGCTTGAAATCATTGATAGGATGGGAATGGGGCTGTGTTCTACATTGGGATATGACCTTGTATTAAACATCATTAATCCCAGTGTAGAACTATCGTGACTATTAATTTGTTCATTTCATGAATATTCATGCAAAACTAATGACAGTTTGAATATCAATTAGATGAGTTGTTATAATGGTATTATGGACAAGTGAAGTTTTTACCATGGCAGAAACTGATGAATCAGATCAATAATATTTCGTGAGCAAACAGAGAAGACCTAATCAGACAACTGATCTGGGTCTACTCTGTTTCCAAAAGCATCAACAGGCATATTATGAGGTAAATGGTCAATAATCAGATCTGTTGTTTGAAATAATACAGATCTGTTTTGAACATGAGGAAAAAGTATCTTTCTATTTCCTGTATGATTGGTAGACAGGTTTTATCCAGATCAGACACCAAACAACTCAGACTATCAGGCTAAACTGTTTGTTACTCTGTCAGAGGATAAAAAAGCCAGTTGAATACTGTTTAATTAACCCTTTCCTCCATATTGACGCCTTTCTACGCCTCCATAAAAAGTCACTTTTTGAAACCATTGTGATAAATAGAGCATTGCTCCATAGGAAACCTCCATAATGAAACCACAATGGTTTCATAACTACACATTTGTAAAGTTTTCCTTTTCTCTAGTTAATGCGCCTTTTCGGTAGTTTTATTAAAAGAGGTTGGATCTAAAAATAACCTATGAGGGAATCGGTTAAGCAGATTTTCTGTAACCTTTGACCACATCAATTTTTATACAGAAATCCATGACTACATGAGTATTCATTAATTGAAGTTTTATAATGGCCAATAAACCAATGAATCTTTTACCCTAGCAAAAACCGTAAAATCAGATCTATATTATTTCATTAGCAAACAGAGCAGAGTGACCCTCCTGATCAGATTGATCCTACAGGAGCCGTCTGATCTGGGTCTACTCTGTTTGCAAAGGTGTGCAAAAGTAATGTAACACTATAATCCATGAATATTTATAATCTCGAATAGTATTTTGGTATGTATATATTGGCAATTATTTCTATGAAAGTAGGATTAACTCTGGCCGAAAAGGTCCTAGTGCAAACAGTGCAGACCCTGATCAGACAGCTCTTATAGGAGCCGTCTGATCTGGGTCTACACTGTTTGCAAAAAGGCATAGAAAAGGAGTAAGAGGTTAAGGACCTGTTTCTAGTTTCTTTCAAGGCCAAAATTCCTGTGTTTATATATGTTTGTATACAGTTATAAGAAAAACAGCTAATAAATATTCATGATGTAGTTATTTCTTACACAAATATTCATCAGGTAAAAAGTTAACAGCCGAATAAATTGTTAATGTTTGTATTATGTTCTTTCAAGTAGATGTGCAAGTTGTATACTTGTATCGTATGTTGCATCAATTAACATAATTACCGTAAATATTCGTACAGACAGACCTAACCATAAAGACCTAGACAAATAGTATAGACCCAGCTATTCTTCTCTCCTCCTGAAGCAGCACTTTGATCAGGGTCTGTGCTATTTGCTATTATGTCAATCTGATTTGGTGCCAAGTTGAATTATTCAGCTTTACAAAGTAGCGGGGGGGGGGGGGAGAGACTATGTTAAAATATTTAGAATATATAAGGTATAACTGCTGTTCATTGTTGTAGTGGTTATTATAACCTGGAGAGGTATACTTAGTCTCTGTAATCTTGAGCATGCTGTCGACAAATATGTTCAGTAAAACGCCTCTAAATCGGATGTTAAATTTAGTATAAATATCAGTCTTGGAGACAGGTGGGGCTTTCTGAATGGGGCTTTCTGAATGACTTTCAACCTGCATTCAGCAGCCACCTGCCTAAGAGTATCTAAATGTTTCTATACTAGAATTCCGGTTTAGAGGGGTTTGACTGTATTAACCCTTTCCTCCATATAAATGCCTTTCTACGCCTCTGTAAAAGCCACTTTTTGAAACCATTGTGATAAATAGAGCATTTGCTCCTAAGGAGCAAATGCTCTATTTATCACAATAGTTTCAGAACATAACTTCTAAAAAAAATTCCTTTTCTCTAGTTAATGCTCCTTTTCGGTAGATTTATTCAAAGAGGTTGGATCTAAAAAATATGAGGGAATGGGTTAACCTTTGCAAATAGTTTGGATCCAGATAAGATTCTCAGAAACTCGTAAGGAAACTTATGGATGTAAATTAGTTTGGATCTAGATAAGATTCTCAGAAACTCATCAGGGAACTTATGGATGTAAAGGTTAGCTCTTCATTGCAAAACCTGATTTAATCAAGGAAGTAAAAATGCATTATATATAAATTTCTTTCCAATAAGAAAATGCATAAATATAAATTACTTTCAAATACAGTATAAAACAACTTGGTACCTGAATAGACATATAGTTACTACATAGTTGCTAGATTGTTGCTGTTTATCCCTTCTCTTGATATCCTCAACTTGACTCGCATTTTCAAACAGCTTGGATTCAGATGAGACGCCGAGTAACGCAGTGTCTCATCTGGATCCAAACAGTTTGACACTCGGTCAATAGTTTCTCATAAGCTTGGATCAAATCGAAAATAGTATAAATAGCATGGGATCCAAATTTTGAGCAGTCCTTATTTTTTTCATAGCTTAGTAAGGGTAAATACTTTATTTAACTCTTTCGCTGCCGAATTTCGTCGCCGGCAAATTTTTCTTGTCTGCTACAATTTTCAACTCTTATTTTTCTTCATTTTTGTCTCAAGAAACATTCATAGTAACAAACAGTTTGGATCCTGATGAGATGCTGAGTTACTTGGCGTCTCATCTGGATCCAAACTGTTTGTATAGGTAATCACAGATGCGACATTCGCAGCAAAAGAGTTAATACCTGCGGAGAGAGATTCTGTCGTTACCTGCACTTTTCCTCGGCAGAAACATGCTGGTAGGCTAGACTAACTCGAGTGTTACACTCGAGTGTTTTGGAAACAATCACTAAGCTTTCTAGCTTACCTGAGTAGCGGAGTGATGAAGGTGAACTATAATCTCCCTGTTTACATTGTCATTGATTGGCATCAGTTTGATTTGTTATAGAGTCTATATTTCAACTCAGTTTTAACCCTTTCCCTGTTCAATATTCATGTAAGAAATAATGACATCATCAATATTTATTAACTGGATTTTTACAATGGCATATGTATGTGGGATTCTTTGGTAACTGTAAGAAACTGTATTCAGATCTATCATAATTTCATAAGCAAACAGAGCAGACCCTGATCAGATGGCTCTTATAGAAGTTGTCTGATCTGGGTCTACTCTGTTTGCAAAGGCATGAAAAGGCGTTTATCCTACCTCTTACAAGTTTCTAGCTATCCGATTGGTTAAATGATGTCACATGAAAGCTGTGTATTTTCCATCCACTGTCTTCAGCAAACTAATACAAGCCACTGGGAAATGAAATATTAATTTAACCATAGTTGGCCGTGCCTGATAAACAAAGTAGGCGTAAATTTATACCTGCAAAAATGCCATTTGTGAAAATAACTATATTCATCTTACCTGTTAAACAATGCAGACCCAAATATGATGCCATAAATACCTGCGATTGCTGATTTAGATATATATACAGTAATTGGAATTTCTATTTGGCGGTAAACATAACGTCACACATCGATGTTCAGATAATGATGACGTCGTGTTATCATCTTCAATGACAGTGGTCGCCTTAAATCTTTTTCGTTGAAAATAAAATGTAGTCGGTAGGATAAAAACGTTGCACAGTGTTAAATGCATTTTCACATCTTTGCAAATAAAGTAGATCCAGGTCAGATGGCTCCTGTTGGAGCTGTCTGATCAGAGTCTGCTGTTTGCTTATAAAGTGATATAAGTATACATAGATAGATAGATGGATACTTCGACAACTATTGGCCAATTATAAGATTCAGTAAATGAACATTAATGACATTCTTGTATGAATATTCATGGGGAAAAGGGTTAAAGTAGTGGTAGAAGTGAAATAAAACGTATATATGGTTGCAAACATCTGGATTTAACACATTCCCTCATATTGACGCTTTTTGATGCCTTCGTAAAAGTTAAAATCGGAAACCATTGTGATAAATAGAGCATTTCCTCCGTAGGAGCAAATGCTGTTATTATGACAATGGTTTTAAAAGTAAACAATTCTAAAATTTCCATTTTTCCTTTTAAGTTTGGACCTAAAAATAGCCTATGAGGGAATAGGTTAAAACTCCTATGGTGATATTTGCAGTTGTTGAGGTGTTTTGGGTTTGGGTCCTGCACCAAAACAAGAGTTTTCTGCTGTTTTTATTTTCCCTCCAATTGTTGTGATCTAATTTTAGACCAGGTGGTGACCATATTGAACCATTTATCTCCAGTGTCTTCTATCACTGCTGCAACAGTGCACCGTGTGACAGCACGCCGTCACACGCCGTAGGTAGAGGTGCAGGCAGATACTGGAAATCACTTCGAATACTGCTTTAAATATAATGACTAAATATAGAATCAAGCTTTCCAGTTCAACTCGCTCCATGAAATTGAATACTGTATAAACAAACTGTACAGTGAAACTCCTCCAAACTGGATATTCAGTTTAAATATCGGTCTTGTAGACAGGTGACAGCTTAATGCAGGGTGAAAGTCATTCAGAAAGCTCCTCTAGGAGTATCACTTTCACCCTGCATTAAGCTGCCTCCTGCCTAAAAGTATCTAAATTCTTCTCTTCTAGAATTCTGGTTTAGAGGGCTTCTACTGTATTTGGATGCAGTTAATATATAAAAAATACTTTATATACAAGACCTTTGTACAAGACTGTGGCACGCCTGTGAGAGCCGTCTTATCAGGGTACATGTATGCCCTGTTTGCCAATATATAGAATATCTTAGGTCTAATTCTATACCATTAATTTTGGCGTAGCAACATTTGGCGTAGCAATGTATCTACTTATATATTTTTTTTATGATGCAAGAATATGAAATAATTAGTTAACCCTTTTCCTCTATATATAAACATCTTTTCATGCCTTTGCAAACAGAGTAGACCCAGATCAGATGGCTTCTGTAGGAGCTGTCTGATCAGGGTCTGCTCTGTTTGCTTATGAAATTATAAATCGCTCTGCAGGTTCTTCCAATACCAGTAATTCATGTTTACATGTGCCATTGTTAATATTAGTGATGTCATTATTTCCTACATGAATATTCAACAGGGAAAGTGAGGGGTTAAATTGTTTGTTCATCATCATTTTAGACTGGTCAATTTAAGTACACCATCTAAGAAATTAAAACCTAAATATTGTTACTTCAAAATATTACATGAAATGGTAATGGAGATAAGGATAGAATTTACAAATTTGAACAGAGATGTGGCACAAATTTGAACGGAGATGTGGCACATGCATATTTATTAATCCTTTACTAAAGGGACATAACGATGATATTAACCCTTTCCCTCATAGGCTATATTTTAGACTCAACCTTTTTCAATAAATCTACCGAAAAGGTGCATTTACTAGAGAAAAGGAAAATGTTAGAATTGTGTAGTATTGAAACCATTGTGATGAATAGAGCATTTGCTCCATAGGAGCAAATGCTCTATTTATCACAATGGTTTCAGAAAGTGACTTTTTTCAGAGGCGTCAAAATGCGTCAATATGCGGGAATGGGTTGGTCCTTTACTTGATTATAACAGAATGCATTTTGATGTCTTTGCAAATAGAGTAGACCCAGATCAAATTCTTCAATATTTCATTTGTAAGAAACGTTTTCTGGACAAAACGTTGCTCAACAAACTGAAGGTTTACATTTAACAGTTCTTTAACCCTTTGACCGGCAAATGTGGTCGAGTGGTAAATGGGCTCGACTACTAGGGCCTTGTACAATACCAGGGGTCCCGGGTTTAATCCCCCGCCAGACCAAGTCATTCAGTTAAGGCTTTATAAACTAAGGTCTAGTGTATCAGTGCTTTACTCTGAGCATCTAAAAAACCCAGAATAACTCTTTAAGAGTAGAGCATTGCGCCCGGGTTTCTCTGCATCAGCTACCCTCTCTATCTCGAGCATCCAATTAGCCCATAGTTGGCAGAAACAGACATTAATCAACATAACCAACCAATCCTTAACCTTTCAACTCATAAACGATTATTCACACTTTTGGAAACGGAGCAGACCCAGATCAGAGGCTCCTGTAGAAGCTGTCTATTCAGGGTCTGTTCTGTTTACTTATGATTCTACAATTTTTGTCAAAAGAAAAATTCACTTGAAAATTCTATATTATGAAAGTTCAGCTAATAAATATTCATGATGTCATTATATTTTACCTGAATATTGAACAGGTAAAGGGATAATTGTCAGAAAGCACTCAGCTATTTTGTGTAGCTCCGTAATTATGATTGAAGCACACAGGTGTTTCAAGACATTCTTAGATGCGTTCCAACTCTTAATCCTTTCCTCCATAAATACGCCTTTCTACGCCCCTGTAACAACCATTTTTTGAAACCATTGTGATAAATAGAGCATGCAATTTTGCTCCTATGGAGCAAATTTTAATGCTGTATTTATCACAATGGTTTCTAAAGTACACAATTCTAACATTTGAATTTTCTTCAGTAAATGCTCCTTTTCAGTAGATTAATTCAAAGAGGTTGGGTCTAAAAATAGCATAATATTATGAGGTAATGGGTTAACCCATAATCCAGTTGTTTGTTACCTGACTCGCATTTGTACACAAGATGCAGAGTAACTTAGTGTTAGTTAATCAAAAACTTGATCAGATTGACCCCTTTCCCTCTTCTATATGTCTATTTCAAATTTCAATACCTACTGAATATTCATGAACCAAAAAGTTATAATGAAATTTTGAAAGTTGAACATTGTAGACATTTTAGAAAGTAAAGAAACAGATTGCAAATGCATTTATATGAAGGAAAAGGTTAAAGTTGTCAAAATTAAGCAGACTTTATGTAAGGGTGAACATGCAGAGCTTGTAGATAGGAATCATATTTAGAGAATCTACTTAACCTGTTGAATATTCATGTCAGTAATAACATCATGAATATTTATTAGCTGAAATTTCATAATATCATGCATACAGGATTTTTTTGGTATTGGTAAAAACTGTAGTTTACTCTGTTTGCAAAGGCGTGAAAAGGTGTTTATATGAAGAAAAGGGTTAATCAGTTATGCCATGAATACTCGTGTCAGATTCCCTACATTTTGAATGATAATAAATCTAATTACTTAACCCGTTTACCGCCAAAAATGTCGCAAAAATGCACCACGACAAATAATGCAGTCCCAGATCAGACGTCGATTTTTTAAGGCAGCGTCTGATCAGGGACTTCACTTTTTGTCTCAATCTCTAGTTCTAGATCTGTGATTTAATCCTGTTGAATTGTGTATTTATTGATTTCATTTCCGTATTTTACTAAATGACTTAACAAAAAATGGGTTGCAGACTAGAATTAGAAATTTGGCGCCAAAAGGGTTAAATTAAGGAAATTTATTGCTATAGAAATGAGAAACATATCTGTAATATATGTAAGAAAACACAGCAGAAGCTGTCTGATCTGGATCAACTCTGTTTGCAAAGGCATAAAAAGGGATATATATTAAGTAAAGTGTCAAAATGTATTGGATATTTCTGAAGCTGAAGCAGATCTGTAACTTGTTGGAAAACACAGCAGACTCCTGTAGGAGCCGTCTGATCTGGGTCTACTCCATTTGTAGAAAGGCGTATTTATGGAGTAAAGGGTTAAAAATTGTAATGTTCAGAAAATAAAGTTTGCAAGCAAAAGAAAATAATGCAATACAGCATTACAGGTCACAAATTGAAGCCAAGTTCTTACAATATGTAATTAAGGAACATCTACTTAAAGGACATGACTGAGCTTTTCTTGCAATCATTATACAGTTTACCCTAATTTGGACAAAGTGAGCAAATAGTACAGACCCAATCAATCTGCTCCTGAAGGAGCAGTTTGATCTGGGTGTTCACTGTCTGCTACTATGTCAGTCTTATTTAAGCCTTTCAACTCAGGATGCACACACACTGGCATTCGCCAACAGTGTAGACCTAGACCAGAGTGCTTCAAGAGGAGTCCTCTGATCGGGCCTGTACTATTTGTAACGCAAAATCCTCTTGCAAGTTTAAGCTGCCCATACTAAATAGACTGTATACTAGATAGACTGCCCAATACTAAATAGACTGTATAGTTAACCCTTTACTCCATAAATACGCTTTCTACGCCTTTGCAAACAGAGTAGACCCAGATCAGATGGCTCCTATAGGAGCCGTCTGATCAGGGTCTGCCCTGTTTGCTTGTGATATATTATAGATATGATTCTACAATTTCTGCCATGGCCAACCTTTCCTCTTTCCATGTGCTGTTACAGCAAAATATTGTAAATAATATTGGTGACATCATTATTTCTTACATAAGTATTCATAGAGGAAAGAGTTAAACACTGTCCGGCTATTCTATTCTGATTATACAGGGTTGAAAGGGTTATAGGTGCACTGTTGGGCTATTCTATTCTGATTATACAGGGTTGAAAGGGTTATAGGTGCACTGTTGGGCTATTCTATTCTGATTATACAGGGTTGAAAGGGTTATAGGTGCACTGTTGGGCTATTCTATTCTGATTATACAGGGTTGAAAGGGTTATAGGTGCCAAAATGGTGCTAAAGTAAATTAGTCAGCTTTACAAATTCATGGAGAGGGGATATTAGGTGTGAGCACTTGGGATAATTAAGGCAATTCTTTAAGTGTTAAATATTTGAAGTGAACTGGTCTATCATTGCTTTTAAGATCAAATTCATTTTGTATGAATAGGTACCATTTGTGAAAGGCCCTGATCAGAGGGATCCCTTAACTCATTCTCTCCTAGGCTATTTTTAGACCCAACCTCTTTGAATAAATCTACCGAAAAGGAACATTAACTATAGAAAAAGGGAGTTTTTAGAAAAAGAGAGTTTTAGAATTGTGTAGTCTTGAAACCAGTGATAAATAGAGAATGTGCTCCTATGGAGAAAATGCTAATGCTCTATCACAATGGTTTCCAAATGTGAATTTTTTATAGAGGTACACAAATGCGTCACTAGGGGAGGGGGGGTGTTAATTGCCCTCTTATCTGTGTCTACACTGTTTGCAAATGACCATACACTCATTTCCCACATTCAAAGTATTAAAGATTGATGAACTTGAACTTAAATTGCCTTACATCAATTACAAAACAAGATTTAACACTTAAATGAATCACTTGAGCTGCTTCTGACAATGATGGCTGATCATTGGTCATTAATTTATCAGAAGAAAACGGAGGAACCAGTTGACCTTTTATTTGATGAATGTTCAGGCAAACTTCAGGCCATTATGTATATTTATTAACCCTTTCCCTGCTCTATATTTATTATTCAGGCCATTATGTATATTTATTAACCCTTTCCCTGCTCTATATTTATTATTCAGGCCATTATGTACATTTATTAACCCTTTCCCTGCTCTATATTTATTATTCAGGCCATTATGTATATTTATTAACCCTTTCCCTGCTCTATATTTATTATTCAGGCCATTATGTATATTTATTAACCCTTTCCCTGCTCTATATTTATTCTTCAGGCCATTATGTATATTTATTAACCCAGTCTCTGCTCTATATTTATTCTTCAGGCCATTATATATATTTATTAACCCTTTCCCTGCTCTTTATTTATTCTTCAGGCCATTATGTATATTTATTAACCCTTTCCCTGCTCTATATTTATTCTTCAGGCCATTATGTATATTTATTAACCCTGTCTCTGCTCTATATTTATTCTTCAGGCCATTATATATATTTATTAACCCTTTCCCTGCTCTATATTTATTCTTCAGGCCATTATGTATATCTATATTTATTCTTCAGGCCATTATGTATATTTATTAACCCTTTCCCTGCTCTATATTTATTCGAAATTTCAATACCTGAGTATTTATGGACAAAATACTTATAATGAAATATAGAAGGTGGAACATTGTAGCAATTTTAGAAGCTAAAGAAACCAGTCTATCAAATTCCTTTAGCAAACAGAGCAGACCCTGATCAGACAGCTCCTACAGGAGCCATCTGATCTGGGTCTACTCTGTTTGAAAAGGCATTTATATGAAGGAAAAGGTTAACAGAAGTGATAGATACTTGAATGAAATGGCAACAGAATATAATCAAATTAAGATATTCCAAACGAGAAAATATATGTATTTATTCATTGACGTAGGATTTAACATTGAACTTAACATTGAGAATCGATTACTTCAGTCTTCTGTATGCTGATCAAATATAATTTGCTTATTTTACAGTCTGCTTCATTTTAACCCTATACTCCGTAAATACGCCTTTTATATTACCTATGCATACAGACTAGACCCAGACCAGACTATTGCTGTAGGAGCCATCTGATGTGAGACTGCTCTCTTTGCTTATGGAATATTATAGATTCTGTCATGTTGTAAAACTCATTTTCATGGTGCCAGTATAAATAGTCAATTAATTAATAGTCATGTCATCATTATTTTTAACATAAATGTTCATGAATTAGAAGGTTTCATTTTCAATATATGTGATGAGACATCAAGTAATTCAACATGGCACTGAGATTCAAAGCTACCTGTTACTAATATATACACAGATTGCTTATAAAAATTTGACAGTAGAAAATTTAAGTTTTGTTCCACTGTGAAAAAATAATGTCTGCTCAACAGTGGTCCAGATAAGATGCGTAAATTAAATTATTTTTCAAGAATAGCTCCTTAAAACTTCTCCACCATACCCTATAGTGTGACCTTTCTTTAGAATCGTCTCTTTGAGACGATTCTAAAGAATGATCACAACATACGGTTTGGTGGAGAAATGACAATTTTAGTATCTGTGTACGCACATTTATCTGTAGCTCTGGTTCAAATTTGGGTTTGGTGCAATTTTGACTACTGCTCATTTTATCAAGCTTTTGAGGAACTATTAACAGGGTGTCAAACAACGTTGATCTTGATGAGATCCCAAGTAGCTCTGCATCTCATCTGAGTCCTGCAGCCTGTTTGCAATTGCGAGTCCGTTCATGGTTAGACGGTGAAGGTTTATCCATTTACTCCATGAATTTTCATGTAAGAAATAATGACATCATGAATATTAATAAGATTAATATTTAATGGCACATGGACACAGAATATAGTAGAAACTATAGAATCATTATTTCATAAGCAAACAGAGCAGACCCTGGTGAGACGGCTCTTGAACTGTGTTTGCAAAGGCATAGAAAGATATAATTATCTATTGAGTAAAGGGTTAAGAATTTGACTTAATTTCAGATTGGTGAAATGTATACGCCAGTTTTTCAGCTTTTTCTCGTATTAGGTGGGCATGATTCGCTAGATTTGTCGGGCTTATTTCAGCTGCGATGTCTATCAGGAGGTCTGGAATGAGATCACCGCTATCTCAGACAAGGAATGCAATGTTGTGGTATAAATAACTTGGAATGTAAGTCAGCCAAGAATTTTCATTGGCTTGTGCCAATTTATTGTTTTTAAACTTTTACAGACTTTTAACTCTTTGCATGCTAATGTTCTGAAGGCTGAAGTGATATAGTTGAGTGGTCCATCATTGCTTATGGAAGGAACTATTATTAGTATCAGAGCTATAGATAAAGGTGCATACCCCCACACTAAAATCGCCATTTCTCCACCAAACCCTTTACTGTGACCACTCTTTAGAATTGTCTTGAAGAGACGATTCTAAAGAGTGGTCACAGTATTGGGTTTGGTGGAGAAATAAAGAAGTTATTATTGGAAATGTTTTAATTTACGCATCTTATCTGGAGCCCTGAGTATGAAAGGTTTGAAGACACATTTCTATGCCCTTGCAAACAGAGTAGAAAGGAGCCATCTGATCAGGGTTTGCTCTGTTTGCTTATGGAATAATATAGATCCGAGTCTACAGTTTTCTGTCATGGTGAAAATCATGTGTGTTCATTAGCCCTTCTAAAAATTAATTTAATTAATATTCATGATGTTATTAATTCATAGATGAATATTCATGGATTAAAGGGTTAATGCTTTTGCAAAGAGAATAGACAAAGATCAGATGACTCGTGTAGAATTACTGGAAACTGACCCTGTTTAATCATCGCCAGTTTTCATCAATTTAACCCATTACCTCAAAGGCTGTTTTTAGACCCAACCACTTTGAATAAATCTATTGAAAATGAGAATTTACTAGAGAAAAGGAAAAATTTAGAAGTATGTAGTTTTGAAACCATTGTCATAAATAGAGCATTTGCTCCTACAGAGCAAATGCTCTATTTATCATAATGGTTTCAAAAAG
Source organism: Azorinus chamasolen (assembly GCA_963576725.1). Classification (NCBI taxonomy): domain Eukaryota; kingdom Metazoa; phylum Mollusca; class Bivalvia; order Cardiida; family Solecurtidae; genus Azorinus; species Azorinus chamasolen. The sequence goes on from OY755251.1 coordinate 38,595,665, forward strand.
TGACTTCAAAAAGAGGCATCAATATGCAGGAATGGGTTAATTTTCACAAGGATATCTGTTCTTGGATTTCAATCTAAATTCTGTATTACCCTATGTATTTAGACACCCAATTTCCCCTTAAAGCTGAATAAGTCAAATTTCAACTTTTTTGATAATTCCAAATTAGACTGACACAGTAGGAAAAAGTATAGACCTCCAGGAACAGTTTGATCTGGGTCTGCACTATTTGCCTAAAGTCATCTGTTTGAATATGTTTGGTAATTAGGGTTATATGTTTTTTATACAGAGATGACCCTTTTTCTGTTCAATATTTATTCAAAATTTCTTCACTTCAGGAATATTCAAGTATAGAATGAGTAAAATGGAATATGGAAGTGGAAGTGCATAATTAGATATATACATTTACATAAACAAACAGAGCAAACCCTGATCAGACGTCTCATATATGTTCCTGTTTGCAAAGGTGTAGAAAGGGGTATTTATGGAGTAACAGGTTAAAGTGTTTAACTCAGTTATTGTTGTGTGAATAAATAGTACATGGACTCACCAATGCTTGACAATGGCAGAAACTGTAGAATCAGGTCTATATTATAACATAAGCAAACAGAGCAGACCCTGACCAGACGACTCCTACAGGAGCCGTCTGATCTGGGTCTTTTCTGTTTGCAAATTTGTAAAAGTTGTATTTATACAGTAAAGGGTTAAGAATGTTAGGGGGGTTTTTGTTTTGTTTTTTAACCCATTCCTCCATAGGATCTACCCATGAATCTACCCAAAAGGAGCATTTACTAGAGAAAAGTAAAATTTTAGAATGTTGTAGTTTGAAACCATTGTGATAAATAGAGCGTTTGCTCCTATAGGAGCAAAATTTATGCTCTATTTGTCACATTGGTTTCAAGAAGTGGTTTATAGAGAGGTGTAGAAAGGCGTATTTATGGAGGAAAGGGTTAATAGAAAGTATGCATTTAATTCGTGGTATAGATTCTAGTTTGATGCTATTTTACCGTTACTTACATTATCTGAGTATAAAACATGAAAAACTACCACACAATTATTACTACTTTTGATGAATAAATGGATCTAATCTTAGTATAAACACCTGAAAACTAGCCCACAGTCAATACTACTATTGATGAATAATCAGTTTATATTGTAGAGTACCTTACCTTGGCCTAGTTGGTTTCCCTACTTGTCTGTTTGGGTTTATTTATAGCTCGCTACTTGACCTAGTTCCCAGGCTAAAGAGGTTGGCTGAGGACAAGTAGTGTTGGCTGACCAATTACCCTTAAACTGCTGATCTGTACCAGACACATGTTTGTAAGAAACCATATTCCACACCTAATGTCCAGTTACTCGGTGTCTGATCAGAATCCACACTGATATTGATTATTTGTGATATTTGTGGTATTGTACTATTTAATTGAAGTATTCGACAGAAAATAAATATAAACATTGGAGTAATCAGTTTTGCAGCGGGGAAATATTGTAGAATTCCAGTGGTCAAGTGGTCATTCACTGGACTGTTAGGAATGCTATAAATAGCCTACAATTGTTATTGGTGGTTTGTGAAGTAAGCCAACATGGGCTGTGATGAAGATTGTGTCTGCTTAAAAACTACTGTCTGTTATTTTAATCCTTTACCTCATGAATATTCATGTATTTAATAATGACATCATGAATATTAAGTGGATGAGTTGAATACTGGAAGTTAACCCTTTCCTCCATAAAGACGCCTTTCTACGCCTCTGTAATAGCCACTTCTTGAAACCATTGTGATAAATATTCTCTAATATTCACAATGGTTTCAAACTACAAAATTCTAAAAAATATTTTCTCTAGTTAATGCTCCTTTTTGGTAGATATATTCAGAGGTTGTATCTAAAAATAGCCTATGAGGTAATGGGTTAAGGCCATGGGGCAGAAACACTTGGATCTGATCTGTATTATTACATAAGCAAACAGAGCAGACCCTGATCAGATAGCTCTTGTTCAATTGTGGTCTGCTCTGTTTGCAATGAGCTCTTGTAGGAGTTGTTTGAGTGTGGTCTGCTCTGTTTGCAATGAGCTCTTGTAGGAGTTGTTTGAGTGTGGTCTGCTCTGTTTGCAATGAGCTCTTGTAGGAGTTGTTTGATTGTGGTCTGCTCTGTTTGCAATGAGCTCTTGTAGGAGTTGTTTGATTGTGGTCTTCTCTGTTTGCAATGAGCTCTTGTAGGAGTTGTTTGATTGTGGTCTGCTCTGTTTGCAATGAGCTCTTGTAGGAGTTGTTTGATTGTGGTCTGCTCTGTTTGCAATGAGCTCTTGTAGGAGTTGTTTGATTGTGGTCTGCTCTGTTTGCAATGGTGTGAAAAGGTATTAATAACTAACTGGTAGAGGGTTAACCAATTAATTCAATCCTTTCCTCCATAAATACGCCCTTCTACGCCATTGCAAACAGAGTAGACCCAGATCAGACAGCTCTTTTATAATAGCTCATCAAGAATGAGTCAGGTTTGGACTTCCACTATATACAAAATTTGCTCTCTTGCCATTTAACTTGTTTTGGACATCCGAGGGATTAACATTTACCAGGGTCTATGGTATTGCCTTACAAACTGTCACAATAATGTTATTACTGGATAAAATTTGGTGACCTGGCTATTTTATGGACACCCAGAAGTATTTGGTTTTGGCAAAATATACTATTTCTGGACAATTTGATTGTGTTGCCATTTAGACTATTACCCCCAATAGGTCTGGGACACTTAACCCGCTGAATAATTAAAATTGGCTTCTACCTTTCTATGAATACTAATGAAACCAAAGATTACATCAGAATTTATCACAAAGAAATTATTTTTATGATAAACCGTGCAGATCTTGCTCAAAGGGCTTTGATCTGGGTCTACACTGTTTGCAATAGACTTGTATATATATACTCAGTTGCCACGTTTTAAGGTTTAACCCATTCCCTCCAGCTGATGCCTTTCGATGCCTTTCGATGCCTCTGTTAATTTTCTTGGAGGGGGTGGATGGAGATTGATGCAAACATTATATGTCAAAATTGGACATCGTATAACTTTGTGAGAAATAATGACATCATGAATATTTATTAGCTAAATCTTTATAAATTCTAAATGAATACAAGATGTTTTCACCATGTCATAAAATGTAAAATTAGATCTATAGTAAATAACGATTCCAAAAGCACATAGAGCAGACCCTGATCAAGTGGCCCTTCAAAATGAACCATCTGATCTGGGTCTACTTTGTTTACAGATGCCTCAGAAGGCCCAAGTTAACCCATTCCTCCATAGGCTATTTTTAGACCCAACCTCTTTGAATAAATCTACCCAAAAGGAGCATTTACTAGAGAAAAGGAAAATTTTAAAATTGTGTAGTTTTGCTAAGGAGCACATGCTCCTTTTATCACAATGTTTTCATAAAGTGATTTTTACAGAGGCATAGAAAGGCTTATTTATGGAGGAAAGTGTTAAAAGGAAATTAAGTCAATTTGGCACCTTTTTGATATCATTAAAACTCTTCATTCCATAAATACGCCTTTTAACGCCTTTACAAACAGAGTAGACCCAGGGTCTGCTTTGTTGGCTTATGAAATAATATAGATAAGAGTCTGCTCTATTCTGTCATGGCCAAAATTTCCCATGTATATTATGTCATTATGTAGAATTACCCCAATTTATATTCATAGTGTCATTATTTCTTTCATCATGTCATCTCTTCATTCATTGGCGCTATAATTATGACCTATTCAGTATCACAGTCCTGTAAAACCCAACTCACTCACTCACTCACTCACTCACTCATTATACCCCCACAAACAGAGTTTGAGGGGGGTATACTGGAATCAGCCTGTCGGTTGGTCGGTCAGTCGTCGGTCGGTCTGTCCGCAAAATCTTGTACTTTCAACTCCTCCTTCAGTTTCAGCTTGATTCATTTGATACTTGGCATAAATGTTACCCCGGTGTAGTAGATGTGCAAGACACAAATTTCAGGTCTCTGTGACCTTGACCTTGACCTTTGTCCTTGAAATTGGTCTTGAAATTGGCAGGCAAAATCTTGTACTTTGAACTCCTCCTTCACTTTCAACCTGATTCACTTGATACTTGGCATAAATGTTACTCAGGAGTAGTAGATGTGTAAGACACAAATTTCAGGTCTCTGTGACCTTGACCTTTGGCCTTGAAATTGGTCTTGAAATTGGCAGGCAAAATCTTGTACTTTGAACTCCTCCTTCACTTTCAACCTGATTCACTTGATACTTGGCATAAATGTTACTCAGGAGTAGTAGGTGTGCAAGACACAAATTTCACATCTCTGTGACCTTGACGTTTGTCCTTGAAATTGGTCTTAAAATTGGCAGGCAAAATCTTGTACTTTGAACTCCTCCTTCACTTTCAACCTGATTTACTTGATACTTGGCATAAATGTTACTCAGGAGTAGTAGATGTGCAAGACACAAATTTCATGTCTCTGTGACCTTGACCTTGACCTTTGTCCTTGAAATTGGTCTTGAAATTAGCAGGCAAAATCTTGTACTTTGAACTCCTCCTTCAATTTCAACCTGATTCACTTGATACTTGGCATACATGTTACTCAGGAGTAGTAGATGTGCAAGGCACACATTTCAAATCTCTGTGACCTTGACCTTTGGCCTTGAAATTGGTCTTAAAATTGGCAGGCAAAATCTTGTACGGCGAACTCCTCCTTCACTTTCAACCTGATTTACTTGATACTTGGCATAAATGTTACTCAGGAGTAGTAGATGTGCAAGACACAAATTTCAGGTCTTGTCTGGAGCATATATATCCTATACTCTATTATCTAGCATTACCAAACCTGTTGTGTCAATACATATTGGGTAGTAGATATTCAGGTCTCTGTGACCTTGAACTTAATACCTGGCCTTGAAGTGGAAAAAGAACCAGTGTCATTCTGCAAAATCGGACCAGCACGAACATTTTCATTTTGGCATGAAACATGGGGATTTTGTGTCACAAATCCTCCTTCATTTTTAAAGTTTTCATATGTTTGTTGCAAGCATATGTTTGTTGCAAGCATTACAGAATTATCTCTACTTTAACTTTGAGTATTTATGTGTTTTAGTCCTGTTACATGGATAGTTGGTGTCACACACTTGGATTCACAATCAAAGCTGCCATGTGGGGGTATTCATCACCTTTAGTGATAGTTCTTGTTATTTCTTATATAAATATTCATGGAGTAAAGGGTTGAATAAGACTGATAGTAGCAAATAGTGTAGACACTGATCAAACTGCTGTCAAACCTTTCCTCCAAATGCCTTTCTACGCCTTTGCAAACAGAGTAGACCCAGATCAGAAGGCTCCTATAGGAGGCATCTGATGAGGGCCTCCTCTGTTTGCTATGATAAAGTATAGCTATGATTGTACAGTAGCCGCTGTGGCCTCCTCTGTTTGCTTATGATAAAGTATAGCTATGATTGTACAGTAGCTGCTGTGGCCTCCTCTGTTTGCTATGATAAAGTATAGCTATGATTGTACAGTAGCCGCTGTGGCCTCCTCTGTTTGCTATGATAAAGTATAGCTATGATTGTACAGTAGCCGCTGTGGCCTCCTCTGTTTGCTTATGATAAAGTATAGCTATGATTGTACAGTAGCTGCTGTGGCCTCCTCTGTTTGCTATGATAAAGTATAGCTATGATTGTACAGTAGCCGCTGTGGCCTCCTCTGTTTGCTATGATAAAGTATAGCTATGATTGTACAGTAGCCGCTGTGGCCTCCTCTGTTTGCTATGATAAAGTATAGCTATGATTGTACAGCAGCTGCTGTGGCCTCCTCTGTTTGCTTATGATAAAGTATAGCTATGATTGTACAGTAGCCGCTGTGGCCTCCTCTGTTTGCTATGATAAAGTATAGCTATGATTGTACAGCAGCTGCTGTGGCCTCCTCTGTTTGCTATGATAAAGTATAGCTATGATTGTACAGCAGCTGCTGTGGCCTCCTCTGTTTGCTTATGATAAAGTATAGCTATGATTGTACAGTAGCTGCTGTGGCCAAAACTTCCTGTGTTCATTTGCCATTATAAGAAAGAAACTAATTAATATGCATGATGTCATTATTTCTTACATGAATACTCATGGACTGTAAAGGGTTAATATATCCAGATATGTGGGCTAATGATGGTATGTATCTCATTTGGATCTCTGTACTTCCATGTGAATACTTATTGAAGGCCTTGTACAGACCCTCTGGCAAGTTATTTTTATAATCTTTGAAAATAGTTTGGATCTTGATCCAAAACAAATTAATTAGGCCTCACATTATGTAGGATGGACACGCTATATGATACGCTTGTCTTTAGAAATGATTGATTTTCTTATGTAATACAGTAATATCTCGATTATTCAAACACTAAAATACGAATTATTATTGATCTTTAAGACAGATGGCAGCTTAATGCATGGTGAAAGCTCCTCTAGAGCTTTCTGCATGACTTTCACCATGCATTAAGCAGCCACCTGCCTAAAAGGGTTTAAATTATTCAAAACAAAAAATTGGAATAATCAAGATTTTACTGTATTTCACCATTTGACTGAAGGAGATGAGTGTAGTGGCTTTTACAAACAGTGCAGACCCAGATCAGAATCAGAATCTGCACAATGACAAAACCCTCAAATTCAAACAAACTTCAGTCTTTCATATATATACTTACAAATTGGTGGGCTATTCCAGTTTGAATATTTGGCATTCAAAAGGTTCATGTTTTGTCTCTCGGTGCATGATCATTTGATGGGTGGAATGGTAGTACTAAGGGCAGTGATATACTGTTTTATGGTCTATGTCTAGACTTGTTAGGGAATTATGTTATGATGTGTGGGCGTGTTTTAGTTGTTGATATTTGTCACTGGATGTTATCTCAAACAAATAAAATGGAGAATTTTTTTTAACCCTTTCCTCCATAAATATGCCTTTCTACGCCTCCGTAAAAGTCACTTTTTGAAACTATAGTGATAAATAGAGCACTTGCTCCTTACTAAGGAGCAAATGCTCTATTTATCACAATGGTTTCATAACTACAAAATTCTAAAATTTTCCTTTTCTCTAGTTAATGCTCTTGGGTCTAAAAATAGCCTATGAGGTAATGGGTTAAATGAATTACAGGATCAGGAACTTTAAGAAACACTTGCGTATTCTATGTTTATTCCAAATCTCAATACCTACTGAATATTTATGGACAAAATAGTTCTAATGAAATATGCAAGATGGAACAGTATAGCCATTTTAGAAAGTAAAGAAACAGATCTATCAAATTCCATGAGCAAGCAGAGCAGACCTTGATCAGACAGCTCCTATAGGAGCCATCTGATCCGGGTCTACTCTGTTTGCAAATGCGTGAAAACATTTTTATGTGAGGTAAAGGCTTAATGAAATTTAAAAGTAGATGGTTGCTTAATGCAGGACAAAGTATGCAGAAAGCATAACTTGAAAGAACTTATTTATTTTATTCGCAGTTAATATTGCAATATATTACAATATTCTTTTATTTTCTCAATTTGTACATACACAGAAAAATGAGAACTTTCCATGTTATATACATTTATCTTCTCAAGGTTTATGGAAGTCAAATCTGAGGAGAATAGTACTGTATGTATTATCTTTAACCCTTTACTCCATGAATATTCATGTAAGAAATAATGACATCATGAATGTTAATTACATTAAATCCCGTAATAGCACATGGACATGGGAAGTTCTAGCCTTGACAGAAACTGTAGAATCATATCTATATTTTTACCATAAGCAAACAGAGCAGACCCTGTTCAGAAGGATCCTGTAGGGGCCATCTGATCTGGGTCTACTCTGTTTGCAAAGGCTTAGAAAGGTGTATTTGTGGAGTAAAGCGTTAATATATATTCCCGGTTTTCGTTTTTTACATTTTTCAAAAAATATCTCTATCTACCTTTTGATACTCTCTGATGATACAAATGTATTATAATATTGTGCCAATCACTTTGATTTATTACTATTCAGCGTCTCCAACCATTGTTGACCCTTCGTATACCAAATTATCACATTTGTCACCTGTCAATGAGTATTTATAAAGCAAACTCACTAAAGAAAAAATTCCTTTCGGAGGACTGTTATTATTATTGCAAACCGTGCAGACCCTGATCAGTGGGCTCCTACAGGAGCCCTTTGATCTGGGTCTGCACTGTTTGTAAATGACTGATACATTTGTTTCCCGCATAATTATGAAGAGCTGAAGTCATCTGTACAGGAAATCAAGCGGAAGAAACATAACAAAAATAAATGGCCTTTGTTTGATTTGACGTGATCGTTACCATGTTTTACCTGTGTCATACATGAAGGTCGTTAACCTTTAGTTTTGGAACATCATGATCCAATTTGAGATAATATAAGCAGTTTGGATCCTGATAATACTCAGAAAGATTTTACATGTCCTATTAGGACTGTGATGCTCCTACTTATTTTCTAATAAAAGATCTTTGTCGAAAGAAATACCTGTGCATTTCATAATGACAATTATATCAGCAAGTTCAAGGTTACAACTTCATATTATACATGTTTAAATCATTACCAGTAACCTTTTCAGCGCTGAATTTTAGTGTGGAATAGTCCGTCCTTCAGTGTTGGAGTCCGTTCAGTATGAAAGGGTATGATTTAAAATATGCTACAGGATTTATAAGGACAAATAGTGAAGACCCTGATTGGAGGGTTTCTCTTGGAGCCCTCTGGTCTGGGTCTACACTGTTCACAAATGCCATATTCAAAGAGTTGATCATTATTCTTTTTTAACCCTTTACTCCATAACTATGCCTTTCTATGCCTTTGCAAACAGAGTAGCCACCAGAACAGACGACTCCTATAGGAGCCGTCTGATCAGGGTCTTCTCTGTTTGCTTATGATATAATATAGATACGATAATTACATTCTACAGTTTCTGCCATTGCCAAAATTTAAGGTGTCAATGTACTATTATAACAAATTGATTTAATTAATATACATGACGTCATTTATAATTTCTGACGGAAATATCCATGGAGTAAAGGGTTAACCAACACACCTATTCTGCCAACTGGATTGCATTTATGTCGTCATTGTCGTCGTTGTCATCACATTTTTTGTGCAGCCTGTATTTCCTATTCTACTGATACCACTGAATTCAAACTTCACACATGGAACAGGCTTGATGAGAGGAAGTGTCATGCACAAGGTCCATGTTGAATCTTCATGATACTCCGAGTTACTGTGCATTTATCTGTATACAAAGACTAGTGTTTTGAAATATTTTGATACAACTTGCAGTAACATAGTAAAGGTTAAAGTCATTAGTGTACATGTACATGTCAGCCCAACCATAGTGTCTCACCTTTGCCCTATTACCTCAAACGACAATTAATGGCAGGTAATTATCACCTGTGCTGTGCCCTCAAAAGTAGCCGGAGTGACTACAGTTTTACTGTACTTTCTTTGTGGCCAGAGAAACAGATAAACCCTTTTAATTAATATTGAAAATCAGTTGCCCGACAGTTTCATAAATTGATGACCCAGATCAGAGGGCCAATGGACAGGCCTTAGTTTTGGATGGTCACTGGTCAGGTCTTGTAAGACTGACAAATGAAAGAAAAAATAAATTAAAGATTTCAGTAGACAGCAGTTTTTATCATATCAAACGAAGAAGTAGTGAATGTGACTAATTCAGCATTCATTGGGCAGAAGGGAGATAATTCAGTGTTGTTCCAAGGCCCAATATTTGGGGGGAAATTTGAGGGTTATTTTGCCCATTTCCCTTTATAAGCCAATGAACAGGCCTTAGTAATGGACGGCTGGTTGTGTTGATTAACCCTTTCCTCAATAACTACGCCTTTCTACGCCTCTGTAAAAATCACCTGTTGAAACCAGTGTGAGTGAGTGAGTTGGGTTTTACGTCCCACCAACAGTATTTCAGTTATTTGCAGATGGCACCTGCTTGAGACAAGTAACAGTGCTGCCTCACTGGAATGCCCCTGCAGTAGGCACATGGCTAAGGGCACCCCACCCAGTCACATTATCCTGACACCAGACCGACCAGTCCTAGAACTACCCTTTTAATGTCGAGCGTAGACAAGGGAGCTATTAGTACCAAATTTTAACGACTTTTGGTCTGTCGCCGCCGGGGATCGAACCCATGACCTTCTGTACCGCAGGCGTATGCTCTACCACTGAGCCACACGGCCAGTGAAACCATTGTGATAAATAGAGCATTTGCTCCTATAGGAGCAAATGCTCTATTTATCACATTGGTTTCATATTACAAAATTCTAAAAAAATCCTTTTCTCTAGTTAATGCTTCTTTTTGGTAGGTTTATTCCAAGAGGTTGAATAAAAAAAAAGTCTATGAGGGAAAGGTTTAAGGTCCGTTTCTGCCAACTATGGACAAATTGGACAGTTAAGAAAGAGTGACGTGGAGAAACCCGGGCGCAATGCCCTTCTCTTATTATCGATAAAGTTTCTCTGGTTCTTTTATATGCCTTTTGTAAAGCACTTATACATCGGACCTCAGTTTATAAAGTCTCGTCCGAAGGACCTGGTCCAGCAGGGGAACAATCTACCACATTACCACATCTGCTGGTAGTATTGGATGGACGCTGGTCTTGAATGACGAAAATTATTTTGGGGGACACTTTGAGGTTTGGGCCCCTTTCCCATTATAAACTGATGGACAGTCCTTAGATTTGGATGGACACTGGTATTGTATGATTGGCAATTGCTGCTTGCCTCGTTCTGGAGCACAGATATGGATACCCCATATACTGTTTCACCAATTACTTGTTAATCCCGCTTTTGACACCTTTGCAAACAGAGTAGACCCAGATCAGATAGCTCCTGATCTGGATCTGCTCTGTTTCCATAACAAATAATATTGGTCTGATTCTACAGTTTCTGCCTTGGCTAAAAATCCTGTATTTATGTGCCTTTATAAAAAATCAGCTAATAAGCATTCATGATGTCATTATTTCTTACAATTCATGAATATTCATAAAATAAAGGATTAACTATAGGGTTTATTGAATACAGTAGTAGTAATTTTTCTAAGGTATTTTTAATGACAAATAGTGCAGATCCTGATCAAAGGGATCCTCAAAGAGCCCTTTCCTCAAGGAACCGTTTGATCACACTGATCAAATGCCAGTACACTCATTTCCCTTTTTCAAATCGTTTACCCTTTTCTCCATGAATATTCATGTAAGAAATAATGACATCATGAATATTAATTAGATTAGTTGTTATAATAGCTCATGGACACAGGAATTTTTGGCCATGGTAGAAAGTGTAGAATCATATTTATATTATATGGTAAGCAAACAGAGCAGACCCTGATCAGACAGCTCCTATAGGGTCTGGGTCTTCTCTGTTTGCAAAGGTGTAGAAAGGTGTAATTATGGAGTAAAGGGGTTAAAAAGTATGAGCATTGTTTCCTGTTTCATGAATACAGATTACCATTAAGTGAAAGTATATTACTGGTTGACAGAGGCTGACCAGTATATTACTGGCTGACAGAGGCTGACCACAATATATCATATACAGTAGAACCCCTCTAAAGTGGCCACTAAATCAGGGAACATTGTGTGTCTTTTAAAGCAAGTGGTTGCTAATACAGGAAGAAAGTAATACAGAAAACTCCTGTGGGAAGTTTTCTGCATAATTTTTGTCCTGCATTAAGATAACATCTACCTTTTAGACCCAGACTAGGGCCTCTTTTAGATCCAAACTTGGGGCCGCTTTCTGGTGGTTACTTTGGAGAGGCTTCTCTGTGTACATTACATAATGGTGTCATGTGTATCATTGTCATCCAGCATTCCTAGACCCACATCTACTTACCTTTGACCATTTTATAGTGTTGCCCCTGGCTGTCATTCTGTCCTTCCACGTTTTTGTCACAAATGCTTGCAGATACTGAGCTGTATTTGCAGATAAAATTTGACTTTGGTTAAGGATGATTCAATTTCAACAGAGTTATGGGCCTTTTTGAAAAGATCTCTGTATTACCCTAATTACTATTAATCCATTACCTCATATGCTCTTTTTAGCCCAAACCTCTTTGAATAAAAACTACTGAAAAGGAGCATTTACTTAAAAAAAGGAAAATTGAAATAACCTTTGATAGGGGACTCGCTAAAGACACAAGCTTACTCCATATCTATTTCATTCTGTAACATTTTAAACATTAGCAAACAGAGCAGACTCTGATCAGACATCTACAGCCGGAGCTGTCTAATCTGGGTCTACTCTGTTTGCAAAAAAACAGGAAGGAAAGGGTTAATATAGACAGAGTTGCCTCCTCTTGAAAACAATTATATATTTACAGTAGTTAACCAACTTCCAGACCTAGTTCTTTGGACGAGACTATAAACCGAGGTCCAGTGTATCACTGGGCATCTAAACGAACCAGAGAAACTGTTGATAATAAGAGTAGGGCATCATGCCAGGGTTTTTCTGTATCCTCTTCCCTCTCTCTGGGGCGTCCAATTAGCCCATAGTGAGCAGAAAGAATGTTAGTCAACACAAACCAAACCAACTTGTAAACTTTTCAGGGACAATGATTGGACAAAGGAACATGACTTGATCACAAACATTGATGGACACACACACACACATACAGACACATTGACACATGGGCAGTGATGGTGCAAGTGTAGCCCTTCCACAACATTGTTGTGAGGGATAATTACCCCTTTCCCTGTTCTATATTTGGTCCAATTTTCAGTACCTACTGAATATTCATGAACAAAATAGTTATTGTGAAATATTGACAGTGTAACTTAAAATGTAGCCATTTAAGAAACTAAAGAACCAGATCTATCAAATTCCATAAGCAAAGGATTAAAACATTTGATTATTATTAGCAGATGTGTGTCTATTCTCTTTGCAAAGTTCTATATAAGCAGATACAGATATAGGTGCATACCTATATACTAATATTCTAAAGAGTGGTCACAGTGTAGGGTGTGGTGGAGAAATAAAGGAGCTATTCTTGAAAATGTTTAAATTTACGCATCTTATCGGGACCTCTGATTTACGCATCTTATCGGGACCTCTGATTTACGCATCTTATCGGGACCTCTGATTTACACATCTTATCGGGACCTGATTTACGCATCTTATCGGGACCTCTGATCGGGTAAAGGGTTAACTTAAGTAATTAAATGGAAATGGTTGAAAATGTGCAGACAACACTTTACTTAATAGATACACCTTTTGACGCCTTTGCGAAAAGGGGTATACAGTCCCAGATCAGACGGTTCCCATAGGAGCTGTCTGATCATGGTCGGGTTATTTGCCTATGCAGTTATATAGATCTCAGTCTACAGCTTCTGCTATGAACAACAAATCCTGTGTTATAATAATAACAATAATAATTCATGTATCATTATAAAAATTTAGCAAATAAATATTCATGATGCTATTATTTCTAATATGAATATTCATCAGGTAAAGAAAGGGTCAGTGTGGTGCATAATTACCAAATGAGATCACGTAAAATTCTGCAGCTGGATTCAATTATTATCTGTACGAAGTCACATTGCAATTGATATTCAGCTGCCACTGATGCAGTCTAATTACCCAAAGAATTTGGGACAGACAAACTTGGACAAATAGTGCAGACCCAGATGTTACTGCTAGAGAAGGATCAGCAGGGTCTACGCTATTTGTTACTATGTAAATCTAATCAAATTGACTTGTTCAGCTTTAAACCTTCCCCTTATAAAATGCCTTTTCGCACCTTTGCAAACAGAGTAGACCTGATTCAGACAGCTCCTATAGGAGCCGTCTGATCAGGGTCTGATCTGTTTGCATATGAAACTACTATAGAGCTCTCTAAAGTTTTAAAACATCTTATGTACATTATGCGATTGTAAAAAATCAGCTAATAAATATGCATGAATGTTCATCAGACCCTAAGAGTAGGGAGATTCGGTGTCTGAATACATAGGGTAATTAATGTACCTGAACTTTTTCCCAAACAGCAGTAAATCATGTCTTTCAGAATTGGCTGATGATGTTGGAATTTTTTTAGAGTTTTGTAGCAGTCGGCTGGTTCCTAATTGGCAGGTTTATAGTTCTGCCTGGCACCCTGCGTCTTGGCCCAGCTTGAGTGTAATGGATGAATTTCTCGGAGGAAAGACTTGAGCAAGAATTTCATAAATTGGTCTTGAGTGAGAAAATGCAAGGAGCCAAGAAGTCTGAGTCTTTTAAATTATGAAGACTTAAATGATATTTAAATGTTGGGGCAGAATATTTAAAAGGTTTTCGTTAATGGTTGTTACATCATTAGTTTAATGATACTTTTGAGGTTTAATTTGGACTTATTTAAACTTGGCATGTATCTTTACTGCACAGCAAAACTCCTCGTACTTTGAGCAACATGTCATGAACTCAAGTTTGCATTTGCATCCGTACAAACTCTCTGTCCTTTTCAAGTGTTAAAGTACAATCCACGTTGCACACAGTTTGGATCTATCCGTGATGCCAGTTGTCACATCTTGATTTGGATCTACACTATGTGCAGGCATCATCAAAGGTGGGCTCGCAGCTTGTGCAAGGTGAAATAGTTGTACAAGTGGCTATGATGACAAAATAATTGTCTTTTTATTGACTTCATTTTTCAAACATTGAAGATCGCTGTCAAGCACAATGATAATTGGCTTTTGACATTCCAGACTTGATGGTTGCAAAAACCTTTGGCAAAAATGTATAAAGCCATAGTTTTTAACCTTTTGTTTGCTGAAGTTTTCATATGGAATAGTGCATGATTCCCTTTCCCTCATATAAACGCCTTTTCACGCATCTGCAAACGGAGTTAACGTTAATTTTATGTTGGCGGTTACAATCCAACAGACGAGCGTTGGCATCTGCATGTGATGCTCTTGTTATAATGGAATAATGATGTTGACCATAGCAGATGTAAACTTCAAGCAAACAGAGCAGACCCTTATCAGATGGCTCCTACAGCAGCTATCTGGTCTTGGTTTACTCTGGTTGCAGGCGTTAAAAAGAGTAAACGGTTATCGCTTTCCCTCCAATAAATGTGTTTTCACGTATTTGCAAATGGAGTAAACCCAGATCAGACGGCTCCTATAGGAGACAGACAGACAGACAGACAGACGGGCAACTCTCCTATAGGAGCCGTCTGATCAGGGTTTGCTCTGTTTGCTAATGGAATTTGAAGAATCTGTTTCTTTACTTTCTAAAATGGCTACAATGTTTTTCCTTCCATATTTCATTATAACTATTTTGTTCATGAATATTCAGTAGGTATTGAAAATTGTAATAAACATAAAACAGGGAAAGGGTTATCCAGTTTGCACAGTCATGGATAACAGAGCAGGTTGTTTGTATGTGTGTGGTGAGATGGAAGGGCAAGCAGAGGATGACAGGCTTATTGTGTGTTTATGGGGAATTTACAGGCCCACAGGGCCGCCAGAACACCCGCAGCACTGATAAGGCGTTGGAAGGAGGAACTTGGGAACTTTATGATCTCTAAGACTAACTGCTACTGATTTAATGCTGTCTAAGTGCTGAGTTTTTATGTAAGAATAATCAGTTATCCAATTTGGTAATATCCCTGTTTAATTATTTAATTTTGTTGGGCCAATTAACCATTGACCTGTTGCATATTCATGTATGATATTAAAACATCATGACTCTTTATTGGCTTACATGTTTATAATGGCATTGTACACATTATGTTTTGGTATTGATAGAACTAGTCAGATCTATTATAATTTCATAAGCAAGCAGAGCAGATCCTATACACCATCTGAACACCTTTTGACGCCTTTTGCCTTTACACCATCTAGACACATTTTGATGCCTTTTGCCTTTACACCATCTAGACAACTTTTGATGCCTTTGCCCTTTACACCATAAACACATTTTGATGCATTTGCCCTTTACACCATAGATAACCTTTTAATGCCTTTGCCCTTTACACCATAGACACATTTTGATGCATTTGCCCGTTACACCATAGATAACCTTTTGATGCATTTGCCCTTTACACCATAAACACATTTTGATGCATTTGCCCTTTACACCATAGATACACCTTTTGATGTTTTTGCCCTTTACACCATAGACACATTTTGATGTCTCCTTTACACCATTGTGACACATTTGGATGCATCTACACCATTATGACACATTTTGATGCCTTTGTCCTTTACACCATTGTGACACCTTTTGATGCCTTTGCCATTTATACCATTGTGACACAATTTGGTGCCTTTGCCATTTACACCATCGTGACACCTTTTGATGTCTTTGCAAACGCAGTATATGCAGATCATAAGCATATGGCAAGAGTAGCTTTTCATACGAGTAGTTTGTGTGAAACATTTAGAAAGATGTTTAAATAAAGACATTAGATGAAAACTTGTGATATGGCCAAAAGGAAAACATCATTTATCATGCCTGTCAGGATCAAAGCAAAGCATGTTTGTTACACAGACCATGTTTCCAGGCAAAAATACCACATCCTTTATCACGGAGATCAAGATTTAAGAGGTCATTTGCAAAGTAATGTCATTTGCAAGCAGTTTAGATCCAAATGAGAAACTTTTTAACTCCCAGTGGTTTCATACTCTCTATATTTATTTCAAATTTCAATAGTTATAATGAAATATAGAAGGTGAAACATTGTTGTGCCATTTTAGAAACTAAAGACTCAGATCTTTCAAATTCCATTAGCAAACAGAGCAGACCCTAATCAGATGGCTCCTATAGGAGCCATCTGATCTTGGTTTACTCTGTTTGTGAATGCGTGAAAAGGCATTTATATGAAAGCAAGGGTTAATAACAAAGGAGACTATTGAAGGAGTTTGTATCAGGCAACAATAATAACGGCCATCAGACAAAGAGTACAATAGAATCACAACGCCTTCAAGAATTTACAATATGTTTCAGTTAACCATTTCCCTGTTAATATTCCTGTATGAGATAATGACATCATGCATATTTATTAGCTGAATTTTTATAATGGCATGTTATTTTTATGCCCCCATAGACGATAGTCGGGGGGCATATTGTTTTTGCCCTGTCTGTCTGTCTGTCTGTCTGTCTGTCTGTCTGTTTGTCTGTTTGTCTGTTTGTTTGTCAGCAACTTTAACATTGGTCATAACTTTTGAGCCAGTATAGATAGAGACTTGATATTTGGTATACATATGTATCTCATGAAGCCGCACATTTTGAGGGGTGACGTGTCAAGGTCAAGGTCATCCTTCAAGGTCAGAGGTCAAATATATGGGTCAAATCGCCGACTTTAACATTGGCCATAACTTTGGACCAGTAGAGATAGAGACTTGATATTTGGCATGCTTGTGTATCTCATGAGGCTGCACATTTTGAGGGGTGACATGTCAAGGTCAAGGTCAGAGGTCAAGGTCAGAGGTCAAATATATGAGGGGGCATAGTGTTTCACAAACACATCTTGTTTTTATTTATTATGTCTCCCCCATTTATGGGGAGACATATTGTTTTTGCCAGAGTTGTCTGTCTGTTGGTCCGTCAGTCTGTCTGTCTGTCTGTCTGTCTGTCTGTCTGTCTGTCTGTCTGTCTGTCTGTCTGTCTGTCTGTCTGTCTGCCTGTCTGTCTTGTCACAAACCTGTGTCGCGCGTATCTCTGAAACCAGTTTGGCTAGAGTCACCAAACTTCACAGGAATGTTCACCAGTATGAGTTGTTGTGCACCTGGGGTTTTTAAATTGTCTCCCCCGATAACTTTGGAGTAATTGTCCCTGATTACTTAAAATTAGAAAACTTTGTGCCGCGTGTATCTCTGAAACTGCTAGTGCTAGAGTCACCAAACTTTACAGGAATGTTCACCAGCATGAGTTGATGTGCACTGCGGCTAGCTGTCTATTTTCACTTTTGTTCTAGTTTTCCACCTATGAGAAACTATGTTACATTGTAATTTGCATATAACCTACAAGTATTTAGTAGTAAACTCTATTTTCATTAGTTAATACCTTGACTGGCATACAACCTTTTTATATGCCTCTATACATTGCCAAACTATGTAAAATTCTGATATACAGTCTGCTTACTTGTCGAATTTCTTGGGGTAATTCTTACGACATTGTAGTTATTTCAAAACACCATGTTTTATGATAATTAGCTGCTTCGGCCTCGCAAATTGAATTCAATGCAATAATTAACATAATCACAACACATGTAAGGCATCATGTTACACAGACATGTTCTATAAACCTCTTAGAGTTCAGTCAAAATGCCATATAGTACAGAAAATCATTATTTACGCAGATATTTAGCATGGGACCAAAGACTGTCGACTGTCGAAAGTTCTGTTCTTAAAATAGATTTTAAGACCTGGAAATTCCCATAAAATCAAAGTACTGATGTACTGATATTTATCACCTCATGGTAATGGTTGCTAAGCAATATTACCAGTTTGTGGAAACCACTATTAAACTTTCAAACTTTTACTATCATTTTGCTATCAATTTGATACAACATTTGATAATAAAGTCGTTTTTGACGAACAGGTAGTTTGCCGAAACCACCATAATTCACAGGCAATGCTATAGGAAATAAAGAAGACGGGTTGTTTAGTATATTAGAGTAGTGGTATTAATATTATTAATTAACATCCCGGACCACAGCACCGAGGCTCTGGTTGTTGGCTCTCTTTGATATAAAGCTACTTACTGAAGGCTATTGCTACGGCTCTATCACCTGGGGCTTGGGCTCATAGACGTAGATTGAAGTTGCTAACTTTATATTGTTTTAAAAATACATTTAGATTCAGTTAATGATGTCATTAATGATGATGCACACAAGTTGATTAAAGCGTTGATCTAGGCTAAATAAATACTGTAATTACAGACTCTGCACAAACAAAAACTTTAAGCTTTAAAGTGTATTCAATTTGTTATCTTCATATCAATACAAATATACACGCTTTCATGTACATTTTATAATAGGTAAAATAAAGAACTAACTTGAGATAGTTTTAAAACATTACTTTGACATCGTACATTTTAAAAGTGATTTCCTATAAAAGCAACTTGAAATATTTCAACAACTGCTTCTTCTAAGTCATTTTCATTGTATGCTTCTCTGCTAGTATAATAACAAGCAACCCTTCATAGATCTAGTAGAATCTCCAAACATTGAAATAAATATGGCAGAGATTTAATATTATTATTGTTTTGTACATTATGTCAATATTTGAATGCCGCTGAATATCTTTTTTAAAAGATATTTCTTGTTTTAATTGTCTCCCCCTGATAATTGTTGAGTTATTTCCCCTGATATGAACACTTAAATTCATACAAACTTTGTGCTGCGCGTATCTCTGAAACCAGTAGGGCTAAAGTCACCAAACTTCGCAGGATTGTTCACTAGCATAAATTGTTTTGCGCTTGGGGTTTTTGAATTGTCTCCCCCTGTTAACTTTGGAGTTACTTCCCCTGATTACTTAAAATTAGACAGACTTTACTTAGTGCCGTGCATATCTCTGAAACCACTAGGGCTACAGTCACCAAACTTCACAGGAATGTTGACCAGCAAGAGTTGTTGTGCACCTGCGTATTTTGAATTGTCTCCCCCTGATAATTGTTGAGTTATTGCCCCTGATATGATAACTTAAAATTAGAAAAACTTTGTGCTGCATGTATCTCTGTAACCAGTAGGGCTAGAGTCACCAAACTTCACCGGAATGTTCACCAGCATGAGTTGTTGTACAACTGGTTTTTTAATTGTCTCCCTCTGATAACTTTGGAGTTACTGCCCCTTATGACTTAAAAAAAGATAAACTTTACTTTGTGTCACATGTATCTCTGAAACCACTAGTACTGGAGTCACCAAACTTTACAGGAATGTTGACCAGCATGTGTTGTTGTGTACCTGGTTTTTAATTGTCTCCCCCTGATAACTTTGGAGTTATTGCCCATGATGACTTAAAAAATAGACGCTGAGAAGTTTGGAGTTACAGACATTACATTTGTGTATTGGAAAGAGGGGGGGGGGGGGGGGGATCTGTTTTTGTGACAAAAACAACCTCTAGTTATTTATTATTTTTGGTATTGATACAAACTGTAGAGTTATCTCTATTATAATTTTATAAGCAAATAGTACAGACCCTGATCAGATGGCTCCTACAGGATCTGTCTACTCTGTTTGCATCTCTTTGAATTAGTAAACTGAAGTTTGATCCAGACATTAACACATTTGAGATTGTTGGCGATTGTCTGTAAAATGTCCGTTTGCGACAATTCTCAATGTTTTTCTTTCATATTTCTCCTATAAATAGTACAAACTGTTTGCGTAGGTTATAAAGAAGAATTATGCAACAAGTTAATCTAGTTCAGGCAAAAACTCTGTTTTGGTATGCTGTACATATATGTATATACAGTTGAGCCTGTCTTAAGTGGCCATTCAATCATTGAACACAGGAATGGTAATATGCAAGTTGCTGAATGCAGGACAAAATTAATGCTGAGAGCTCCTATAGGAGCTTTCTTCATTACGTTTGACCTGTGTTAAGCTACCGCCTGCCTAACAGACCTATTATTATACCTATTTAATAATGGTTGCTTAAGACAGGTTCTGCTGTACACTAAATACTCTGACTCCAAATAGTCTGACTCTTAAATCTCCAAATTCCACTAGTTTCTCTGGCTCAATAATATCATTTAACATCATTTTATTAAATCAACCTGACATGGTAGCAAATAGTGTAGAACTTGATTGAACTTCTCCTGAAGAAGAAGTCTGATCTAGGTCTGCACTGTTTGCATGAGTTTGTCAGAATACCTAGGATAATAAGGTTTTTTAATTGCAAATAGTATTATGTAAATGAACAGTATCTAGATAGAAACATTATCAAATATGAACCTAATAACTACAGTAGACTGAGTGTACTTTCATCATGTTTTCGTCTTATTTTTATTTGTCAAGCATTTTGATTTAGGAGAAATAAATGATGAATGTTGAACAAGTTGGAGAAATTGTTGAATAGCTTTAACCCTTTACTCCATAAATATGGCTTTCTACACCTTTGCAAACAGAGAAGACCCAGATCAGACAGCTCCTATAGGAGCCGTCTAATCAGGGTCTGCTCTGTTTGCTTATGGTATAATATAATATGATTCTATAGTTTCCAATTTGGTAAAAATGTCATGTGCTAATAATTTTGCCATTTTAAAATTTGATATAATTAATATTCATGATGTCATCTTTTCTTACATGAATTATAATTCATGGAGTAAAGGGTTAAGGGATATTCAAGCAAGCCTCTACCTATTATAATTAGAAAACATTATAAAGGTAATTTTTGCATTGAAACTTTAAAAGAAGGAAACTTTATTGCAATAACAAACAATAGAGAATAAGATCTTGAAAATTTAAGCAAACAGCAGACCCTAATGAGGCAGCTCATACAGGACACTTTTCGAAACATAGCAGACCCAGATCAGTTCTGTTTATTTTACCCTAAGTATCTGGGCAGTCAAACTTTGGCAAATAGTGTAGATCAACATGAAACTGTTCATGTAGGAGCAGTTTGATCAGACTCTGCGCTATTAGCTACTATATCCATCTAATTTAAAGTTATAAATGTGATGCAAAACGTTGACATATTCAGCCTTATAAACCCATGGAGAGTGGAAATAGGGTGTCTGAATACTTACAGTAGTTAGGACATCTGTGCCATATGGTTACATTTCTAGTTCTTTAAGACAAAAGTGGCTTTGTGTCAGATGGTTTGACTTTTAGTAGGCATGATCATTTTTCACCTGATTAGATTTGGCCTACCTGGTGTTTACAAAGCTAAGTTATATTGTCTTTGTGTAGAAACATTAAATCTGAGTGTTAATACAAAGAGGTCCAGATAAGATGGGTATGTTTAAACATTTTCCAGAATAGCACCTTTATTTCTCCACCAAACTCTATACAGTGTGACCACTGTTTAGAATCGTCTCGAAGAACAGTGGTCACAGTAAGAGTGGTCACAGTAAGAGTGGTCACAGTAAGGGGTCACAGTAAGAGTGGTCACAGTAAGAGTGGTCACAGTAAGAGTGGTCACAGTAAGAGTGGTCACAGTAAGGGGTCACAGTAAGGGGTCACAGTAAGAGTGGTCACAGTAAGAGTGGTCACAGTAAGAGTGGTCACAGTAACAGTGGTCACAGTAACAGTGGTCACAGTAAGGGGTCACAGTAAGAGTGGTCACAGTAAGGGGTCACAGTAAGAGTGGTCACAGTAAGGGGTCACAGTAAGGGGTCACAGTAAGAGTGGTCACAGTAAGAGTGGTCACAGTAAGAGTGGTCACAGTAAGAGTGGTCACAGTAAGGGGTCACAGTAAGGGGTCACAGTAAGAGTGGTCACAGTAAGGGGTCACAGTAAGGGGTCACAGTAAGAGTGGTCACAGTAAGAGTGGTCACAGTAACAGTGGTCACAGTAAGAGTGGTCACAGTAAGAGTGGTCACAGTAAGGGGTCACAGTAAGGGGTCACAGTAAGAGTGGTCACAGTAAGAGTGGTCACAGTAAGGGGTCACAGTAAGAGTAAGGGGTCACAGTAAGAGTGGTCACAGTAAGAGTGGTCACAGTAAGAGTGGTCACAGTAAGGGGTCACAGTAAGAGTAAGGGGTCACAGTAAGAGTGGTCACAGTAAGAGTGGTCACAGTAAGGGGTCACAGTAAGAGTGGTCACAGTAAGAGTGGTCACAGTAAGGGGTCACAGTAAGGGGTCACAGTAAGGGGTCACAGTAAGGGGTCACAGTAAGAGTGGTCACAGTAAGAGTGGTCACAGTAAGAGTGGTCACAGTAAGGGGTCACAGTAAGAGGTCACAGTAAGAGTGGTCACAGTAAGGGGTCACAGTAAGGGGTCACAGTAAGGGGTCACAGTAACAGTGGTCACAGTAACAGTGGTCACAGTAAGAGTGGTCACAGTAAGGGGTCACAGTAAGGGGTCACAGTAAGAGTGGTCACAGTAAGGGGTCACAGTAACAGTGGTCACAGTAAGAGTGGTCACAGTAACAGTGGTCACAGTAAGAGGTCACAGTAAGAGTGGTCACAGTAAGAGTGGTCACAGTAAGAGTGGTCACAGTAAGAGTGGTCACAGTAAGGGGTCACAGTAAGGGGTCACAGTAAGGGGTCACAGTAAGAGTGGTCACAGTAAGAGTGGTCACAGTAAGAGTGGTCACAGTAAGAGTGGTCACAGTAAGAGTGGTCACAGTAAGGGGTCACAGTAAGAGTGGTCACAGTAAGAGTGGTCACAGTAAGAGTGGTCACAGTAAGAGTGGTCACAGTAAGAGTGGTCACAGTAAGAGTGGTCACAGTAAGGGGTCACAGTAAGGGGTCACAGTAAGAGTGGTCACAGTAAGGGGTCACAGTAAGAGGTCACAGTAAGGGGTCACAGTAAGAGTGGTCACAGTAAGGGGTCACAGTAAGAGTGGTCACAGTAAGAGTGGTCACAGTAAGAGTGGTCACAGTAACAGTGGTCACAGTAAGAGTGGTCACAGTAAGAGTGGTCACAGTAAGAGTGGTCACAGTAAGGGGTCACAGTAAGAGTGGTCACAGTAAGGGGTCACAGTAAGAGTAAGGGGTCACAGTAAGAGTAAGGGGTCACAGTAAGGGGTCACAGTAAGAGTGGTCACAGTAAGAGTAAGGGGTCACAGTAAGGGGTCACAGTAAGAGTGGTCACAGTAAGGGGTCACAGTAAGAGTGGTCACAGTAAGAGTGGTCACAGTAAGAGTGGTCACAGTAAGAGTGGTCACAGTAAGGGGTCACAGTAAGGGTGGTCACAGTAAGAGTGGTCACAGTAAGAGTGGTCACAGTAAGAGTAAGGGGTCACAGTAAGAGTGGTCACAGTAACAGTGGTCACAGTAAGAGTGGTCACAGTAAGGGGTCACAGTAAGGGGTCACAGTAAGAGTGGTCACAGTAAGGGGTCACAGTAAGAGGTCACAGTAAGGGGTCACAGTAAGAGTGGTCACAGTAAGGGGTCACAGTAAGAGTGGTCACAGTAAGAGTGGTCACAGTAACAGTGGTCACAGTAAGAGTGGTCACAGTAAGAGTGGTCACAGTAAGGGGTCACAGTAAGAGTGGTCACAGTAAGGGGTCACAGTAAGAGTAAGGGGTCACAGTAAGAGTAAGGGGTCACAGTAAGGGGTCACAGTAAGAGTGGTCACAGTAAGAGTAAGGGGTCACAGTAAGGGGTCACAGTAAGAGTGGTCACAGTAAGGGGTCACAGTAAGAGTGGTCACAGTAAGAGTGGTCACAGTAACAGTGGTCACAGTAAGAGTGGTCACAGTAAGAGTGGTCACAGTAAGGGGTCACAGTAAGAGTGGTCACAGTAAGGGGTCACAGTAAGAGTAAGGGGTCACAGTAAGAGTAAGGGGTCACAGTAAGGGGTCACAGTAAGAGTGGTCACAGTAAGAGTGGTCACAGTAACAGTGGTCACAGTAACAGTGGTCACAGTAAGAGTGGTCACAGTAAGGGGTCACAGTAAGAGTGGTCACAGTAAGAGTGGTCACAGTAAGAGTGGTCACAGTAAGGGGTCACAGTAAGAGTGGTCACAGTAAGAGTGGTCACAGTAAGGGGTCACAGTAAGAGTGGTCACAGTAAGGGGTCACAGTAAGAGTGGTCACAGTAAGAGTGGTCACAGTAAGAGTGGTCACAGTAAGGGGTCACAGTAAGAGTGGTCACAGTAAGAGTGGTCACAGTAAGAGTGGTCACAGTAAGAGTGGTCACAGTAAGGGGTCACAGTAAGAGTGGTCACAGTAAGGGGTCACAGTAAGAGTGGTCACAGTAAGAGTGGTCACAGTAAGAGTGGTCACAGTAAGAGTGGTCACAGTAAGAGTGGTCACAGTAAGAGTGGTCACAGTAAGGGGTCACAGTAAGAGTAAGGGGTCACAGTAAGAGTGGTCACAGTAAGAGTGGTCACAGTAAGAGTGGTCACAGTAAGAGTGGTCACAGTAAGAGTGGTCACAGTAAGAGTGGTCACAGTAACAGTGGTCACAGTAACAGTGGTCACAGTAAGAGTGGTCACAGTAAGAGTGGTCACAGTAAGAGTGGTCACAGTAAGGGGTCACAGTAAGAGTGGTCACAGTAAGAGTGGTCACAGTAAGGGGTCACAGTAAGAGTGGTCACAGTAAGAGTGGTCACAGTAAGAGTGGTCACAGTAAGAGTGGTCACAGTAAGGGGTCACAGTAAGAGTGGTCACAGTAAGGGGTCACAGTAAGGGGTCACAGTAAGGGGTCACAGTAAGGGGTCACAGTAAGAGTGGTCACAGTAAGAGTGGTCACAGTAAGAGTGGTCACAGTAAGGGGTCACAGTAAGAGTGGTCACAGTAAGAGTGGTCACAGTAAGAGTGGTCACAGTAACAGTGGTCACAGTAAGGGTGGTCACAGTAAGAGTGGTCACAGTAAGGGGTCACAGTAAGAGTGGTCACAGTAACAGTGGTCACAGTAAGGGGTCACAGTAAGAGTGGTCACAGTAAGAGTGGTCACAGTAAGAGTGGTCACAGTAAGAGTGGTCACAGTAAGAGTGGTCACAGTAAGAGTGGTCACAGTAAGAGTGGTCACAGTAAGGGGTCACAGTAAGGGGTCACAGTAAGAGTGGTCACAGTAAGGGGTCACAGTAAGAGTGGTCACAGTAAGAGTGGTCACAGTAACAGTGGTCACAGTAAGAGTGGTCACAGTAAGAGTGGTCACAGTAAGAGTGGTCACAGTAAGAGTGGTCACAGTAAGGGGTCACAGTAAGAGTGGTCACAGTAAGGGGTCACAGTAAGAGTAAGGGGTCACAGTAAGAGTAAGGGGTCACAGTAAGGGGTCACAGTAAGAGTGGTCACAGTAAGAGTGGTCACAGTAAGAGTGGTCACAGTAAGGGGTCACAGTAAGAGTGGTCACAGTAAGAGTGGTCACAGTAAGAGTGGTCACAGTAAGAGTGGTCACAGTAAGAGTGGTCACAGTAAGGGGTCACAGTAAGGGGTCACAGTAAGAGTGGTCACAGTAAGAGTGGTCACAGTAAGGGTGGTCACAGTAAGAGTGGTCACAGTAACAGTGGTCACAGTAAGAGTGGTCACAGTAAGGGGTCACAGTAAGAGTGGTCACAGTAAGGGGTCACAGTAAGAGTAAGGGGTCACAGTAAGAGTAAGGGGTCACAGTAAGGGGTCACAGTAAGAGTGGTCACAGTAACAGTGGTCACAGTAAGGGGTCACAGTAAGAGTAAGGGGTCACAGTAAGAGTAAGGGGTCACAGTAAGGGGTCACAGTAAGGGGTAAGGGGTCACAGTAAGGGGTCACAGTAAGAGTGGTCACAGTAAGGGGTTTGATGGAGAAGTGACGATTTTAGTTTATGGATACGCACCTTTAATTTATCAGTAGTTCCTGTATACAGCTTCCATTCAGAGTTATTCATGGTCTCGTCTTAATCGAAGCTGTGTACGAAGGTAATCACACATTCACCCATAGCCCCAATAGGTTGAAGAGCGTGACATGATGGGTAGATTTGTCATATGCCTCATTAACACTGGCACCATCTTGGCTCATGTTTGTATGAAGGAGATCCATTTATAAAAAAATCCATATCTTCATACATCCCAAAAAATGATAAAGGAATGGTTAAAAATACCACAATATAGCTTGCTACAACAGAGTATTCAAGGACATTATCCACAGTTTAGATCCAGATAAATCATGGAATGTAAATGGTATATAGGGATCACTAAAGGTGGATCTTTATGTTAAACGTGTCACAACTGGTCAGAGGTGGATCTTTATGTTAAAGGTATCACAACTGGTCAGAGGTAGTTGTTTGTTAAAGGTATCACAACTGGTCAGAGGTGGGTCTTTATGTTAAAGGTATCACAACTGGTCAGAGATGGATCATCATAGTGGTCAGAGGTGGATCTTTTTACTTGTCAGAGGTTGATTTTCATGCTGGCCAGAGGTGGATCCTCACACTGGTCAGAGGTTGATCTT
Source organism: Azorinus chamasolen (assembly GCA_963576725.1). NCBI lineage: Eukaryota > Metazoa > Mollusca > Bivalvia > Cardiida > Solecurtidae > Azorinus > Azorinus chamasolen. The sequence continues at coordinate 38,622,642 of OY755251.1, forward strand.
CATAGTGGTCAGAGGTGAATCTTCATACTGGTCAGAGGTGAATCATCATACTGGTCAGAAGTGAATCTTCATATTGGTCAGAGGTGAATCTTCATACTGGTCAGAGGTGGATTTAGAGGTGAATCATCATACTGGCCAGAGGTGGATCTAGAGGTGAATCTTCATACTGGTCAGAGGTGGATCTAGAGGTGAATCTTCATATTGGTCAGAGGTGGATCTAGAGGTGAATCTTCATATTGGTCAGAGGTGGATCTAGAGGTGAATCTTCATATTGGTCAGAGGTGGATCTAGGGGTGAATCTTCATACTGGTCAGAGGTGGATCTAGAGGTGGATCTTCACACTGGTCAGAGGTGGATATAGAGGTGAATCATCATACTGGTCAGATGTGGATCTAGGGGTGAATCTTCATACTGATCAGAGGTGGATCTAGAGGTGGATCTTCACACTGGTCAGAGGTGGATCTTCATGCTGGCCAGAGATGGATTCATGGATCTTCACACTGGTCAGAGATAGATCATACTACTGGTCAGTGGTGGATCTTTAAGTTAAAGGATACACAACTGGTTAGAGGTGAATCATTATGCTAAAGGTTACACAACTGGTTAGAGATGTATTGTCCATGCTAAAACGCTTACAAAACTCTCTACTGTGTATGCAATCATTTTCAGACAGTGCAGACCCAGATCAGAGGGCTCCTCTAGGGTCTGTACTGTTTCAGCTATCCTACTAAGTGGACTCTATCATTAAACACTGACAGACTATACCATTCTGATGATTTAGGGTCTGTACTGTTTCAGCTATCCTACTAAGTGGACTCTATCATTAAACACTGACAGACTATACCATTCTGATGATTTAGGGTCTGTACTGTTTCAGCTATCCTACTAAGTGGACTCTATCATTAAACACTGACAGACTATACCATTCTGATGATTAGGGTCTGTACCGTTTCAGCTATCCTACTAAGTGGACTCTATAATTAAACGCTGACAGACTATACCATTCTGATGATTAGGGTCTGTACCGTTTCAGCTATCCTACTAAGTGGACTCTATCATTAAACACTGACAGACTATACCATTCTGATGATTTAGGGTCTGTACTGTTTCAGCTATCCTACTAAGTGGACTCTATAATTAAACACTGACAGACTATACCATTCTGATGATTAGGGTCTGTACCGTTTCAGCTATCCTACTAAGTGGACTCTATAATTAAACACTGACAGACTGTACCATTCTGATGATTTAGGGTCTGTACTGTTTCAGCTATCCTACTAAGTGGACTCTATAATTAAACACTGACAGACTATACCATTCTGATGATTTAGGATTGAAAGGGTTAAACACTGTTGAACCAACTTCCACTTGAATATTTAGCAATCTTAAGATGAATGGTTGAAAGTGGGGAGTGACACAGTAGGATTGTAAGCTGCATGCCTATGCAGTTGGGTAAATGGAATAAATGAATATTTGATATCAACGAAAGTCTTGCCTTATTTAGTCATATAAAGATACCTGTCCAGTTTGGTTTTTTTCATCTTGAAACCCTTTTCATGCTTCGTATGATCTGACGGGCATTCGCATACAAATTTGGTTCCAGTTTGCAGTCTCTTCAAAGTCCAAGCAGTTTTACACTGGGTCAGTAGTTTATTACAAGTTTTAACGCATTCCTCCATAGGATACATGTATTTTTAAACCCAACCTCTTTGAATAAATCTACTGAAAAGGAGAATTTACTAGAGAAAAGGACAATTTTTACAATTGTGTAGTTTTGAAACCATTGTGATGAATAGAGCATTTGCTCCATAGGAGCAGGAGCTCTATCACAATGGTTTCGATAAGTATTTTTTTACAGAGGCGTAGAAAGGCGTATTTATGGAGGAAAGGGTTAATGAATTGGATTGGGTTTAAACATCATAGCAGAATTTCTCAGCATAATATTGGTTTATCCTTTAACTGGTAGACATACCTTTGCACACCTTTGCAAACAGAGTAGACCCAGATGAGACAGTTCTTGTACAAGCAGTCTGATCAGGACTTACTATGTTTGCATCTCGAATTCTATAGATGTGATTGTACAGTTTCTGCACAAGTCAAGATTCAGTTGTTTGAAATTAGCCTTATGAATGGGGGACTTGAGTGTACTGACATCTACAAGCTGTGTAGACCCAGACAAGAGGAGCTATCTGATTTAAATATGTCTACACCGTTTGTCATTTAAAATCCTCCAACAACTATGTCTTTAATTCGTACTGAATGGACTTGACAGTTGAACATTGTTTATATTTTTAGCAAGTTTGGTTTTGCACTTCATGTTTGGCCAAAAAAGTTTCCAATACAAGGCGTATTCGTGTCAATTATAAAATTTCTATCGGAGTATCAGATAGTTTGGATCCTGATTATATGCTGAGTTATTCCGTGTCTCATCTGGCTCCACACTGTTTGCAGAGGTAATCACCAATATACGGGTAACATGCTAAAGGTGAAAAAAGTTTACAGAAGTGTGATAAATATCACTTTTACAAATTTAATCAGAAAGACAGCAGGGATGCATCTCCACTTGAATAGCCCCACACTGGTTAGAAGACATGGATATAACTTTGCTAAAAATAATTGTCATCATGGAAAAACTGTTGCTAGCTTCAATTCTCACTGTTTATTCTTTTTTTTCCATCTAAAATATATAATAATTAGGTGTATCAAACAGTTTTAAATCTGCTAGGATGCAGAATTACTCCAATTTAATCAGGATCCAGTGTGTACGTAAGAGTCAAGGATAGCCTGTTAAGAGTTCTTGTTTTGTTGTTTGATGGAAGACCAAAAACTGTATGTAAAAAAAGTATCCGAATTAGATGACAAATAACAAAGGACCTTATAATTACATGTCGGCATGCTGTAAGTGTTTTGACAGATATTGAGATAGCTACAGTATAATATGTCTACAACATCCATCCAAAAAATGAAAGTCTTAATTCTGGGTTTTAAAACAGATGGTTACTTAATGCAGGATGAAAGTTATGCAGAAAGCTCCTAGGAGCTTTCAACATTACTTTCATCCTGCATTAAACAACCACCTGCTGTTATAGACCCCCATATTTATTCATTATTAGGTCACTTTTGGCAGGTTTGACTGTATGAAAAACGAAAAGGTTTTAAAAATGATGTTTGTATACCATGCCAAGGACGATATCATCTGCAATAAGTGTTGCCATTAGTGGCAGAGAAACCTTGAATCTCATCAGGAAAAAGAAATCTGGATTTGGTAATTACCCAAAATATTCAGTCGCACAAACTTGCACAAATAGTGTAGAACCAGATCAAACTGCTCCAGAAGGTAACAATTGAGTTGTGTCTACACGGTTTGTTACACCATTAGTTTCATTTAATCAATTACCTCATTTTTAGACCCATTACCTCATAGGCTATTTTTAGACCTATTACCTCTAAGGGTTAAACGGTATCTTACGGTACACATGTACCACAGTTTTTCACTTACGGTTCGGTTTTCGGTATTTATTTCCACTTTGAGGTACGCACCGAACATTTCGTAATGTCTAGGGACGAATCTGCCATAATAATATAAAAGCCGTTCTCTGATTGGTTCATTCTATAAATAATATCCAATTAGATTACGCGTTAAGTACATTACTTATAGTTTACATACATGGCTTCTCCGGAGCGAAACGAAAGTGCATATTTCAATTTGGGAACAGTTTGAAACTGTTCCCAAATTGAAAGATGCACCAACAAGCTACTGGTCAAAAGTTTGGAAGTCTTTTGGCTTTCGGGAAGGCCAGTCTGAGAGCAGAATGGCAACATGTCATGTAAGCGTTGTTTCGCGGACGTGCCGTATAAAGCATGTTGATCCCAAACTGACTGTTGTAGAAATTACTGATGATAGACAAGTGAGTTATTGTTATTAATCCTTACTGTGCTGGGTATTATTATATAATAGACTTAAACTGTGCTCTGAGATTTTCAACCATAGTCCATTGAAAACTGTGTGGACCAAGATAAGCTGTCTTGTTAAAATGTGACATTTGAATGTGACAGCTGCTCAGTGATTACACTGTTTGCAATGCACTTTGGTTGGAAATCTTATAGTGAGGCTCAATTTGATTTTCAATTATCATCCTACACGTCACACTGTTTAAACTTGTATAATATTTATAGACAAACAGTGCAGTCCAAGATTAGAAAACTTCTTATCATATCTACACTGTTTGCAATGCTTTGTTTACTTGTTTCCAGCACATTGTTGGTTATTTTAAAGTTCCAGTTGAAGAGATTATTAGATAGTGATAATTTCCATAGAAGGAGATTTGTATTTAAGAACTATAAATCAATAGTCTATGACATGGTGGTCAGTATTACATTATTTTAAGTGTTTTTCCCTTAAATACTTTACTGTTTATAATTTTAAGAGATTAATCATCATCATCACTGCTAGCTGTGGCAGTTACTGATTCTAGTCAAAACAAATTAATTCAAAAGGTTTTCAAAAATATTATGTATACAAGATAAATATTTGTGTACCGAAAATGTACCGGACCGTGGCTCATGTACCGTACCGAACTGTGGGGGTAGTGTACCGTTTCACCCCTAATTACCTCATAGGCTATTGTTAGACCCAACAAACCTCTTTGAATAAATCTACTGAAAAGGAGAATTTACAAGAGAAAAGGGAAGTTTAAGAATTGTACAGTCTTGAAATCATTGCGATAAATAAAGCATTTGCTCCTTATGGAGCAAAATTAATGCTCCATTTATCACAGTGGTTTCAAAAAGTGCATTTTACAGGGGCATCAAAAAGCGTCAATATGAGAGAATGGATTAAAGTTACCAGAATTATGAAATTATAATAGATCGGACTCTGCAGTTTCTACCAGTACCAAAACAATCCTAGGAACATAATTATGTTATTATTAAAATTCTGCTAAAAAATATCTGTGATGTCATTTTACATGACTATTCAACAGGGAAAGGGCCGATATTAGATAGAGAATCTGTAAAGAAAGACAACAGTTTCTGTTTATGGCAATAGATCAGTCTCATCAGTCAACAGAAGCAGCCAACTAGAGTTATTAGAACAACCGCAACGACTCGGGATCTTGTTAAGATACAATCACTTTCATGATGTTTGCAGACAGTTTTGATCCAGAGATTAAGTAACATTTTGTGTTGTACATTAAAATCCAACCATATTTAACCTGGAGTTATGAAACTTTGTAGATCACCTTTTCTGTAGTAAAAGGGGGCATGAGATTGTGTTTCCTGTGGATTGAGTTAGTGTTCAAAGTGTCCATGCTCTAATTACCGTAAGTATTTGCACACCTTGATGTCCCACTCTTGTAAAGAGTCAAGCTGGCATCATTTCAATAACTGACATAGTAGCAAGTAGTGTAGACTGATCAAAATGCTCCATCAGGAGAAGTTCAAATTCTGATCAAAATGCTCCATCAGGAGAAGTTCAAATTGAGTCTACACTGTTTGCCTTTGTATGTCTGTCAGAATATTTAGGATATTAACATTGCTTAGGACAAACCATGAGTGATTGTGTAGACACCTTGACTGGGAAACAAGAGGCCATACTGTCTAAAGTAGTCCTGTTGAACTAATCAATGTTATCTAAAGATGACTATAGTAGGCACTCTTAATGAGATAAAGGCTTACATGTTTGGATGAAGTATGAGTCATTGATAAACAGTGTCCCCCCTCCACACAACACACAGTATTGGGGTCTACACTATTTGCTACTATGTGGCATCATTAACCCATTCCTCATAGGTTATTTTTAGACCCAACCCCTTTGAATAAATCTACCGAAAAGGAGCATTTACAGAGAAAAGGAAAATGTTAGAAATGTGTAGTTTTAAAACCATTGTGATAAATAAAGCATTTGTTACTATGGAGCAAAATTTAATGCTCTTTTTATCACAATGTTCTCAAAAATTGACTTATAAAAAGGCGTATTTTTTAGGAAATTATCATGCCAGAAACTGTAAAATGATATTTCATAAGCAAACAGGGCAGACCTCGAGTCAGTGATTGAGTACAAGATTGTAGTACCTACATCAGTTTACAAGTGTCTTCCTAAAATTGTCTATATCCTCAACAGTGTTGATATGAAGATATGACTAATGAAGGGAATGTTTGCTCCAATCATTTTTATACGCCCGTTTGATAAAAATGGGATTTTTATGGAATGGCGCTGTCTGTCTGTCAGTCTGTCTGTAGCATCTCTAACTCAAGTTCGGCTGGGTGGATCGTTCTCAAATTTAACCACAATCTTTATCAGGACATGCTACAGTAGCCTGTCCAGTCCCGGTTCGTATATCCAAGGTCAAGGTCGCATAATTGCTCCTAGAATTTGAGTTTAGCAAATGTCTGTCTGTAACATCTCTAACTCAAGTTCTGCATGATGGATCCTTCTCAAATTTAACCACAATATTTATCTGGACATGCTACAGTAGCATGGGTGTGTCCCGATATGTATAGTCAAGGTCGCACAATTGGACTTTGAATTTGTGTTTAGCATTTGCATTAAGCAAAATTTATATGTTAACCTCAATTTATGTTGAAAGACCAGTTATTTACATAACCCTTTTAGATAAAGCCTTGAAACTTGGAACATTAAGTCTTGTTCACCATCACAAGCGTCATCTGTAGGCAAGAGTACATAACTCTGTCAAGCATTCTGACAGAATAACATTCTTTTTTAATTTAGAATTTTTGCTAAATCTTTTTGTTAAAGTCCAATTATTTACATGACCCTTTGAGATAAATCCTTGAAAATTGGAACACCGCACATTTGATATTAGAATTTGCGTTTGACAAATATGTTCACTGTTGGACACATAGTGAAAAGTTTGTGTGTGGCCATCTACTCATACTGCAATGGGAAGTTAACTCTTTACTCCATAAATATGCCTTTCTATGCCTTTGCAAACAGAGTAGACCCAGAGTAGATGGCTCCTATAGGAGCCGTCTGATCAGGGTCTGCTCTGTTTGCTTGTGATGATATAATATAGATGTGATTCTACAGTTTCTGCCATGACTAAAATTTCCTGTGTCCATGTGCTGTTATAACAAATTATTGTAATTAATATTCATGACGTCATTATTTCTTCCGTTAATATTCATGGAGGAAAGGGTTAAGACTTGTTGAAGCTTTTGGATCTCGGACATCTTGAGTCCTGACAAGATGCTACTTGGCGTTTCTTCTGGATCCAAGCTGTTTGATCTGGGTCTACTCTGTTTGCAAAGTGGTAGAAAGGCATATTTATGTAGTAATGGGTTCACAATGTCTGATCACCAATTGACGAGTATGTAACACTCTAAAGATTGCAGGGTACCTTTTGATTAGTGTACTAGAGGTCAAGGACACCATGAATGACTCCTGAATGGCTCTTCTAAGATCATGTGACTATATGGGAGTCTGTAGTGGTCATTTAGCTTATTCTGGATGCTCTGGACTATAATAATTCCTCTACAGGTATATTGTTTTGATTATAGCTTTTATTTCACCCTTTCCTCATAAATACGCCTTTCTATGCCTATATAAAAGTCACTTCTTGAAACCATTGTGATAAATAGAGCATTTGCTCCATAGGAGCAAATGCTCTATTTATCACAATGGTTTCAAAACTACACAATTGCTCCTTTTCGGTTGATTTATTTGAAGACGTAGGGTCTAAAATTAGACTGTGGAAATGGGTTAACACATTGCACCATATAGATGCCTTTTGCAAACAGATTAGACCCAGATCAGATGAATTATCAAAATGATGTTGGAACACAGGAATTTTAGCCTTGACAGAATGTATATTATTTCATAAGCAAACAAAGCAGATTATGATCAGACAGCTCCTACAGGAGCCATAAGATCTGGGTCTACTCTGAGTAAAAAGGCATGAAAAGGTGTTGCTATTATGTACAGTGTTAAAACTCATCTGGATCAAAGCTATAAAGCTATATAAATGATTTCTCTGGAGAAGTAGAGTAGTGTGTCACTTATTATTATGAAATTGGGGAAAACAATGATTGACACAAATCGTCTTGATTAATCATTTCTCCAATGATTGACAGAAATTGTCTTGATCAATCATCAAAAGTGATATATATTTTTATTTTGTCGACAGCTTTTGCAGGGTGACATTAAGGGTCACATACTGCAGGCCTTTACCTGATGTCTACAAGGGTCCGTTAAAAGCACCCATTCCCAATGCTGAATAGCTAATATTTTTTCCAATTTTGAGAAGAAAATCCCCAAAAATGCATTTTTATTAAAATGCTAAAGAAAAAGCAAAATAAGTTAAAATAGGCTAAAACTGCCCTCCAAATCATTGAGTAATACAGGCAAAAAAAAATCCCAATTATTAAAATGCAATTTCCCAGAATTCTCAGAAAAAGGCCTGTCTTGGTATACTGTTTCACCCTCTGTCCATCCGTCTGCCCGTCAGTCATGCTCTGTCCTTTCATCTGCCCGTCAATCACGCTCTGCATCAGGCTTTTTTATTGTCACACTAAATTTCTGCCAGCCGGGGATACACATGATATTCTTGATTCATATCACAACAAAGAAACACAGCATTAACAGAGAAAGAAATCAAAATCACAGATTACAGAAATAGCAAATAAAACATTTAAGTTAAAACCAGTAATCTTATCACTTGTTTAATATTCTTAACATGTAACCAATAGAAACATATTTTAAGCCCAATCTGTCATTTTAAATTAGACTTTTTACGTCATTCCGTCTTTGTTCGATGATATAGGGTTCCTGTGATTTGCCTTTCACGCCATCATAACACTGTTTTACGTCAGTACAAACTGAGTAGACCCAGATCAGATGCTTTTTTTTATATGCCTTTACAAACTGAGTAGACTCAGATCAGACAGTCCCTTTAGGATCCCTCTAATCAGGATCTACCATTTCTGCCATGGAAAAACAATTCCATTGTTTGTATGCCATTATAAAAATTAAGTAATATTCTGTGTCCCTTATTTGTTACATGAATATTCATGAGGTAAAGGGTTAAGTCACACTGATTTCAGGCGCTGATTTGTGAATTAAGGGATCTATGCATTGATCAGAGCTCCAGATATGATGCTTAAATTCAAATATTTTCAAAAATAACTTTTTTTATTCTCCACCAAACCCTATGTTGTGACCACTCTCTAGAATCCTCTCAAAGAGATGATTCTAAAGAGCGGTCATAACCTAGTGTTTGATGGACATAATGACATCACAAATAATTTTATCACAAAAAAACTCCTTTGTATTCGAGTTCATAATTATTGCCATCACATATTTCTCTATATTACACATGTTTAATATAAGCTGTAAGGTAACACCAAAACATGTAGAAATGTACATGTAGGACCTTTCAAAATCGGCATTTTTAGTTGAAATAAGTGATACTGTAAAAAGAATATATATGATGCTCGTAGTCATTTTGTACAATGATATGACATAATGACATCATAAATAATTCTATTTATTAGCTGAAATTTTATAATAGTATTATGAACACTCGACGTTTTCGCCATGGCAGAATCTGTAGAAGATCTGCAGTAGACCCTGATTAGATTGCTGCTACGGGACCGTCTGATCTCTGTCTACTCTTTTTGTAGAGGCATGAAAAGGCATTTCTATGAGGTAAAGGGTTAACCCTTTCTAAAAAATGCCAGCATTTGAAAACAGAGCAGACCCAGATCAGACAGCTCCTATAGGAGCCGTCTGATCAGGATCATCTCTGTTTGCTAATGGAACTTGATAGATCTGTTTCTTTACTTTCTAAAATGGCTACGATGTTCCATCTTCCATATTTCATTATAACTATTTTGTCCATGAATATTCAGCAGGTATTGAACTTTTTATAAACAGAACAGGGAAAGGGTTAAACACAGATAGTTTTAACTCTTTACCAGATGAATATTCATGTAAGAAATAATGACATAATGAATACTAATTAGTGGAATAATGGGCAGCTATTTGCATGAACATTTTAAAGGTAGAGAGTTAACCCAATACCTGATAGGCTATTTTTAGATCCAACCTCTGAATAAATCTACCTAAAAGGAGCAATTATTAGAGAAAAGGAAAATCTTAGAATTGTGTAGTTTTGAAACCATTGTGATAATGGAGCAAATGCTCTATTTATCACAACGGTTTCAAAAAGTGACTTTTACAGAGGAGTCAAAAGGTATCAACATGAGGGAATGGGTTAAGTGTGTGCTTTAGAGAGGTTGTGCTGTATATTACTTCTGATGTCAGAAAATAGTAGTAATTCGTTTGAACATTTACTACTGTGGTTTTGCATACATGACAACTGATACCATGAATTATGTATGACCTGAAGTGCTCGTCCATACACCCATTATGCAAACTAGTAGAAAACAAAATCAAATAATGAATATGTTTTATTTTATGATTTCAACCATCGATCATAAAATTGGATTAAACCTTTAAATGAAGAATATGGGATAACATTAATTTTGTTCATATTGTTTTTTTGTAAGCACAGTTCAGATTAGGGTCCGTGTTATTTGCCATTCAGACCACTGTTCAGCAAAGTTTGAACGTTCTTTACAGTGGCATAGAGCTAAACAATGATGAACCTTTCTGCTTCAAATATTCAACAAAGGGTAAATTCTGGCTAACCAAATTACCATAAGTAAATTTTGGACCCCCAATCTCCCGTTTCCTTGGGTTTGTAAGTCTGGACAAGTGAATTCTACACCATTTGGACAACTTTAAATTAGACTGATATTGTAGCAAATAGTGTAGACCCAGATCAAATGTCTCCTGAAGGAGCCGTTTGATCTGGGTCTGCACTATTTGCCCATCCGAATTCTGAAAGTAACTTACGGTAATGTTCAGTCTCATAGAATTCTTGTTTTTGATGTCGTGACATTATTCATAAATTCTTCATTGAAATGCACATTGTTTTTGCTAATCGTATTTCACCTGTATGCAGCTGTTTTGCATTTTCTTGGTATTACACGATACAGGAACTACAGCTGGCTAATTAAGAATCATATTTAGAAAATCTAATTAGAATAAATGTTTTATATTTCTCCACCAAACACTATCTTGCTGTAGCGATTCTAGGAAGTTGCAGTACGATAAGTCGTGCGTAGAAATAGAGCTTTTGATAGATCAGTACATATGTTATGAAAGATCATCGGAAGTCCAATCTTCAGCAATCTCTACATAGTGGACATTCATCTTCAGCAATCTCTACATAATGGACATTAAAACACATTCCAGCATTCAACATGTCTTAATTTCTTACATGAACAGGTAAAGGGTTAAAAGTTATACAGCATTGCAAAGGTTAATGAGTTCAAACCCACAGCAGTGGACATGACGAGTTGTGTACCTGTTCAACATGTGGTAATTTAAAATGCATATACATCCTGTTATCATGTACTTTCCTTTTAACATGGAGATCATTCTTTCCTTTTAACCCTTTCAAATACGTGACATGCATGCACTGACCTTTGCAAACAGTCTAGATCCAGATCAGAGAGCTCCTAGAGGAGCCTTCTGATCAGGGTCTGCACTGTTTGTCATTCAAAATTCTCTAGCAAGTTTTAAGCCTTTCATACTTCGTGAACTCTGTAGTTAAACACTGTTGGGCAAATCCATTCTGAAAATTCAAGGTTGAAAGGCATAACCATTAACCTAGTACGGGCAACCTGACGGGAAACCTGACACGTATTTACAAGGATCTAGATGAGACCCTCAGTAACTTGGAGTGTCAGAAGGACACGGGTTGATGTACACTTGGACTATAGTGGTGTCACAAAACTCGAATGAACTGGCTATGGGAGAAAGTAAAATTATATGAGATCCGAGTTTGAGCAGACCTTGTTTTTTAGCACATGATGAGTTCACCCTTTCCCTGTTCTATGTTTATTCCAAATCTCAATACCTACTGAATATTCATGGACAAAATAGTTTCTATGAAGTATGGAAGGTGGACCATTATAGCCATTTTAGAAAGTAAAGAAACAGATCTATCAAGTTCCATTAGAAAACAGAGCAGATCCCTGATCAGACAGCTCCTATAGGAGCCGTCTGATCTGGGTCTACCCTGTTTGCAAATGGGTGAAAAGGCGTTTATATGAGGGAAAGGGTTAATATGCACAGAGATAGCAAAATGCTCAGTTGAGATGTTCTGATAACTTGTACTGAACATTTCAACTCTTTCGATGCTGTAGTTTGCAAGTGGATCAGTCCATCACTGTTTGAAAGATCGAATTCATTCAGTAGGAAAGTGTGAGAGGATTTTGAATGACAGCAATCCAGATCCTGATCAGAGGGAGGACTCCTTTAGGTTCCTTCTGATCTAGGTCTATACTGTTTGCAATAAATAGTACACAGGTAAAATATAAAACTGAAAACTTTAGGTAATAAATATTCATGATGTCATTATTTCTAACATGAACGTTGAACATGGAGTCTGATTTTAAAGTTTTTTTGTCAAAAAGCAAAAATTACATGAATTCTTACATGGATATTGAACATAGAAATAGGTTAAACACTGATGGATCATTGTACGTGAGCCCTTTGCTCCATGAATATTCATTTTAGAAGTAATGACCTCATGAATATTAATTAGATTAACTTGTTGTAATAGCACATTGACACAGGAATTTTTTGCCATGGCAGAAACTATAGAACCATGTCTATATTATATCATGAGCAAACAGAGCAGACCCTGATCAGACGGCTCCTATAGGAACTGTCTGATCTGGGTCTACTCTGTTTGCAAAGGCGTAGAAAGGCGTATTTATTGAGAAAAAGGTTAAATATTCAGCATTGAAATGGTTTAATATATTCTGCATTTAGTTACATAGATAACATAAAGTATGGCCTAGTAATAACCCTTATATAGCTGTGAAAATAAATATATTGTCGGCTAAAAGTCAGACCTCGCGCAGGTTTCATTACTTCCACTTCCATCAAGCTTTTTTTTGAGAAACTATTAACTGTTAACCGAGTGCCAACAACTTGGATCCCGTTGAGGCAGAGGTGTTCGGGAGTCTCATCTGGATCCCGTTGAGGCAGAGGTGTTCGGGTGTCTCATCTGGATCCCGTTGAGGCAGAGGTGTTCGGGTGTCTCATCTGGATCCCGTTGAGGCAGAGGTGTTCGGGTGTCTCATCTGGATCCAAGCCGTTTGCAAATGTGAGTCAGATGGTGGCTAGATAAGGGTTAAGTTTTAATTGGATTTGCAAATTGTTGAAAAAAGCTATCTAGTCTGGACCTTGTCTGCAAATTTAGATACTGTCAGTTCACCTATTACAGTGTCAGTGTTTCAATGTCTCAGTTTTTCTGGCTCCCTCTTAATTTCACTGCTTTCTATTACCCTGTCTCTGTCTTCAGCATTTTTTGTTTTTTTCTCTTCTCAATTAGCCTCCATATCACTTCCTGACTGTCTATTTTTCTCCTTTTTCTTCTCCATAGTGTTGATTTTTCAAGGACATGAATAAAGATCAACACTGTTTCTCAAGCTTAACCCTTTCCTCCATAAATACACCTTTCTGTGCCTCTGTAATAGTCACTTCTTGAAACCATTGTGATAAATAGAGCATTAATTTTGCTCCATAGTTATAAATGCTCTATTTATCACAATGGTTTCAATATTACATAATTCTAACATTTTCCTTTTCTCTAGTAAATGCTCCTTTTGGGCAGATTCATTCAAAGAGGTTGGGTCTTAAAATAGCATATGGAGGAAAGGGTTAACACTTTACCTCATGAATATTCGTGTAAGAAATAATATCACGAATAGTAATTGTCTGAATTTTTGTAATGAAATAATATGAACACTGGTTTGTTTGGCCATAGCAGAAATTGTAGAATCAGATGTACAGTCGAATACCGTTAGCTCGAACTCGGTTAGGTCGATTTACCGGTTAGCTCGAACCTACTTCGTTGGTCAAGACAGTTTCCTTATATATTTCTATATAACACAGTATCGTTACCTCGTTAATTTTAGCTCGAACTTTTGGTTTGCTCGAAGTAAATTTTCAGTCCCTTGTGCACATTTCTCTTAACTTTTAATCCGGGGTTACCTCGGCATGACGTCACACTTCCTGTCTCGCCTGATCAGACTACACAGCAAATGTGTGAGATACAGGTCACCACGACAGCCTACCTGCGCGTGACCATTAACACGCCTCTTATGTTGTCTATATATACAATTATCTGCTAATACCCTGCACGCACCATCAGTGGTTGTTTGTTTCTTTCTTTATCTGAGAAAAACTTCGAGAGCAGTTTTCTTGTCATTAATGAGTGAACGATGACCAAGCGATTTTTTCGAGAAGCGGATTCTGTGATTTCAAGTGATAAACTCATAAGTGTGTGTAAATCGTGTTTGAACAGTGTTTTATGCGTAAACCTTCATCGGATATTGCGGCTGTTAGATACCTGAAAAGTATTCAGTAAAAATTGATCTAAAAATCTAAAAAAGAAAAAAAAAACGCTTACATATCGGCATGCTGACGACGATTCTATAAGGATTCATGCATACATAAATGTAAGTACCAGACTATCGTGTTTGTGTGTATAATAGACAGTGACACCATCTAGGCTAAAATCAGAAGTGTATCCATGACAGTCTAAATAATTCGTTGTTACTTTCAGTTTTATGTTTTGCTTGTTGATGATATTATGATTGATACATGCTTTATTCCGCTTTGTTTGAATAAACAATTTGTTTCTATGAATATTCCTGTTTATTTTGTATTGTATAGCAAAAGATAGCGCCCACTATATGTGTCACTAGTAAGGTGTCACGGAGTGTATCTGCGCACTACATTCACATTAACTACACGTACTTTGTAAAGCAAACGGCAGTTTGTCACCTGATTGTCAAATTTGAAACAACATTATGAAACTATACAATTATACAACAATAAAGTTTGTTAGGATCTTAGCATGTTAATTATAGCAGTAAAACATACATGATACGTATACTTAGCATCTTGAAGTGCGTAGGCTAACACACAGATTTCGACAAGCTTATGCATTAATACCGATACCTCGAACTTAGGTTACATCAAGCTAATTATCAGGGTCCCTTGAACTTCGAGGTAACGGTATTCGACTGTATATTATTCCATAAGCAAACAAACGCACCCTGTTCAGATGGCTCCTAATCTGGGTCTACTCAGTTTGCAAATAGGTGTCAACAGTAACTGTTGTTGACCTTTAACCATTAATTTTCAAAATGGACTTTTTCCAAAATTAAAACAGGTCAAGCTTATGGTGAATATTAGGGATTTTTCTAAAGAAAAGTTTAACATGACAAACTGTGCAGACCCTGATGAGAGGGCTCACCTAGGAGCCCTCTCATCTGGGTCTTCACTGTTTGCAAAGGACATTTGTGACTCGTGTCCCACATTTATTTTATAAGTGTAACCATGTTCTAGAAATTCTGTCTGTTCAAACTCCGATCTGCTGTTTATGTTTACTTCCAGTTTGTCCAAACATGTGAGCAACTATTGGTTACTTGGTGTCTCATCTCATGATCTTGATCCAAACTGTTTACAAATGACAAGCACATCTCGCTTTAGCATGATAAGTGTTTATTTCGCTGCCAGGTAATTCTATACAAAGGCATATCTAAAAGTAGCAGCCAGTTTCAGAAGCCTAATTACTGGAAGTATTTGGACAGCAAACAGTGCAGACCCAGGTGAAATGGCTGCTGAGGGAGGTATATGATCAGGGTCTACATTATCTGCTTCTATGTCAGTTTATCAAAATGCCAAGTTGAATTATTCAGCTCTACGTACTGGTGGAGAGAGGGAGCTTGTGTATGCCAATGCTTGGAGCTTGTAATTGTGCCAATACTTGTAATAATTAGGGTATAGTTTAATCAGGATAGAAGTAAATAATTTATCAGTTTCCTCTATAGTATACACTATTCTTTATTCTCTTTTAACCCTGTACACCATGAATATTCATGTAGAAAATAATAACGTCATGAATGATTATCAGCTGAATCATGAAAACACTGCTTTGGAAATGGTAGAAATTGTAGAATCAGACTTGTGTTATTTCAAAAGCAACCAGAGTAACCCCCCTAATCAGACAGCTCCTACAGGAACCATAGCAACCAGAGTAACCCCCCTGATCAGACAGTTCTTACAGGAGCCATAGCAACCAGAGTAACCCCCCTGATCAGACAGCTCCTACAGGAGCCATATCAACCAGAGTAACCCCCCCTGATCAGACAGCTCCTACAGGAGCCATAGCAACCAGAGTAACCCCCCTGATCAGACAGTTCTTACTGGAGCCATATCAACCAGAGTAACAACCCCTGATCAGACAGCTCCTACAGGAGCCATATCAACCATAGTAACCCCCCCCCCCCTGATCAGAAAGCTCCTACAGGAGCCATAGCAACCAGAGTAACAACCCCTGATCAGACAGCTCCGACAGGAACAATAGCAACCAGATTAACCCATGATCAGACAGCTCCTACAGGAGCCATAGCAACTAGTGTAACCCCTGATCAGACAGCTCCTACAAGAGCCATAGCAACCAGAGTAACCCCTGATCAGACAACTCCCACAGGGGCCATCTGGGTGTACTCTATTTGCAAAGGCGTGAAAAAAACCCATTATTACCTGACTGGCATTGGCAGACAGCTTGGATGCTGACGAGACATGGAGTAACTAGGATTGTCAGTAGGATCCAAACTGTTTGGCACCTGATCACAAGTAAAATTTGCTCTAGATCTGAGGATAAGGGTGAATTTTTCCCTCGTGTAAACATGTTTTCACGCATTTGCAAACAGAGTAGACCCAGATCGGATGGCTCCTACAGGAGATCTGTTTCTTTAGTTTCTAAAATGGCTACAAAGTTCCTCCTTCCATATTTCATAACTATTTTGTCCATGAATATTTAGTAGGTATTGAAATTTTGAATAAACACAGAACAGGGAAAGGGTTAACATAATGCCATTTGCAATCAGTGTAGACCCAGATCAGAGGACCCTTGTAGGTGTACCCTTTTCATACTGAGTGGACTCTCATCATTAACCCTGTTGCTGTTTAATATTTATTCAAGATTTCTTCACCTTTGAATATTCATGGACAGAATCAATAAAATTGAACATGGAAAAGGGAATTGTAAAATCGGATCTATAATTTCCATAAGCAAAACAGAGCAAACCCTGATCTGAGGGCTCCTCTATGATCTATCTGATCTGGGTCTTCTCTGTTTGCCATGTTGTGAAGGGTTTATATGAAGGAAAGGGTTAAACATTGTTGCACAGAAAACACTCTGCATTCAAAGGGTTAAACATTGTTGCACAGAAAACACTCTGCATTCAAAGGGTTAAACATTGTTGCACAGAAAACACTCTGCATTCAAAGGGTTAAACATTGTTGCACAGAAAACACTCTGCATTCAAAGGGTTAAACATTGTTGCACAGAAAACACTCTGCATTCAAAGGGTTAAACATTGTTGCACAGAAAACACTCTGCATTCAAAGGGTTAAACATTGTTGCACAGAAAACACTCTGCATTCAAAGGGTTAAACATTGTTGCACAGAAAACACTCTGCATTCAAAGGGTTAAGTTGCACTTTTGATGTGAGATCCGGGATAATATTTGAATAGATCAGATTCAAGTGCAAAAAGACATAAAGTGTGATATTGATATTGACATTGCGCTTGTGTGTACAAAACTAGACTCAAGGTTTTGGATGTGGTTTGTTTTTTAGAGCTGCACATTAGTAAAAGATTGCAGCTCTGCATGCAGCGCCTGTACAATGTCGTTACAGTGGTAAATTTAATTGCTTTTGCAACATATAACTTGAGATGTATATGAGGCTAGACTTGAAGATATTAACCCTTCTAAACGTTTGAATGCTGAATATATTCAAAGTGGAATGGCCCATCATTGTTTAACAATAGTGCCCCATACTGTATGAAACCTGCTACAGGATGTCAATGACAAACAGCGCAGACCTTCATCAGAGCACTCCTCTGGGAGCTCTCTCATCTGGGTCTACAGTGTTTGCAAATGCCAGTAGCGCTCATTTCCTATATTAAATGGGTTAAACCTTAAGTAACTTTTCTTGTCTGCATTAAATCTCATTGAATATATTAATTATTTTTTTCTTTCTTTAACCCTTTCCCTCGTATAAACACCGTTTTACGCATTTGAAAACAGTAGACCCAGATCAGACGGCTCTTATAGTAGCCATCTGATCAGGGTCAGCTCTGTTTGCCATTGATATGATATAGATCTGATTCTTCAGATTTTGTCAACGCTGAAAAGTACCTTGAAACTTTTACATTATACAAATTCTGTTATTAGATATTCATGATGTCATTATTTCTTACATGAATATTGAACAGGGAAAGGGTTAAAAGCCAACAATGTCAGTTAAACAGCTGGGCTCCTGATCAGTCACAAAGGAACTTAATGTTACATCTGGATTTAGACCCTTGTGTGTCCCATGTTGTTGCATTTGGAACAATCCTTAACTGCATAATTATGTACGCCTTTGTATGCCTTTGATTAGACCCAGATCAGACTGCTCCTATAGGAGCCATCTGATTAGGGTCTGCTCTGTTTGCTTATGGAATTGTGTATATAGATCTCATTCTACAGTTTCTGATGGAACAATGAAGCCATTTTAGAAAGTAAAGAAACATATCTATATAATTCCATTAGCAAACAGAGCAGACCCTGATCTGGGTCTGCTCTGTTTGCAGATTCATTAAAACATATTTATATGAAGGGAGGGTTTTAACAGAAGTTAATTGCACAGCAGTTTTAGGGTTGAAAAAATGATGTGAAAGTGAATGAGGCTGGCAGTAACTTAAATCCTTCAACCCTGAATTGTCAGAGTGGAATAGCCCAGCAGTGTCTAACTGTAGAGTCCACTAAGTGTGAAAGGTTTAAACTTACTAAACCATGTCAAATGACAAACAGTGCAGACCCCGATCAGAGGGATCCTCTAGGAGCCCTCTGATCTGGGTCTACACTGTTTGCATATGACTGCAGAAAACTGAAATCCTGATCATGCTAAGAGTTCAGATGTCTGGGAAGTTTCTAAAATGGATATTTTCATTTCTCCAGCTGTCCTTGTGGAAGTAATAATCTGATAAAAAAAAAAGGGGGGCATTATTTCAAAAATAATAACCCTTAGTATGACTTGACTGACCCTTAGTATGACTTGCAGAGTAACTAAGCATCTAGTCAGGATCCAAGTGGTTTGACCCTGGATCAGTGTAATGTCTTAGAAGCTGGGAACAAATTGCTGAAGTTGAGAAGACATCATGTTTGCTGAAGATTTAATTCTTCTTCTGGTATGAAAATTGTTGTTGACTCGTTAAAATCTCATCTGTTGTTGTTGGACTTTTGTTTTATTATTATGTCTCCCCCCATATTTATATGGGGGAGACATATTGTTTTCGTGAGAGTTGTCTGTCTGTCTGTCTGTCCGTCTGTCCGTCTGTCCGCACTCACCAAAGGGTAGTTGTGTGACTTTTTCTAACTAGTCCCACAAGTAAAATCATTAACCTGGCCATCTTTTGTGACATTAACCTGGCCATTTCTTGTGACATTAACCTGGCCAGTTGTGGGACATAGGGTTAGGGTTAGCTTCCAGATCATTCTTTTCCAAAGTTAGAGCCAAAAATAGTTTTTCTTGTGGGACTAGTCACACAAGAAAAGATCAAAGGAAAAAGTCACACAACTACCCATTTGTTAGCATGTCCGTCTGTCCGTCCGTCCGTCTGTCTGTCTGTCTGTCCGTCACACTTTTTGTCCGGACGATAACTTCAATATGCCTGATGCCAGTTGATTGAAACTTCATATATAGAAAGAGCATAATGAGAGGAAGTGTCATGCACAAGGTCCATAACTCTGGCTTCACTAATATAGGAGTTATTGCCCCTTGTAAAAAAATGCACACTTTTTTGTCCAGACGATAACTCCTATATGGCTCATGCCATTGGATTGAAACTTCATATATGGAAAGATCATGACGAGAGGAAGTGTCATACACAAGGTCCATAACTCTGACTTCACTAATAATGGAGTTATTGCCCTTGTAATTTTTTTCACAATTTTTTGTCCAGACGATAACTCCTATATGGCTCATGCCATTGGATTGAAACTTCATACATGGAAAGATCATGATAAGAGAAAGTGTCATGCTCAAGGTCCATAACTCTGGCTTCACTAATATATGAGTTATTGCCCTTTGTAAAAAAAACCACATTTTTTTGTCAGGATGATAACTCCTATATGGCACATGCCATTGGAGTGAAACGTCATACATGGAAAGATCATGATAAGAGAAAGTGTCATGCATAAGGTCCTTAACCTTAACTCTTGCTTCAATAAATTGAGAGTTATTGCCCCTTGTACATTTGTTTAACGCTTTCTTGTCCGGACGATAACTCCTACATGGCTCTTGCCATCGTATTGAAACTTCATTCATGGAAAGAGCATGGTGAGAGAAAGTGTCATGAACAATGGCCATAACTCTGGCTTCAATACTTTTGGAGTTATTGCCCTTTGTTACATTTTTTGTCCGATCAATAACTCCTGTTCGACTGATACTATTGGAATGACATTTCATTTACGGAAAGAGCATGATGAAAGTAAGTGTCATGCACAAGGGCCATAACTCTGGTATCAATATTTTTGGAGTTATTAGCTGTTATCATTTTCTTCTTGAAAAATGTGGTGTGGAAAGCGCATAATGAGGGGAAGTATCAATCATCAAGTCCATAACATTTTTAGTGATTTCTATTTACATATTGCTTGTATTAGAGGGGAGACATCCGTGTTTGTGACAAAAACCTCTAGTTCATATACTCTTTATTTGACCCCCACATAGTCTTGCTCTTGTCTGTCTGTATGTCCATATATGTGTATGCACGTCTGTATCTCCTCCAGCATTCATCCTATTTGCTTATGGACTTATATAGCTATAATTCTACAGCTTCTGCCAGGGTAAAATAATCATCTGTTTATGTATCATTATACAAATTCATGTAATAAATATTCATGATGTCATTATTTCTTACATGAATATTGAACAGGGAATGATAGAGTACCAGATAAGATGTGTAAATTAAAATATTTTCAAGAGTAACTTCTTTATTTCTCCACCAAACACTATGTTGTGACCACTTGAGACGATTCTAAAGAATGCACAACATAGGATTAGGAGGAGAAATGACGATTTTAGTACTTGGGAATGCACAGTTATCTGTAGCTTAACAGGCAAAGATTTTAACAACACAAGAGGTCCTTCAAAGTTAACCCTTTTCCTCATGAACTTTCACATAAGAAATACTGACATCATTAATATTTATTGGGCGACTTTTTAACCCTTTACTCCATAAATGTGCATTTAATTGTACCTTTGCAAACAGAGTAGACCCAGATCAATTGCTAATGGAATTTGATAGATCTGTTTCTTTATTTTCTAAAATGGCTACAATGTTCCACCTTCCATATTTCATTGTAACTGTTTTGTCCATGAATATTCAGTAGGTGTTGAAATTTTGAATAAGCATAGCACAGGGAAAGGGTTATTTTAAGCATTTGATCTTGGAGATAACAGATGATTACATAATGTAAGAAATGAAGAAATTTTACATTTGAGAAGAAAACTCAAAAGTTGTCAAGTTGTGACAGTTTCAGTTATATTTGGATCCTGTTTGTCTAGACAAGGCAAATGATTTTTTTACAGAAAACCTTTACCTTAACCCTTTCTTTCATATAAATGCCTTTTCATGCATTTGCAAACATAGTAGACCCAGATCAGATGGCTTCTATAGGAGCTGTCTAATCAGGGTCTGCTCTGTTTGCAAATGTAATGTGATAAATTTGTTTCTTTAGTTTCTAAAATGGCTACAATGTTCCACCTTCCATATTTCAATGTAACTATTTTGTCCATGAATATTCTGTAGGTATTGAAATTTAAAATAAACATTGAACAGGGAACCAGGGTTAAGTATTCACCCTATCTACAGTTTCTGTCGTTTAAATAACTCTGTGTTAACCCATTCCTCCATAAATACGCCTTTCTATGCCTCTGTAATAGTCACTTCTTGAAACCATTGTGATAAATATTCAACCTTCCATATTTCATTATAACTATTGTGTCCATGAGTATTCAGTAGGTATCGAAATTTTGAATAAACAGAACAGCAAAAGGGTTAAACAGGTCATGTTTACAAAATACAAAGTTTTCGCTGTCAGAGTTTAGGAAAATTCTATTGTATTTGTAAACATTCATCAACTTTTTGTCATATTCAGTCAAAATAGATTTTGAATATCCCCAACACTGAGTGTTTTCGGAGAGTCAAATTTAGGCAAATAGTGTAGACCCAGATTGAACTGCTCCTGAAGGTCTACAATATTTGCTACTGTGTCAGTCTGATTTTAAGTTAAAAAATGGTGTCAAATTGAATTATTAAGATAAGGCAGGTAAAATGAATAAACTTTTCAGAGTCTGCACTGTTTGCTACTTCTTATAGATTATCGAAACAGTAATTAACCCATTCTCTCGTACGCTATTTTTAGACCCAGCCTCTTTGAATAAATCTAAAGGAGCATTTACTATAGAAAAGGATAGAATTGTGTAGTTTTGAAATGACATTGTAATAAATAGAGCATTTGCTCCATAGGAGTAAATGCTCTATTTATCACAATGGTTTCACAAATTGGCTTTTACAGAGGCGTTAAAAGGCATCAATATGTTGGAATGGGTTAAACCTTTCCATCATGTAAACACCTTTTCATGCCTTTGCAGGAGCCGTGGTCTGCTCTGTTTGCTTATTGAATAAAATACATGTGATGCAACAGATTCCTATAGGAGCAAATGCTCTATTAATTACAATGGTTTCACAAAGTGACTTTTACAGAGTCATCAAAAGTCGTCAATATGAGGAAATTGGTTAATCCTTTCATAATGATTGGACTGTGCTTTTAAGAATTGAAGCAGACAACTAAATACTCCAAGTACAGAATGTTGATATAGTCTACCTCTTGAAATCAGCCTTGTTTTGAAGTACTGATACAAAAGTTACTTTAAGTGAAATTCAATCATTGTTTTCTACTAATGTAGAAGAAAACTGGTACATGCAATATTTATTTGTCAGTGGCTGTATGAATGAGTCGCTTAGAGCACTGTAGAAGTGTCGAGCCTTGTTCTGCACCAGTAACCTGTCAAACTATTGAGTGGAGTCTTGTCTACTAATACGGAATATAGAAATATGCTGGCTTTTTATTTTGGCAATAAGAGACTGGATGTAGAAGATACTGGGTCCAGCTACCCTAATTACAAGAAGTATTGTATTCTCCCTAACCCTCTACTCCATAAATATTCATGTAAGAAATAATGACCTTATGAATATTAATTAGATTAATGGTTATAATAATAGCACATGTACATGAACACAAGAACTTTTGACCCTGGCATCATAACAGACCCTGATCAATTTTTGGAAATTTGGAAAAGATTGTGAACACTTATTTACAGATGAAAATCCTTTTTATCTTTTTCGCATAATACATTTTTCACTAAACAAAATTACGTCCAATCTTGAGACTATACCATCAATATTCTTTAAATGTTCAGCATGTGGTAATATGTACACTGGAGATCTGTTATAACGCAGACCGTTTTACCGCGGTATCCGATATAACGCGGGTGGTCCGTGTCGCCAAATTTATTTTTGTAAATACCTTATTTATAATATGATTGAATATCGCAATGAAACATAAAATAAACTTAGGTAAACTTATCCGCCCGCAGCAGGCTAAAGGATAAAAACAAACACTGGTCCCTACATAAACAATTGAAGACAATCTTACGTGTGAAAAACTGACAACTATCAACTTGTACATATGCCGCCATGAATGTAATACACACAGCTGATTACTGGCTCGTACCATGCGCTTGATGCCCAAATAGCACGGGAACCAGTAAAATCTTAATTGCATAACTTTCGTTACAAATTAATTGTGTGTATAATTAAGATGCGCGTGTACTGAATTTTTTCACTGTCAAAGCCATAAAAGTTCGCACTTTAATTATGAAAAACAAACATCATTAGAAATCTATACCCCTAACTCAGTGCGGGGTTGGAGGTTATATGCTAATGCAGAAAAGGGTGTGTACCCTTTGACCAATCAAATGAAATTTAAAACCCCAACAAATCACACGCGACATCACATGTGACCTTTCATTTTCTGAAAACAGTGACAGCCATGTTTATTGTTTTACACAGCAGGTTTAATCGGATTAGGGGTTTGACAGGCCCAGAGGCAATTACATCCCGTCAACAGGCTTGTTTTATGAAATATACGTGGTTGCTGGAAATCATACTCGATTTAATTTGTAATTTTGTATAATTACGTTGAACCTTTCTAGTACGTGAGTGGGCGGGGAAACAAAGTAAACAAGTCAGTTTCATTCGAAATTAGTTTATTTTAGGATGATGGGGGTTTATGTAAGTTTATGTAAGTACCCAGATAAAAAAAAAACGTTACAACGCGGTTCCATATATAACGCAGGTTGAATTTTATGTCCCCTGACACCCGCGTGTCTCCAGTGTATTGTTCTTTTATTTACTGATTAATTGTTATTTTTACATTTGTCGGAAAATAGCTCTAAAGCTAATGTTATTATGTTCTACATAACCGACTCGAAATAAAGCTTCTTGTATCTTGATGGCTTCCCTAGAAGTCATCATTCTGGTCTGAGTCTGCTCTGTTTGAGTTGGGGGCTAACAAATGTCACTACTGATGAATGCTCTCTTACTAAATGGGAGGGAGGGGGAACTAACGAGCAGTAAAACAACCCTAACCCTATATAATAACAATTAAATAAAGAAATGTAAGTTTTTCAAATTACAGGTGGTAGCTTAATGCAGACTGAAAACAATGCAGATAGCTCCCAAAGGAACTTTCTGTATTGCTTTCATTCTGCATTGAGCAATCACGTGTGTACAAGATGCAGAAAACTTCTTTTAAAAAAGGAGCTGTTTGACCTGGGTTTGCACTATTTGAATACTTAAGGTAACAAGGGTAAAAAGTATGCAAGAGTTTAAAATAGATTTTATGCCTCCATTTCTAAATAAGACATTTTTATGCCCCCGTCTTTAGGCGACGGGGGCATTAAGTTTTACCCTTGTCTGTCCGTACGTCCGACATTTTCGTCAGAGATTTCCTGGTTTGTGTAAAGTGAAATGATTTGATATTTGGTCTGAAGCATTATCATAGTGAGTTGTACGGTGTCTCCCCTTTTCAGGTCTGTCGTCCATCTACTTCCTGTTTGCCGAAATTTTGATTGAATTTTGGTGATTGTTTAATGACAAAAATTTTCTTCAAAGATTTCTTCACTTGTGTAAGCAGCAATTTGATGATGTTTGGTCTGAAGCATAATCATAATGAGTTGTACTGTGTCTTCTCTTTTCAGTTCTGTCATTCATCAACTTCCTGTTTGCCGATACTCTGATTGAATTTTGGTGATTGTTTAATGGCAAAAAATTTCGTCAAAGATTTCTTAGCCCATGTAAGGTGCAATGATTTGTTATTTAGTCTGAAGCATAATCATAGTGAGTTGTACCGGATCTCCCATTTTCAGGTCTGTTGTTCATCTACTTCCTGTTTGCCGAGACTTTGATTGAATTTTGGTGATTGTTTAATGAAAAATTTCTTGAAAAATTTCTTCACTTGTGTAAGCGGCAATGATTTTATATATGGTCTGAAGCATAGTCATAGTGAGTTGTTTTGTGTCTCCCATTTTCAGGTCCGTGATTCATCTACTTCCTGTTTGCCGACACTTTGATTGAATTTTGGTGTGATTTTGGTGATTGTTTAACAATCTTCTTCCTGTCTACGGTTATATTATTAGTAATTTATAAATGTAGTATATGCAGAATTATGAAAGTATTTGCTGATAGTAAATCATTGTGTCGCCAGCGTTTCGCAGAGGCAACATATATATGGATCACTATCCGTCTTGCACTGTCGTCGTCTCCAAATAATTTCTGTCACATTTTTCTCAGGATCCATACAGGCCAGCTTCCTGATATTTGGCGCACAGCATTAGTATGGAAAACTTTATTTTTGAATAGAGACTATATTAATGGATCAATTTCAATGCAGTTTAGAAAAAACCTGGCGGGGTCATCCGTGTCCCATGGACACATTTTCTTTTATTATGCCTTCATTTCTGAATATATTCTGTCTGTCTGTCACTTTTTTTGTGTCACATGTAGATACAAAGCATTTTACTTATAGTGAATATTTGTCATTAAATGAATTTGCGTATTTATAATGCAGCATTAACAGAGCTTAGTAATGGTTCATGATTTAGTGAACATTTGCAATTTTCAACTTGTGTTGTGGTTAATTATATTTGATAACTATATTTGAGTGTCATCAAGGAAACTTATAATTTGCTTGACTGTAACAATTTCAGATTGAACCCTTCTCCTTCAACCGCTTTAAAAGAAATATTTGCTCAGATTTACACCTGGTGCAGTTTAGTCTACATCTGATTTGAAAGAGCTTTTGAGAAACTGTTGACAGAATGTCAAACAGGTATGATTCTGAAGAGACATCAAGTTACTTTGCATCTCATCTGGATCCAAACTGTTTGCAAATAAGAGTGAAGTCAGAGTTAGTGGAGGGAGGTGTAGATGCATGATAGAGCTGTTGGCAGATATAAATATTTGCTCATTTTATAATGTTTCTATGTAACTTTAATATTGATAAATCGTAACAATTGATGACATATTTTGCAGCTATGATAAAAAAAGGTATAGAGCTGCATTTCAGTGCAAATACACAGCTTTTGAAACTGCAATTATGACGGGCCAATTAGACAATGAAGTGTCAGTAGAATCGTAACACAATAATGCTGTCTCGTTACTGCCTCTTGGGTTTCCCTGTTGAAGTAGCATTTAACACAACTGAACACATAAAATGAAACAGCTGCCGGGAAAAGATCAAATATTTAACTTGTTCTTCTTTTGTTGACTCTCCCGAGCCTCTGCGGATCATCTGTCTGATCCGTAACCTGATGTAGCCTTCTCTCAGTAGTTATTTATGGTCACATGACACTAGCCAGCCAATGGGTGACTAGGATGCTGGTATTTCCAGACAATCAATGATTGACTTGTTTACTCAATCAGTCAATAATAGGAAGACATGGCTATGATGCTGATAAAACCGTTAACTCTCTGCAATATTGCATAATTGTAGACTAAAGGTTTTATGGAAAGGCCGAGATTCAAGTAGTGGTGTATGTGAAACCATGCAGAGCTACAGATAACGATGCATACCCAAATACTAAAATCGTCACTCTTACACGAAACCCTATACTGTGACCACTCTAAAATCATCTCTTCGAGACGATTCTAAAGAGTGGTCACAGTATAGGGTTTGGTGGAGAAATGAAGGAGCTTATTATTGAAAATGTTTAAATTTACCAATCTTATCTGGAGCTCTGTGAGACACTGCATAGTATTGATGCTGTTTGTTGGAAGATCCTTGTGAAAAGTTCAAGATTGATTCATTATTGCAGACTTCAAAGATTTGTACATTTTCTTTTGCCCTAGTTGCCATAAGTATTCAGACACCCAATCTTCCCCTTTCATTCTGATTGTAAAACTGAATAATTGAATTTGGCACCATTTTAGTTTCACATTGCTTTGACACTCAGTCGGTAGTTTATCAAAACTTTGAACGTATCTGGAGTACTGGTAAGCTGATATCATTAACATCTTTACAATTAGAGTAAACCCAGATGAGATGGCTCCTGTAGGGTGGGAACTGTATAGGGGGCCTCTGTGGTCAACTGGTTATGGTCGCTTAGCTCCTCACTGCTGTAGTTCAAATCCTGGCCTCGGCATTTGATAGACTTCTAGCTGGCTTGTGGTAAAGTCACTGCATGTTTCTACCCAGGTGTTCAGGTTGTTCCAATATAGAGTCGTCCTCCACCTGTAATTAGCTTGATGTCATGATATACTATTTAAGCGACATAAAATCCCAATTATAGAAAGAAAACCACTTAACACATTCCCTCATATTGAGGCTTAGTAAATGTCACATTTTGAAACCATTGTGATAAATAGAGCATTTGCTCCATAAGAGCAAATGCTCTATTTATCACAATGGTTTCAAAACAACACAATTCTAAATGTTTCCTTTTCTCTCGAAAGTGCTCCTTTTCAGTAGATTTATTCAAAGAGGTTGAATCTAAAAATAGCCTATGAGGTAATGGGTTAACAGCAGCTAACTGTATGATATACAGTATGGCCTCTTTGAAAGCTGAGTCTGTGATGCTTAGTCCTATACTTCATGAATATTCTTGTAATGAATGTCTATAATGGAACATGAATATAGGACATCTTGGACATATCAGAAATTGTACAATCAGATCTAGGTTATTCCATTAGCAAACAGAGCAAACCCAGATCAGGCGGCTCCTATGAGCTGTGTGATCTGGGTCTACTCTATTTGCAAAGGTCTTAAAAGGTGTAAATATGGAGCAAAGGGTTAATGCTGATTAAAAGTGATGAAGAAGGCCCCTATGGAAGCTTTCCGCACAACATTCATCTGACATTAAGCTACCACCTGTCTTTAAAATACCGAATTAGACTTCTTTAGGGGCCATTGTATGGAGGTTTTTATTTATTTAACATCACTTTTACATTGTTACTAAACAAAACAAAACTGCAGGGATGCAGGGGATGTCATCTCGTAAATGTAAAATGCCTGTAAAGCCGAGTTTCTTGGTTTTTGATGTGATATGTATTGCCCCAGCTCTGAAGGTTTCTGTGCTGGAGTTATGGCAGGATGACGAGACCATGAGCCATCAAATCGCAGAGTTACATCACCAGGAAGCTATAAATGGAAATAAAACCTGTGCACTACATCAGTCGTTTTTTTACCTGCAAGATCAGCTTTAATCTTTGTGCGCTAAGTAATTGTTGTCTGCAAAAAATGTTGTCTGCTGCAAATTCTCAAAAGTAATTTTTACACCCCCACAAATGAAGTTTTGGGGGGGGGTATACTGGAGTCACCATGTCCGTCCGTTTGTCCGGCCGGCCAGCTTGTCCGAATCATAACTTCCAAAGTATAAAAGCTATTGACTTCAAGCTTCATATACAGATAGATCACATTGACCGCAAGTGCAGTGCACAAGGTTTGTAACTCTGTCTTCAGTATTTTTTGAGTTATTGCCCTTTGTTACTTTTCTCAAAATCTGGCTTGTCTGGATCATAACTTTCAAAGTATAAAAGCTATTGACTTCAAGCTTCATATACAGATAGAACACATTAACCACAACTGCAGTGCACAAGGTCACTAACTCTGTCTTCAGTATTTTTTGAGTTATTGCCCTTTGTTATATTTGTCAAAATCTGGTTTGTCCAGATCATAACTTTAAACGTATAAAAGGTTTTGATTTCAAACTTCATATACAGATATATCACATTGACCACAAGTGCAGTGCACAAGGTTCGTAACTCTGTCTTCAGTATATTTGGAGTTATTGCCCCTTGTTATTTTTCTCAAAATCTGGCTTTGCCGGATCATAACTTTTATAATACAGTATAACCTTGGTTATCCGAAACCTATTGCATCCGACAAACTAATCTATCCGACAGCAATGTTTGGTCCCGAACATTTCCTTCTTTGTTCTATGTAATTAAAACCTTGGTTTTACGGATCCTCGCATAACCGTTATCCGACACTGTTTGGAGGTCCCAATGTGATAATTGCAGCATTTTTCACACCTGCGCATCCGACGTTGACGGTTGTATTGAATTGGGACCACCTATAACTGAGCAGTTATCGCTTCCGCGATATTTTGGGTACAGGCTAAATCTAAAATTACAGGTTATTATCGTTGTGATCACACACTTAATCCATGTAAATAGAAAACATGTATAGTTTGAATAACGTTAGGTGTAAACTCGATCTGAAATAAAATGTACTTTACTTGTTCAGCCAGATCTAACTGTTGCAAATAATTTGCATACAGATGAGATGCAGAATTGCTGGGCGTCTCATCTGGATCCAAATTGTTAGACACACTGATATTTATCTGGGTACTTACATAAACTTACATAAACCCCCTCATCCTAAAATAAAGAAATTTCGAGCGAAACTGACTTGTTGATAGGATGTCAAATTTTGCGTAAGGGAGAAAAATGTTAATTGCCTCTTGGCCTGTCACAAACCCCTAATCCGATTACAATTTGCTGTGTTAAAACAATAAATATGCCTGTCGCTGTTTTCAAAAAATGAAAGGTCACCGTTTTCAGAAAATGAAAGGTCACATGTGATGTCGCTTGTGATTTATTGGGGTTTTAAATTGCATTTGACTGGTCAAAGAGTACACACCCTTTTCTACATTAGCATAAAATTATAACCTCCAACCCCGCTCTGAGTCAGGGTTTAGATTTCTAATGATGTTTGTTTTTTCATAAACACCCGACGCCATGCAATTAAAGTAACGTGCACACAAACTTCTCAACACCCCATATTGGCACATTTAACAGGTAAAAGAGTTGAAAGGATTATCAGGCCATCGATTATAATCTTCCCCTTAGGCCAATGTCAAAGCTTGGTTTATTTTGTTCACTTCCGACATAACGAAATACACCGACGCGGCCAATCTATGCACTTTCCCAACATAACGGAAGTTTCCGAAGCGGTCACGATATTTCGATCGACGATTTCCGTAATGTCGGAAAGTTACGATGCGCAGCCTCCATTTTGACAGTTGAGTCATCTGAAAGTGTGTATTGGGTTTTCACACTTTTCAATCGGGCCACCAGGCTGTCTGCTGGCCGTCTAATGGGGTTGAAATATAGGGTTTGGGGTGAAATATGGCGTATGTTTCATTGCGATATTCAATCATATTATAAGGTATTTACACCAAAAAAAAATATTTCGGCGACACAGACCACCGGATACCTCAGTAAAACGGTCCTCGGTATAACAAAGTTCCAGTGTGCATTTATTTTCATAAACTTTCAGAATTGCTGCACTCATTTTTCCTACATTTACGTAGCGTGCAGAATGTTAACATTTGATTCTAACAGGTTTTATGCCGAATGTAAATAAATATCAACAGTCAATGTTTATCGTCGTTGTATATTAATATTTCTCTTCCGATTTTGAACAACCGACACACCGATGCATCCGACAGTTTCAGGCGGTCCGAAGGTATGTCGGATAACCAAGGTTATACTGTATTATAAAAGCTATTGACTTCAAACTTCATATACAGATAGACCACATTGCCCACAAGTGCATTGCACAAGGTCCATAACTCTGTCTTCAGTATTTTTGGAGTTATTGCCCTTTGTTATTTTTCTCAAAATCTGGCTTGATTTAATAATTGAAATTTTTTTCAGACCTTCTCTGTCATACCTCAACAGAACTTTTTTTATGCCCCCAAAGCTAGGCTTTGGCGGCATATAGTGATCGCACCGTGCGTGTGTGGGTGGGTGTGTGTGTGTGTGGGTGTGTGGGTGGGTGGGTGTGTGTGTGTGTGTGGGTGTGTGTACATTTTGTCCGGAGTATATTTCCTTTGTCACATCAGCTACGGATACCAAATTTGGTGTGTGAGTTCATCTTGGGATGGGGGAGTGTCGCGTACCATTTTCATGTCACTGTGACCTTGACCTTGACCTTTGACCTTGATTTTACAAAAAGCTTGTCCGGAGCATATCTCCTTTACCTTACCAGCTACAGATTCCAAATTTGCTGTGTGAGTTCATCTTGGGATGGCGGAGTGTCGCGTACCATTTCCAGGTCACTGTGACCTTGGCCATGACCTTTGACCTTGATTTTAAAAAAAGCTTATGCCTTACCAGCTACAAAAAGCTTGTCCGGAGTATATCTCCTATACCTTACCAGCTAAGGATTCCAAATTTGGTGTGTGAGTTCATCTTGGGATGGAGGAGTGTTGCGTACCATTTTCAGATCACTGTGACCTTGACCATGACCTTTGACCGATTTTACAAAAAGCTTGTCCGGAGCATATCTCCTTTACCTTACCAGCTACAGATTCCAAATTTGCTGTGTGAGTTCATCTTGGGATGGCGGAGTGTCGCGTACCATTTCCAGGTCACTGTGACCTTGACCTTGACCTTTGACCTCGATTTTAAAAACCGCTTATACCTTACCAGCTACAAAAAGCTTGTCCGGAGTATATCTCCTATTCCTTACCAGCTAAGGATTCCAAATTTGGTGTGTGAGTTCATCTTGGGATGGAGGAGTGTCTCGTACCATTTTCAGATCACTGTGACCTTGACCATGACCTTTGACCGATTTTACAAAAAGCTTGTCCGGAGCATATCTCCTTTACCTTACCAGCTACAGATTCCAAATTTGGTGTGTGAGTTCATCTTGGGATGGCGGAGTGTCATGTACCATTTCCAGGTCACTATGACCTTAACCTTGACCTTGACCGATTTTACAAAAAGCTTGTCCAGAGCATATCTCTTATACCTTACCAGATACGGATTCCAAATTTGGTGTGTGAGATCACCTTCAGATGGCGGAGTGTCGCGTACCATTTTCAGGTCACTGTGACCTTGACCTTGACCTTGGACCTCAATGTTACAAAAAAGGTTGTCCAGAGAATATCTCCTATACCTTACCAGCTACGGATTCCAAATTTAATGTGTGAGTTTATCTTGGGATGACGGTGTGTCGCGTACCATTTTCAGGTCACTGTGACCTTGACCTTTGACCTAGATTTTACACAAAGCTTGTCCGGAGCATTTTTCCTATACCTTACCAGCTACGGATTCCAAATTTGATTTGTGAGTTCATCTTGGGATGGCGGAGAGTCGTGTACCATTTTCAGATCACTGACCTTGACCTTGACCTTTGACCTCAATTTTACAGTCCGGAGCATATCTTCTATATCTTACCAGATACAAAAAGCTTGTCCAGAGCATATCTCCTATACCTTAAACGTTGACAATCAACCCAGGGTCCTTTTTAACGTTGAGAATGACTTAGGGTCCTTTTTAACTAAGTTTTGACGCTTGACTCTTTTCTTAGCTATCATAATCCAAAGGTTCTGTTTCTAATGTTAAGAACTGACTCCTGTGTCATTTTTAACAGCATCAAAATTTCATGTTACACCTGCATTACATTGTATTGTTTTTCCGCCAAAATGCATTTCGGTGTCAAACACTTTGGGGGCATTTGTCACCCGTGACGACTCTCTTGTTTAATTTTGCAGTATTGTTGACACACACCCTTCCCCCCCCCCCGAACTTTTTTTAATTTTGCAGTATTGTTGACACACACCCTCTTCCCCCCCCCCCCCCCCCCCCCCCCCCCCCCCCCCAATCTTTGTGTCAAATGTGCTAGTGGGGATTCACCTTTACTCACCTTTAGTGGTAGTTCTAGTGTGTTCTTTTCTCTTCAAAAATATTGGTAGAGGAATTCAACTTTTTGGACTGAATAATTACTTGAATCTTAATTACTCTTAACCCTTTCCTCTGTAGGCTATTTTTTGACCCAACCTCTTTGAATGAATCTACCCAAAAGGAGCATTTTCAAGAGAAAAGTAAATTTTAGAATTGTGTAGTTTAAAACCATTAAAACCTATCGGAGCAAATGCTGTATTCATCACAATGGTTTCAAGAAGTGGTTATTACAGAGGCGTAGAAAGGTGTATTTATGGGGAAAGGGTTAAGTAACAAATTTGAATGAATACTGTTGAATTTTCGAAGTGAAATGGTCCATCACTGTTTATCCCTTTGCTCCATAAATAAGGAAGCTGTCTGATACGGGTCTACTGTGTAACTAGTAGCAAATAGTGTACAGCCTGACAAAAGAGTCCATCAGAACCTGTTTTATCTGAGTCGGCACTATTTTCCTATGTTGGGCTGTCTGAATACTTTGGATAATTAGGTACTGCAGTAGAGCTCCAGATAAGATGCGTAAATGTAAACATTTTCAACAACAGCTTCTTTTTATCTGCACCAAACCCTATACTGTGACCACTCTTTAGAACCATCTCAAAGAGACGATTCAAAAGAGTGGTCACAGTCTAGGGTTTGGTGGAGAAATGACGATTTTAGAATTTGGGTACGCACCTTTATCTGTAGCCCTGCTGCAGCATCTCGCAGGGAAATTTCTGAACAAAAAGTGCAAAAACTTCAGACGCAGATGAGATGTAGAGTTTCTAAGTATCTCATCAAGATCGAAACTGTTCGACATTCAGATATACGTAAGAAAGGTTTTTGCCGACAGCAGGGTTGTTTTGAATGATTGACATAAATTTGCTTTCTTATTTGATAAGAGATTTCGAATGTTGTGTAAACATTGAATGGGGCGGTCAGTGCCTCGTTTATGCTTAAGATTCTATTTCCTAGACAGCAAGTCCCAAATGGGGCACATTTTGGTATTGTGATTTGAAAACAAATCATTGTAATGTTCAATATCCCCATTGCTTATTTATAACAGTGTAAAACAACTGAGAACCTGATGGACATATTTATTGATACATTGCCTGAACTGGTTCTTAACCCTTTCCTTCATATAAAAGCCTTTTCACGCCTTTGCAAACGGAGTAGACCTAGATCAGACAGCTCCTATTAGGGCTGTCTGATCAGGATCTGCTCTGTTTGATTCTAGAATTATAATAGATCTGACTCTACGATTTCTACCAATACCAGCATATCCTCAGTACATCATGCCATAGATATCCTCAGTACATCATGCCATAGATATCCTCAGTACATTATGCCATAGATATCCTCAGTACATTATGCCATAGTAAAAATTATGATGATGATTATTCATGATGTCATTATTAGTCCCCCACCGGTTACCGGTTGGGGGACTATAGGTTTTCTCGATTCCGTCCGTCAGTCCGTCTGTCTGTCCGTCCGTCTGTCATGCTTCTTGTCCGGGCCAAATCTCCTACAAAGTTATGCCAAATTCATTATAACTTCACACATTGAAGAAGCATGATGAGGGCTAGTGTCATGCACAAGGGCCATAACTCTAGCATCAATATTTTTGGAGTTATCCCCCTTTTACATATTTTTTTGTCCGGACAATAACTCTTTATCTACTTGTTCAATTGATTTGAAACTTCACATATGGAACAATCATGATGAGGGGTAGTGTCATGCACAAGGGCCATAACTCTAGCATCAATATTTTTGGAGTTATTCCCCTTTTTCATATCGAGGGTTTGGTGCAAAACTATTCTAACTCCTTCACAAAGTGAAGGAGTTAGAATAGTTTTGCACCAAGCCCACGATATTTTCTTGTCAGTCCGTCTGTCACGCTTCGTGTCCGGACCATATCTCCTACAAAGTTAGGCCAAATACATTATAACTTCACACATTGAAGAATCATGATGAGGAGTAGTGTCATGCACAAGGGCCATAACTCTAACATCAATACTTTTGAGTTATTCCCCTTTTTCATATTTTTTGTCCGGACAATAACTCTTTTATCTACTGGTTCAATTGATTTGAAACTTCACATGCACAAGGGCCATAATTCTAGCATCTATATTTTTGGAGTAATTCCCCTTTTCATATTTTCTTGTCCAGTTAATAACTCTTTATGTACTGGTTCAATTGATTTGAAACTTCTCATATGGAACAAGCATGATGAGGTGTAGTGTCATGCACAAGGGCAATAACTCTAGCATTAATATTTTTGGAGTTACTCCCCTTTTTCATATTTTCTTGTCGGGACAATAACTTTTTATTTACTGATTCAATGTATGAAAGTAGGTACTAATACCATTCAGGTGGTTATGTATATACCATGGTCAATCACACCATAACTAATTTCTCCATGAATATTCAATAGGTATGAAAATTTGAAATAAACATAGAACAGGGAAAGGGTTAAATGATCTCTGAGTATCAATCTGCTGTAACTGGTGACACAAAAACTGGGTGAAACTCTTAAAACATGTTGAAGCCATGGCATTAGTTTAAACCCATGGAATGATGATACATCAATTGTTTTTCTCTCAACAACCTTATGAAGACAAAATTAATATGGTCTATTTTAGGCATCAAACCTAGAGATGTTGAGTGTGTATCACTGATCAACTCTTATGAATAGTGGTCCTCTTTCAATATGTCCCTCTGCATAACACCTTTTTATGCCCCCCCCCCCCCCCCCCCCCCCCAATAGAGCAAAATTCTATGAAACTCTATTTATCACAGTGATTTCAAAAAGCACAAGATAAGGATCATTACTTATGTGTCATTACATTTTGAGTTATTCCCCTTTTCTAACATTTTCCCTAGCAGGTGACGTGTTCCTTCGTACTCTCTGACTATTATCACAAATTCCACAATCTAATTAAAGAATGGTAATAACTGTTTTACAGTCTTATGTCTCGTGAAATCTTAGATTTTCACATACACTAATTACTGTAAGCATTCAGATAGATAAACTTGGGCAAACTGTGCAAACCCAGATCAAACTGTGCTTGAAGTAACAGTTTGATCAGGGTCAACACTATTTACTACTTAGTCAATCTATTTTAAGTAATTAAAATGGTTCCAGATTAGCTTATTCAGCTTACAAACAGGAAGAGAGAGAGACTAGATTGGGTGTCCAAATTCTTGGGGTAAACAAAATAGGTTACCATAATTCCGGAATATTACACAGCACATAGTATAGACTGGAAAAGATTGCATGTCCTTTCGCTTGAAGTTATTCCTGTAGTTGATCATCTTTAGTTCTGGCTTTCTGCAGAGAGCAATAATACAAATTTATAGCTGAGGCTTAATGCAGGCATCCTCAAGTGCCGAATCTCAAAATATAAAGGGCATGCTCTTATTCCCTCAACTTTCAGAACTCAACTGGCGATTTGTGTTAACCGCTGCAAAAAGGTTAGATCCAGATGAGACACTGAGTAAATATGTGTCTCATCAGGATCTAAACTGTTTGACACTGACACTGAGTAAATATGTGTCTCATCAGGATCTAAACTGTTTGACACTGAGTAAATATGTGTCTCATCAGGATCTAAACTATTTGACACTCTGACACTGAACAGTAAGTCTCATAAGGATTTAAACTGTTTGACACTCTGACACTGAACAGTAAGTCTCATCAGGATTTAAACTGTTTGACACTCTGACACTGAACAGTAAGTCTCATCAGGATTTAAACTGTTTGACACTCTGACACTGAACAGTAAGTCTCATCAGGATCTAAACTGTTTGACACTCTGACACTGAACAGTAAGTCTCATCAGGATTTAAACACTCTGACACTGCTTTTTTTTTTTATAAGAAATGGAAGAATAATGAACTTTCTGAATTTATGCAAATGGCATAACAGGTCATAATATAGAATGTTAATCTTTTATCTCATAGATACACTTTTTAATGGCTTTGCAAATAGAGTAGACCCAGAACAGACAGCTCCTATTAGAACTGTCTGATGAGGGTCTGCTCTGTTTGCTTATGAAATTTGATATATCTTGCTCTACAGTTTCTACCAATACCCAAAACTCCTTTATTTTATGACAAACAGTACAGACCCTGATCAGACAGTACAGACCCTGATCAGACAGTACAGACCCTGATCAGAGGGCTCTCACGCTGTTTACAGAGGTCTTGTACTTTGTTCCACACTTTAAGGCTTAACTCTTTGCACACTAACACCTGGGAGCTTTGAATTAACCCAGTACAGATAAAAGTGCTTACTCAAAATACTAAAGTCAGCATTTCTCCACCAAACCCTATATTCGTGACCACTCTTTAGAATCGTCTCTTTGAGACGATTCGAAAAAGTGGTCACAATATAGGGTTTGGTGGAGAAATAAAGAAGTTATTCTTGAAAATGTTTTAGTTTATGCATCTTATTTGGAGCTCTGTAACCTATACAAACAGTTTGGATCCAGATTAGACACAAAGTGAATCTGTCTCATCAGGGTCTATACTGTTTGATGCTCAGGATTCGTTTGCAGAGAACAATTGCTTAGTGTGCAAAAAACAAATTACCATCATACCGGTTTAGATGTCACTTTTAATGAGTTCATGTGTTTTTTTATTGGTATTTTATTTCATTTTCTCATGCAGAGAATTTCTTTAAAATAAAAAGCTAATTTGTGTTTATTCTTCTGATCAAAACAACAGTGGTATTGGCTTACAGCTTTGATCAAGGTCAGTGCCAGGTCAGTGTTTAGCCCTTTCCTCCATGAATATGCATGTAAGAAATAATGACATCATGAATATTAATTAGATTAGTTTGTTATAATATTAGTTGGACACAGGAAATTTTGACAGTGGCAGAAACTTTAGAATCATATCTATATTATATCATAAGCAAACAGAGCAGACCCTGATCAGGTGGTCTTTCCACAATGTACAAATAAGGAACCTGGGTGGATGGGTGTGTTTCGGGGGTGGGGGATTTCTTTAGCCTTTGGCTTACAGTAATTGTTGTTATGTTTGAATATTCAGTATTCAAAAAGATGAAAGATATAAAATAGTCTCTACTTGCAACAGGTTTTAAAAATGCCAAAAAATTACATAAATCTTTTGTTTATATGCTGAAAAAAGGTATATCACAAGAAAACCAATGGAATAAATGCTTAAGAAGATAAAATTATCATGTGTTTGATATTGAAGACCCAATGTTATTGGCCAATGTTGACTAATAATATTTTGTTGTATAACAAAAGCTTATAATTATGTATCGATGAAAACGGTTTATTTTTTTATCTCAGGGGCATTTTTCGATATAAGTTTATGTTTATTTAACCCTTTCCTCCATAAATACGCCTTTCTACGCCTCTGTAATAACCACTTCTTGAAACCATTGTGATAAATAGAGCATTTACTCCTATAAGAACAAAATTTTATGCTCTATTTATCACAATGGTTTCAAACTACAGAATTCTAAAATTTTACTTTTCTCTAGTAAATGCTCCTTTTGGGTATATTCATTCCAAGTGGATGGATCTAAAAATAGCCTATGGAGGAATGGGTTAAGGCTGAATTTTCAAAATGGAATGGTCGATCATTATTAACTCATGTGAATTTTGTCCATGTTTAGTATATCTTCAGAGATCATGTTACTAATGTGACATGAGTTTTACCTAGTAGTCCAGAGATCTTGACAGTCGTACATGACAACTATTAGTCTTTACGATTGGCTTTCATAATGGTCTCTTGTTGTAGATGTTAGCCACAAATAGACATTTACCTGTTCTATGCTAGGAGCAAATTAGTGGTGCTTCTGAAAGCAGTTAGGATCCAAATTCAATTGCCCAGTAAGTGCGCATCTCAATAGGATCCAGACTGTTTGCATTCGGATTCTATATTTTTTCAAATGGAAGAGAGTTGATTCGTGCAGTTATAATAATAAAGAAGTTGGAGACAAAGACTCATTGTTTGTTCTGCATGCTAAAGGTTGTTTGTAATACAACTAATAATGCACACTTTTCTGTACCAGTCGTTATTAAACGTGGACAGTAGTATCATGTTTCTTCCTCATCTATAATGTCTCCAACCCATTAGCCGTTTAATCCATGGATACACCTTATAATGCTTCTACAAACAGAGTAGACACAGATCAGATGGCTCCTGTAGACACAGATCAGATGGCTCCTGTAGACACAGATCAGATGGTTCCTGTAGAAGCTGTCTGGTCAATGTCTGCTCTGTTTGCTGATAAAGTAGTTGAGTGATTCTAAAGTTTCTGTGTTGATATGTCATTGTAAAAGTTCATGCAACTAATATTTATTGTGTCTTACATAGAGTAAAAGGATTAATGTGGAATGTTAAAAGTGGAATAGTCTGTCAGTGATTAACCCATTACCTTATAGGCTATTTTTAGATACAACCTCTTTGAACAAATCTACCGAAAAGGAGCATTAACTAGAGAAAAGGAAATTTTTTAGAATTTTGTAGTTTGAGACCATTGTGGTAAATAAAGCATTTGTTCCTATAGGATCAAATGCTCTAATTATCACAATGGTTTCACAAAGTGAGTTTTACAGAGTCATCAAAAGTCGTCAATATGAGGGAATGGGTTAAATGGTAGAGTCAGTCCAGTTAGAGATCAGTGAGGAAATTACTAGTAGGATTTTAACTGACAAACAGAGCAGACTCTGATACGATGGATCCTTCAGGAGCCCTTTGATCTGGATTTACATTGTCTGAAACTGTCATTAAACTTGTTTCCCACGAGGGAAAATGTGGTGACTGACCTGAGATCAAACCTGTTTGTCACACAGGCTCAACTTCTGCAAAAAAAATTGGAGAGAAAATTAATTGTTCTGATAATGTTGCAGATAACAATTGAGCAACAACAATTGAGCTGACAACAAAATTAATTAGCATGGGTATTTCCTTGAAAACCCATTGAAGAAATAAGGTCTAGTTGGTATCTAGAGTAACTTGGCATCCAATCAGAGTAACTTGGCATCCAATTAGGAGTATATTGGCCTCCAATCAGAGTAACTTGGCATCCAATCAGTCATAACTTTTGACACTTTTTGTGTTTGTTTTTTTAATGAAACAAGAGAAAAGATTGAAGCAGAGGACCTAACTTCAGGTTTTATCTTTAATCGAAGTATTTATTTTCTATAAGATGACTACTTTGTTTGTAGAAGACAAGTATCTTTGTTTGCTACTGGGACCAATGATAAAGCTGACTTTCCAAGGTCTGGATTTTTGACAATTGTGAATAATGTTGGATTGTAAATCTTTTTGGAAATGTATATGGAAACCGTAGCTGACATGTTTGTAAGTAATGTTGCACTCTCTTACTTTGTTCTGTTCTTTTTCACCATGACAGTGGTTTGAATTCACCAAACAGCAAATGACTTTAGTTGCAATTAAATTCAGTCAGCAAGACGTCTGCTGTACTAACAGTTTAACCCATTCCTCCATAGGCTATTTTTAGACCCAACCTCTTTGAATGAATCTACCCAAAAGGAGCATTTACTAGAGAAAACGAAACTTTTAGGATTTTGTAATTTGAAACCATTGTGATAAATAGAGCATTTGCTCCACAATGGTTTCAAGAAGTGGTTATTAAAGAGGCGTAGAAAGGCGTATTTAAGGAGGAAAGGGTTAATTCAGTCAGTAAAATCAAGCAGTTTGATCAGGGTCTACACTATTTGCTACTATGTCAGCCTATTTTAAGTGATCAATCTGGTGCCAGCTTGATCTGTTAAACTTTACAAACCAGTGGAATGGAGAAATTGGTTGTCAGAATATTTAGGGTAAATTTATTAATTTTTTAAGAAGAATGTAACAAGAATTTGTAGTCATTGTTTTATTTGATTGTTAGATATGTCTTTAAGAATAATAAAAGACTTGCAAAGTTGCACTAAAGTCAAATATTAACCTAACTGACTTACCCTAAATATACAAGAGTACAGAGAGTACAGAATACAATAATATACTAGAGTACAGAATACAATGATATACAAGAGTACGGAATACAGAAATATACAAGAGTACAGAATACAATGATATACAAGAGTAGAGAATACAGTTATATACAAGAGCACAGAATACAGTAATATACAAGAGTACAGAATACAGTAATATACAAGAGTACAGAATACAGTAATATACAAGAGTACGGAATACAGTAATATACAAGAGCACAGAATACAATAATATACAAGAGTACAGAATACAATAATATACAAGAGTACTGAATACAGTTATATACAAGAGCACAGAATACAGTAATATACAAGAGTAGAGAATACAGTTATATACAAGAGCACAGAATACAGTAATATACAAGAGTACAGAATACAGTTATATATACTAGAGTACAGAATACAATAATATACAAGAGTACAGAATACAGTAATATACAAGAGTACAGAATACAGTTATATATACTAGAGTACAGAATACAATAATATACAAGAGTACGGAATACAGTAATATACAAGAGTACAGTAATTTGCGAGAGTACAGAATACAGTAATATACAAGAGCACAGACTACAATAATATACAAGAGTACAGAATACAATAATATACAAGAGTACAGAATACAGTAATATACAAGAGTACAGAATACAGTTATATATACTAGAGTACAGAATACAATAATATACAAGAGTACGGAATACAGTAATATACAAGAGTACAGTAATTTGCGAGAGTACAGAATACAGTAATATACAAGAGCACAGAATACAATAATATACAAGAGTACAGAATACAATAATATACAAGAGTACTGGATACAGTTATATACAAGAGCACAGAATACAGTAATATACAAGAGTAGAGAATACAGTTATATACAAGAGCACAGAATACAGTAATATACTAGAGTACAGAATACAATAATAAGAGTACAGAATACAATAATTAGCAAGATTACAGAAGTTATATACAGGAGTACAGAATGCAATAATATACAAGAGTACAGAATGCAATAATGTACAAGAGTACAGAATACAGTAATTTACAAGAGTACAGAATACAGTAATAAACAAGAGTACAGAATACAGTAATGTACAAGAGTACAGAATACAGTTATATAAATAATACAAGAGTACAGAATACAGTAATATACAAGGGCACAGAATACAGTAATATACAAGAGTACAGAATAAAATAATATACAAGAGTATGGAATACAGTAATAAACAAGAGTACAGCATACAGTGATAAACGAGAGTACAGCATACAATAATATACAAGAGTACATAATACAATAATATACAAGAGTACGGAATACAGTAATAAACAAGAGTACAGTAATTTACGAGAGTACACGGTAATATACAAGAGCACAGAATACAATAATATACAAGAGTACAGAATACAGTAATAAACAAGAGTACAGCATACAGCAATATACAAGAGTAGAGAATACAGTTATATACAAGAGTACAGTAATATACAAGAGTAAGGAATACAGTAATATACAAGAGCACAGAATACAGTAATATACAAGAGCACAGAATACAGTAATATACAAGAGTAGAGAATACAGTAATATACAAGAGTAGAGAATACAGTTATATACAAGAGTACAGAATACAGTAATATACAAGAGTAGAGAATACAGTTATATACAAGAGTACAGTAATATACAAGAGTAAGGAATACAGTAATATACAAGAGCACAGAATACAGTAATATACAAGAGCACAGAATACAGTAATATACAAGAGTAGAGAATACAGTAATATACAAGAGTAGAGAATACAGTTATATATACAAGAGCACAGAATACAGTAATATACAAGAGTACGGAATGCAGTAATATACAAGAGGACAGAATACAATAATAAACAAAGAGTACAGAATACAATAATTAACAAGAGTACAGAAGTTATATACAGGAGTACAGAATGCAATAATATGCAAGAGTACAGAATACAGTAATATACAAGAGTACAGAATACTATTAGTTACATGGTTATTTGGCAGGGTGTACGGGCTAGTATGACCGGGTTAGATCCCGTATTTCCTGAGGCGTTAGCCGAAGGAAATACGTGGTCTAACCCGGTCATACCGGCCCGTACACCCTGCCAAATTACCATGTAACGAATTTATTACCAGTCAGAGATCCGATTTACCTAATTAAGAAACCAACAACTGTTTATTTGCTGACATTAGATCTCTAATTATATTACGACATGACAAGGAAAACATGATGTCATCACAGAGCAAATATGACATCGTCTCAGAGCAATTTCGAAAGAGGAATTCAAACTTCACTTGTAAACATTTGAGTTTAACTGAGAAGTTGATAGTGTCAAATTGAGGAACATACGAGGAACAGATTTTTACCTTTGTTATCAATTAATTGGTCATAATCCGTCCAGAATTAATGGAGTAAGGACGGTATGAAATTTCGAATCTACGCTAAAAACAAAAACAAAACTAATGACGTCACGCGTCAAATTTGAATTCTGTATTCTCCGTGGAAGACGCCTAATACGATTCTGTACACCCCGGCAATCTTTGGCAAACTGACCAATCAAATTCAAAGGATTTACACTGACTGGTAATAAAGTTATATACAAGAGTACAGAATACAGTAATATACAAGAGTACAGCATACAGTAATATACAAGAGCACAGAATACAATAATATACAAGAGTACGGAATACAGTAATATACAAGAGTACAGAATACAGTAATATACAAGATTATGGAATACAGTAATATACAAGAGTACAGAATACAGTAATATACAAGAGCACAGAATGCAGTTATATACAAGAGTAGAGAATACAGTTATATACAAGAGTACAGAATACAATAATATACAAGAGCACAGAATGCAGTTATATACAAGA
This sequence comes from Azorinus chamasolen, assembly GCA_963576725.1. NCBI lineage: Eukaryota > Metazoa > Mollusca > Bivalvia > Cardiida > Solecurtidae > Azorinus > Azorinus chamasolen. Next base: position 38,666,989 of record OY755251.1, read on the forward strand.
GTACGGAATACAGTAATATACAAGAGCACAGAATACAATAATATACAAGAGTACGGAATACAGTAATATACAAGAGTACAGAATACAGTAATATACAAGATTATGGAATACAGTAATATACAAGAGTACAGAATACAGTAATATACAAGAGCACAGAATGCAGTTATATACAAGAGTACGGAATACAGTAATATACAAGAGCACAGAATACAATAATATACAAGAGTACGGAATACAGTAATATACAAGAGCACAGAATACAATAATATACAAGAGTACAGAATACAATAATATACAAGAGTACGGAATACAGTAATATACAAGATTATGTAATACAGTAATATACAAGAGTACAGAATACAGTAATATACAAGAGTACAGAATACAATAATATACAAGAGTACGGAATACAGTAATAAACAAGAGTACAGCATACAATAATTTACGAGAGTACAGAATACAGTAATAAACAAGAGTACAGAAGTTATAGACAGGAGTACAGAATACAGTAATAAACAAGCTTACAGAGTACAGAATAAATACACAAGAATACAGAATACAGTAATAAACAAGAGTACAGAACACAGTTATATATTGGAGCACAGAGTACAGTAATAAATCACAAAAAAAGTTCAATTTGTTTCTGGCATTTTCTTTGTTGCATGTTCATTATTTCCTGTGCTGCACAATTTAGCAGGTAAGAATATCTCAGTCTCTGGGTTCACGATGAATTTTATATGATTATTCCTCTCCTAGGTGGTATGGGCTTGTTTTAATAAGCAACCCAGTGTAGTTTGTTGCAACAAAATGGCAATGAATAGTAGTTTTATGGATTTATTGAGCTTAATTTCCCCCTCAGGATTATAAATTGAAACAGAAATGTTTGCTCAGCACAATGTTGCAGTTTTAACGCTGAAATGTTAATAAGTGCTGCCTATGAATGAATTAATTGATTCAAATCATATAATGGAGGCAATGAAATATGAATTATTATGCTTCAGAGCTATAAATAAAGGTGCGTGTTCAAATACTAATATCGTCATTTCTCCACCAAACCCTATGTTGTGACCACTCTTTAGAATCATTCTTTGAAGGCTTTTATGGAGCAATAAAAATTGCTATTTTTAAAATCAATGCTGTATAATTATGTATATAAATACATAAATATTTGAGATATGAATGAAAGTTGCATAGTCTTCGTTATGCCTAGTTTTTAGCCAGATTATGGCGTTGTAACCCTTTACATGATAAATACGCCATTTATGACTTCAAACAGAGTAGACCCAGACCAGATGGCTCGTGTAGGTGCTGACTGATCAGGGTCTGCTCTGTTATATAGATAAGACTCCAGAGTTTCTGCCATGGCCAAACTTTCCTGTGTTCATTATAGAAATAATCTAGCGAATATTCATGATTATATATTTCTTATATGAATATTCATGGAGGAGAGGGTTAATGAAAGCCGCTTGCTGAGTAATCATTGGTGGATAAAAGCAGATGGTCGTATTATGCAAAACAAATCAAATGCATAACTTAACACTTTTATGATTTTTAGCCCTTTGAATGTGGAACATGAGTATACTGACATTATCAAGCAGTGTAGACCTAGCACAGAGCACTTAGAGGAGTCCTCTGATCAGGATCAGCATTGTTTGTTATTCAAAATCCAGTTGTAAATAATACATTTTCATACTGAATGGACTCTATGGATAAATGATGATGGACCATTCCAATTGGAATATTCTGTATTTCACCGTTTACGCCATGAATACACCTGTGCAAACAGAATAGACCCAGATCAGAAGGCTCCTGTTTGCTTATATGATAATATAGATAAAATTTTACAGTTTCTTTCATGGCCAACAATACCTGTCATTATTTCTTACATGATTATTCATGGAGTAAAGGGTTAAAGTGTTTTTTACTCTTAAATACAGCATTCATGAGGCAACAAAATCTCCAAGTCTGACATAAAATAAAACCTAAATTGTTTATCAATGTTTAAAGTTTCCATCATAATTACCCTAAATATTTTGACATCCATTCTCCTCTCTGTATGGGTTTGTAAAACCAGAGCTCCAGATAAAAATGTGTAAATTAAAACATTTTCAGGAATAACTCCTTTATTTCTCCACGAAACCTTATAATGTGACCACTCTTTAAAATCGTCTCTTTGAGACGATTCTAAAGAGTGGTTACAGTATAGGGTTTGGTGGAAAAATGAGGATTTTAGTATTTGGGTATGCACCTTTATCTGATCTGTAGCTCTGTGAAGCTGAATAAGTCTAGTCAGTTTGGCAAACAGGCTACCTTGATCAGACTGCTCATTTTGGAGCAATTTGATTTGGGTTGGCACTTTTTGCCAAAGTTTTTCTGTTCAAATACTTAAGGTAAATTTTCTTTGCTCCGGGATTCAAGGTAATACTTGTTGAATATTTATAAAAAAATTAAATTTGTGCATCACTAGCTTGTTTCATGATTGAATGCTTATGCAATGAAATATAGTAATAAATATTTATTACATGAAATAAATGTCAACTTTAGTGAAAATAAAACCAATTTAATACAACAAGCATTTAATAATGACACTAAAAGATCACAATCGAAACATGTTTTATTTCAAATTTTATGCAGATAAACGTAATGATTGCAGTTGAAATTCTTTAAAAACAAGTAGAATGTCTTCTATTGTTTTTGAAAGTAGTGTACTATTTAAATGTTTATCAAACTACTGTACATTTGAAAGTGATTTTCTGATTTTAGATTTTACCCGAACTACTGTGTATTTAAAAGGGATGATTGATTTAGATTTTACCCGAACGGCTGCATCTATAAATAGAACTACCCGGTTTACCATAACAGAGATCCAGATAAGTTGTGTAGATTAAAACATTTTCAAGAATAACTTCTTTATTTTATCTCGAAGAGACGATTCTTATGAGTGGTCACAACTTAGGGTTTGGTTGAGAAATGATGATTTTAGTTTTTGAGTACACTTTTTAGCTCACCAGAGCACAAAGTGCTCAGGGTGAGCTTTTGTGATCGCCAGATGTCCGTCGGCGTGCGTCGTGCGGTGTGCGTCGTGCGGCGTCAACAATTTGAACCTTTAAAAATCTTCTCCTCTGAATCTACAGGGTTCTCAGCTTTCATCTTTGGTACATAGCATCACCTATAGGTCCTCTACAAAAGTTATATAAATTATGCCCCTGGGGTCAAAATTGGCCCTGCCCCAGGGGTGGGAAGTTTTCAATAGAAACATATAGTAAAACTTTGAAAATCTTCTCCTCTGAAACCAGAAGGTTATTATACCCCCCTTTTGAAAAAATGGGGGTATATTGCTTTGCACATGTCGGTAGGTCGGTCGGTCTGTCGGTCGGTCGGTCGGTAGATCGATGGTTTCCGAATGATAACTAATAAACGACTTGGCCTAGAATCTTCAAACTTGCTGTGGTGGTTGGTCATGACAAGTAGATGACCCCTATTGTTTTTGAGGTCACTAGGTCAAAGGTCAAGGTCACCATGACCTTAAATGGTGAAATAGTTTCCGATCAATAACTGCTCAAGGGTTTGGCTTGGGATCTTCAAACTTGCTGTGGTGGTTGGTCATGACCACTAGATGACCCCTATTGATTTTGAGGTCACTAGGTCAAAGGTCAAGGTCACCATGACCTTAAATGGTTAAATGGTTTCAGATCAATAACTGCTCAAGGATTTAGCTTAGAATCTTCAAACTTGCTGTGGTAGTTGGTCATGACTACTGGATGACCCCTATTGATTTTGAGGTCACTAGGTCAAAGGTCAAGGTCACCATGACCTTAACTGGTAAAATGGTTTCTGATCAATAACTGCTCAAGGGTTTGGCATAGGACCTTCAAAATTGCTTAGGTGGTTAGTCATGACAACTAGATGAGTCCTATTGTTTTTTAGGTCACTAGGTCAAAGGTCAAGGTCACCGTGACCTTAAAGGGTGAAATGGTTTGCAATCAATAACTGCTCAAGGGTTTGGCCTAGGAGCTTCAAATTTGCTGTGGTGGTTGGTAATGACCACTAGATGACCCCTATTGTTTTTTAGGTCACTAGGTCAAAGGTCAAGGTCACCATGCTCTTAACTGGTGAAATGGTTTGCGATCAATAACTGCTCAAAGGGTTTGGAATAGAATCTTCAATATTGCTGTGGTAGTTGGTCATGACAACTGGATGACCCCTATTGTATTTGAGGTCACTAGGTCAAAGGTCAAGGTCACCATGACCTTAACTTGTAAAATGGTTTCTGATCAATAACTGCTCAAGGGTTTGGCTTAGAATCTTCAAATTTGCTGTGGTAGTTGGTCATGACCACTGGATGACCCCTATAGTTGTTGAGGTCACTAGGTCAAAGGTCAAAGTCACCATGACCTTAATTGGTAAAATGGTTTCTGATCAATAACTGCTCAAGGGTTTAGCTTAGGACCTTCAAATTTGCTTAGGTGGTTGGTCATGACAACTGGATGACCCCTATTGTTTTTTAGGTCACTAGGTCAAAGGTCAAGGCCACCATGACATTAACTGGTGAAATGGTTTGCGATCAATAACTGCTCAAGGGTTTGGCTTAGGATCTTCAAACTTGCTGTGGTAGTTGGTCATGACCAATAGATAACCCCTATAATTTTTGAGGTCACTAGGTCAAAGGTCAAGGTCACCATGACCTTAACTGGTGAAATGTTTTCCAATTAATAACTGCTCAATGGTTTGGGTTGGGATCTTCAAACTTGCTGTGGTAGTTGGTCGTGACCACTAGATGACCCCTATAGTTGTTAAGGTCACTAGGTCAAAGGTCAAGGTCACCATGACCTTAATATGTGAAATGTTTTCAGATCAATAAATGATCAGTGGTTTGGCTTAGGATCTTCAAAGTTGCTGTTGTGATTAGTCATGACCGCTAGATGACCTCTATAGTTGAGGTCACTAGATCAAAGGTCAGGGGGTCTGGGGGGTATACATGTTTTACAAACATCTCTTGTTAGCTTTCATATTTGGCACATAGCATCATGTTCAGGTCCTCTACAAAAGTTATATAAATTATGACCCTGGGGTCAAAATTGGCCCCGCCCCAGGGGTGGGCAGTTTTCAATAGAAACAAATAATGAAATCTTTGAAAATCTTCTCCTCTGAAACTGAAAGGCTCTCATCTTTCATATTTGGCACAGAGCAGCATATTCAGGTCCTCTACAAAAGTTACATAAATTAAGGCCCTGGGGTCAAAATTGGCCCCGCCCCAGGGGTGGGCAGTTTCCAATAGAAATATATAGTGAAAACTTTGAAAATCTTCTCCTCTGAAACTAGAAGGTTCTCAGCTTTCATATTTGACACATAGCATCATGTTCAGGTCCTCTACAAAAGTTATATAAATTATGGCCCTGGGGTTAAAATTAGCCCCGCCCCAGGGGTGGGCAGTTTTCAATGGAAACAAATAGTGAAATCTTTGAAAATCTTCTCCTCTGAAACTGGAAGGCGCTTGGCTTTCATATTTGGCACAGATCATCATGTTCAGGTCCTCTACAAAAGTTATATAAATTATGCCCCTGGGGTCAAAATTGGCCCCGCCCCAGGGATGGGCAGTTTTCAATAGAAACAAATAGTGAAATCTTTGAAAATCTTCTCCTCTGAAACTGGAAGTCGCTCAGCTTTCATATTTGGCACAGAGCATCATGTTCAGGTCCTCTACAAAAGTTATATTAATTATTGCCCTGGGGCCAAAATTGTCCCCGCCCCAGAGGTGGGCAGTTTTCAATGGAAACAAATAGTGAAAACTTTGAAAATCTTCTTCTCTGAATCTGGAAAGTTCTCAGCTTTCATATTTGGCACATAGCATCATGTATAGGTCCTCTACAAAAGTTATATGAATTATGGCCCTGGGGTCAAAATTGGCCCCGCCCCAGGGGTAGGTAGTTTTCAGCAGAAACATATAGAGAAAACTTTGAAAATCTTCTGCTCTGAAACTGAAAGGTTCTCAGCTTTAATATTTGGCTCATAACATCATGTTCAAGTCCTCTACAAAAGTTACATAAATTACGCCCCTGGGGTCAAAATTGGCCTGCCCCAGGGCCGGCTAGTTTTCTATAGAAACATATAGTGAAAACTTTGAAAATCTTCTCCTCTGATTGTCTGGTGAGCGCTTCAGGGCCATTCTGGCCCTCTTGTTTCTGTAGCTCTGGCCTAAGTATTTAGAAAGAAAAACATGGGCAAAAAGTGTAGACCTAGATCCAATGGATCCTGATGGAGCAGTTAGATCAGGATCTTCACTATTTGTTACTATTTCAGTCTCAAATCCAAAGTTACCAAATTGCTGCAAACTTGAATTATTCAGCTTTGAGGAAAAACGTTTGTCAGCATAAAATACTGATTCAGTTATTACTTGATAGAGATGGCTTTTGATGTCTTTGCAAACAGTAGATTCAGATCCTGTCTCATCAGAGTCTGCTCTATTTACTTATAGAATAAGATAGATCTGGTTCTACAGTTACTATGATGTCCATACATCTACAGTTACTATGATGTCCATACATCTACAGTTACTATGATGTCAATACATCTACAGTTTCTATGATGTCAATACATCTACAGTTTCTATGATGTCAATACATCTACAGTTACTATGATGTCAATACATCTACAGTTACTATGATGTCAATACATCTACAGTTACTATGATGTCAATACATCTACAGTTACTACGATGTCAATACATCTACAGTTACTACGATGTCAATACATCTACAGTTACTACGATGTCAATACATCTACAGTTACTATGATGTCAATACATCTACAGTTACTACGATGTCAATACATCTACAGTTACTACGACTACAGTTACTATGATGTCAATATATCTACAGTTACTATGATATCAATACATCTACAGTTACTACGATGTCAATACATCTACAGTTACTACGATGTCAATACATCTACAGTTACTACGATGTCATTACATCTACAGTTACTACGATGTCAATACATCTACAGTTACTACGATGTCAATACATCTACAGTTACTACGATGTCAATACATCTACAGTTACTACGATGTCAATACATCTACAGTTACTACGATGTCAATACATCTACAGTTACTACTATGATGTCAATACATCTACAGTTACTATGATGTCAATACATCCTATTTTTTATATGCCTGATGGGACACCTGTATCTCATCTGAATCCAATCTGTTTGCAATGAAAAATACCAATTTGTAGATAGCATGTTAAAGTTTAGAAAAACTCCAGGGAACCTGACAAATTTCTCAGTATTAATTGACAATCAACACTAAGTAACATTATATGTTGTCATAAAAACTGTTGACTTTAATGGTTTTATAAAATTTGAATGTACAGTAAAACCCCTCTAAACTGGAATTCTAGTAGAGAAGAATTTAAATACTTTTAGGCAGATGGCTGTTTAAATGCAGGATGAAAGTCACACAGAAACTTTCTGCATGACTTTCACCCTGCATTAAGCTGCTACCTGTCTCCAAGACCGACATTTATACTAAATTGAATGTCTGGTTTAGAGAGGTTTGAATGTAGGTGGCATGTATAGGTGTTTTTGCTCTTGTCACAGTCGTGCCTCTATCCAAAGGGTATGTGATTTTTGGATAATCGTTGCAAATACTTTCGATTTAGATGATATTTAAAGTAACTCCACATCTTATAAGGATCCATACTGTTTGGTTGACTTGTGTAAAAATCAGCTAATGAATATCCATGATATCATTATTTCTTGCTTGAATATTGAACAGGGAAAGAGTTTAAAGTGTAGTGACATTGATCTCTGCTTCCTAAACATGGTTTGGTTTATCCCATTACTCCATGCATATTTGTAAAAAATAATGGCATCATAGTATTTATTATGCCCCCAAAGGCGGGCATATAGTGATCGCATTGTCCGTCCTTCCATCTGTCAGTCCGTCCGTGTTGACGAGGGTCTACTTGTGCTGCGAATTCCTTGAAAAAATGGGTACTTGTGCTGCAATTTTGTCTTCTGTGACAGTCACACAAGAAAATGTGTCCAAACTGGCATAAATTTACTTCTGTGACAAATCCTTGGTGTCCATACAAACTGCAGCACAAGACAGTTGGACACATTGATCAACGTTGGACAGAGTTGGGTTCCATGGGGATTGGACAAGACCACAGTTTTCATTAAGCTGACTGGTGTCTTATTTCATTTGATCAGGGTGGTTGAGACGCATTCCATTTTTCTCTGTGTTTTGTTGTATGCGCCTGAGTAATAGAGATCACACTTGGACCAGTCTAGGAAAACAGTCAAATAGTGTACCCTGTTGGTAATTTGAAAGGCCAATTTAAACTCGGGTTCAAGTATGTCTCAACAATTTATAGTACATGAGAGAATAGCTAAAATATCATTAGCTGATCAAACAGAAAACTCCTGGTACAGGATTAATTGTCTTGCAACGATAAAACTCCCATGAAAACGGATGATAAAACGTGTACCCCACCCACTTCAAAATTACGCATCTACGGTCACTGATACTTCGATTACGTGAGTATCCAATCTTTAAAACAGATTTTCTATTACAGAAATCCTATTTAACGAGTATTTGGATTGTTTTTAAATACATAATACCATGCAATTGAATTTACAATCTGTATAATTGGAGAAAATATTCATATGTCATACATGGTTTTTCACGTCATGGCATTTTGTTTCAGCCAGTGCATTTCTGACATTAGTAACTAATAACAGATGAGACATGGCTAACTCGCTAAATGCCAGTTGATTTTTCTGATTGCCAGTGCCAAAATAAGCACATGCTAAAAATGAAAGATGAATTTCAAGGTTAGAGGCTTTTTAAACAACTTTATACAAAGGATAAAACTTTCTTTAACAAGGTGAGTGAAATTTTGCCATTCTCTATCCTTGTTATTCTGCGAGTAGGTATGATTCCATATTAAGATGTATAAATGGAATCTGTCCCAGCCTTCTCGTCTTTATAAAATCTCTGTCTTGTCCAACCATCTTGGGAGGGTCTTTTACAAGGGGTGTATACATTGTGGCACTGCCTAGGGGGGACCCCTGCCCAATTTTTCAATTTTGACCGGTTTTGTTTGTTCAAAAGTGAGTGATTTATAAAATACAGATTTTATTCTGTTATAATCAAAGATTTAATCAAAAGTTAACGTCTGATGCCTCAAAATTGCACCATTCGAAGTGTTATTTACTGCCGAGAAATTTTACCTTAAATTGTCCATTAGAAATTAAGATTTCCCTATGTACATGGATTTTATTTACACAAGTGTGATTTAAATTAAAAGTTAACAGTATAAATATCTCTCAATACCAGTTTGAAGATTCTAAAGTAGATATCTAAAACAACCTTTTGTCATTCTTAATTTTTTTGTCTGCTTGAATCAATGAAAGGTGTTTTTTTTTCTTCAGGAAGGCAAGCTTATGCGAGATTGCATCAAAACTACACAATTGCTTTAAATGACATTTCCTCCTAAACCGCTGACCAGATTTCAAAATAACTTCATAGAAATGTTCACCATATTGCCCTCTTCTGCAGTCCATGTCTTGTGTGACTCCCAAGTCATATTCTTTTACTTATGTGACAGTGTTGTCCATGTCTTGTGTGACTCCCAAGTTATATTCCGTTACTTCTGTGACAGTTGTCCATGTCTTGTGTGACTCCCAAGTTATATTCCTTTACTTCTGTGACAGTGTTGTCCATGTCTTGTGTGACACCCAAGTTATATCCCTTTACTTCTGTGACAGTGTTGTCCATGTCTTGTCACTTGTGTGACTCCCAAGTCATATTCTTTTACTTCTGTGACAGTGTTGTCCATGTCTTGTGTGACACCCAGGTCATATTCTTTACTTCTGTGACAGTGTTGTGACTGTTGTCCATGTTTTGTCTCTTGTGTGACTCCCAAATCATATTCTTATATTTCTGTGGCAGCTTTCCTATGCAAACAGTGTAGACCCTGATCAGGGGGCTCCTTATCCATTTTTTGCTAAAAAAAGTACTGCAGCTACAGTTGCTCAGCTTCACATGCCCATGCATCTTGATGAGTACAGCATGTTGCATTGGAGTTTAGTGACCTGTGACCTTGGCTAAAGTTATAGACAAAAGTACTGCAGCTTCAACTTCATGTGCTGATGTGCCTCATTGAGTATAGCATGTTGCATCACAGTTTGGTGTCCTTTGACCTTGACCTACATTTACCTTGAGCATTAGCTTTTTTGCTAGCTCTGTTACCCAAAAGGTACAAGTGCTTCACACACCAGACATACTTTGGCTACAGATGTATGTGGAATCGTGGGTATGCAAGACATTTAATTCTGCAGAATTCTTGTGTTGGGTCACCTATTTTAATAGGATTACCAGGATTGATCCTTATTAAAAAAGATATACTAAAATACTGAGGTTAAAAAAAGATATACTAAAATACTGTGGTAATTCATATGGACTTTGGTAATCAAACTTGCTTCTGTGACTGATGTCTAAAAATACTTCTGTGACTTCTGCATAAGTGTGGTGCAGTGCGTACACTTTTTGAGTTGTCACATAAGTAAATTTTGTTGTCACACAGGCATCGCAGTCACACAACTACCCGCCAGTAGGTCCGTCCGTCTGTCCGTCCGTCTGTCCTTCCATCCGTCCCAAATTCGTGTCCGGTCTGTAACTTCTTCATCTATGAATGGATTTCAATATAACTTGCCACAATTGTTCACCAGACAGAGACGATGTGTCGCGTTCAAATCCCTGGTCGATGGGTCAAAGGTCAAGGTCACAGGGTACAATTACTTTATCACAATTTTCGTGTCCGGTCTGTAACTTCTTCATCTATCAATGGATTTCAATATAACTTGCCACAAATGTTCACCACACAAAGACGACGTGTCGCGTTCTACTCCCAGGTCCATGGGTCAAAGGTCAAGGTCACAGGGTACAATTACTTTGTAACAAATTTCATGTCCGGCCTGTAACTTCTTTATCTATCAATGGATTTCAATATAACTTGCCACAAATGTTCACCACACAAAGACGATGTGTCGCGTTCAACTGCCAGGTCCATGGTTCAAAGGTCAAGGTCACAGGGTAAAATAACTTTGTAACAAATTTCGTGTCCGGTCTGTAACTTCTTTATCTATCAATGGATTTCAATATAACTTGGCACAAATGTTCACCACACAAAGAGAATGTGTCGCTTTCAACTCCCAGGTCCATGGGTCAAAGGTCAAGGTCACAGAATACAATTACTTTGTCACAAATTTTGTGTCCGGTCTGTAACATCTTTATCTATCAATGGATTTCAATATAACTTGGCACAGATATTTACCAGACGAAGACGATGTGTCGCGTTCAGCTCCCTGGTCCATATCTCAAAGGTCAAGGTCACAGGGTACAATTACTTGTTTATCTGTGAATGGATTTCAAAGGAACCTGGCAAAGATGATGTGTCAACTCCCTGGTCCATGGGTCAAAGGTCAAGGTCACAGGGTACAATTTTTGGGGGCATTTGTCACGTGACTGTGACATCTCTTGTTAGATTATTTTTGTGCTCCCAAACAACGGTGTTTGGGGATCATATAGTTGCCACTTTGTCCGTCCATCCCTCTGTCCATTTGTCCGTCCGTCTGTCTATCTGTCTTTCCATCCGTCCGTCCCAAATTCGTGTCCCTTCTATAACTTCTTTATCTGTGAATGGATTTCAAAATAACCTGGCACAAATGTTCACCACACAAAGACGATGTGTCGCGTTCAACTCCCAGGCCCATGGGTCAAAGGTCAAGGTCACAGGGTACAATTACTTTGTAACAAATTTCGTGTCCGGTCTGTAACTTCTTTATATATCAATGGATTTCAATATGATTTGGCACAAATGTTCACCAGACAAACATGATGTGTTGCTTTCAACTCCCTGGTCCATGGGTCAAAGGTCAAGGTCACAGGGTACAATTACTTTGTCACAAATTCCCTGACTGGTCTGTTACTTCTTTATCTATCAATGAATTTCTATATAACTTGGCACAGATGTTCACCAGACAAAAACGAAGTGTCGCGTTTAGCGGGAGGTCCATATGTCAAAGGTCAAGGTCACAGGGTACAATTACTTGTTTATCTGTGAATGGATTTCAAAGTAACCTGGCACAAATGTTCACAACACAAAGACGATGTGTCAGCTCCCTGGTCCATAGGTCAAAGGTCAAGGTCACAGGGTACAATTTTTGGGGGCATTTGTCATGTGACTGTGACAGCTCTTGTTCATACTTAAAATTTGTCTGCTGTTGGGGAGCATCCATCGGTTCTACTGACTCTTTTGTTTATACAAGCATATGAACACTGTTTTGTTTTGCCATTGCAGAAACTGTAGAATCCGATCTATATAATTCCATAAGCAAACAGAGCAGACTCTGATCAGACAGCTCCTTCAGGAGCCTTCCTAATTGGGTGTACTCAGTTTGAAGAGGCTCTAACCCTTTACTCCATAAATGCACCTTTCTACGCCTCTAGAAACAGAGTAGACCCAGATCAGACGGCTCCAATAGGACCCGTATGATCAGGGTCTGCTCTGTTTGCTTATGAAATAATATAGATGTGATTTTATAGTTTCTACTTTGGCAAATATTTCATGTATTAATATGCCATTTGAAAAATTAATCTAATTAATATTCATGAAGTCATTATGCCTTACATAAATATTCATGGTGTAAAGGGTTAAAAGATGATTCTATGAGATGCTGGGTTGAAGGAAGGGTATGAAGCAGATACCTCCGCCACCTCGTCTCTGAAGCAGATACATCCGACACCTCGTCTCTGAAGCAGATACCTCCGCCACCTCGTCTCTGAGTCGGATACCTCCGACACCTCGTCTCTGAAGCAGATACCTCCGACACCTCGTCTCTGAAGCAGATACCTGCGACACCTCGTCTCTGAAGCAGATACCTGCGACACCTCGTCTCTGAAGCAGATACCTGCGACACCTCGTCTCTGAAGCAGATACCTCCGCCACCTCGTCTCTGAGTCAAATACCTCCGACACCTCGTCTCTGAGTCAGATACCTCCGACACCTCTTCTCTGAAGCAGATACCTCCGACACCTCGTCTCTGAAGCAGATACCTCCACCACCTCGTCTCTGAGTCAGATACCTCCGACACCTCGTCTCTGAGTCAGATACCTCCGACACCTCGTCTCTGAGTCAGATACCTCCGACACCTCGTCTCTGAGTCGGATACCTCCGACACCTCGTCTCTGAGTCTGATACCTCCGACACCTCGTCTCTGAGTCGGATACCTCCGACACCTCGTCTCTGAGTCGGATACCTCCGACACCTCGTCTCTGAAGCAGATACCTCCGCCACCTCGTCTCTGAAGCAGATACCTGCGACACCTCGTCTCTGAAGCAGATACCTGCGACACCTCGTCTCTGAAGCAGATACCTCCGACACCTCGCGTCTCTATTTACTCCAAAGTAGTTTAACCCTCTACTCCATGAATATCCATGGAAGAAATAATGACTGCATGAATATTAATTAAATTAAATTTTATAATGGCATAATTATGAACACAGGAATGTTTGGCCATGGCAGAAATTGTAGAGTCATATATATATTGTTTCGTAATGGCAAAATTATGAACACATTAACCCATTCCCTCATATTGATGCCGTTTGACGCCTCTGTAAAAGTCACTTTTTGAAAAATGCAAATGCTCTGTTTATCACATTGTCCAAAACTACACAATTCTAAATGTTATATTTTTGCTAGTAAATACTCCTTTTTGGTAGATTTACTCAAAGAGATTCAGACTAAAAATAGCCTATGAGGGAACGGGTTAATTTTTTGGCCATGGCAGAAACTGTAGAATGTTTCATTATCAAACAAAATAGACCTTGATCAGATCGCTTCTACAGAAGCCATCTGATCTGGTGCTACTGTGTTTGCAAAGGCATAGAAAGGCATATTTATGGAGTAAAGAATTAAGCGGGTACCATTTCTGACAACATGAAAAAAATGTTAAAAAATATGTAATAGTTTCCATGTATAGGTGTTGAGATATTTGCTAAAATTTACAGAAAAAGCACTTAAGACCTTTTTGCAAAAACGTCCTATATCAGGATTTATGTTCGTGAAATATAATTTGCTGTTGTTGAAAGCTGCTAGCAGCTGCACTTTCTCATGTTCTTTTTCCCATACTAAATGGGTTTCTCTTATTTACTAGTGAGTGGTATTGAATTTCATCACTTTAGATACAATATGTATCGGGCAATGGTGTCAGGTATTCTCGGAATAAAACATTGATACTGTAGTATCCCTAAATATTCACAGAGCTTCAGATAAGATGAGTAAATTAAAATATTTTCAAGTATAACTTCTTTATTTCTCCACCAAACCCTATGTTGTGACTACTCTTTAGAATCTTCTCTATGAGACGATTCTAGAGTGGTCACAACATAGGGTTTGGTGGAGAAATGATGCTTTTAGTATTTGAGTACGCACAGGTATCTGTAGCTCAGTATTTAGACAAACTTAGGCAAAAAATGCAGACTCAGATCAAACTGCTAATTAAGGAACAGTTTGATCAGGGTCTACACGATTTGCAACTAATTCAGTCCGATTTAAAGTTATCGAAATGGTGCCATATTGACTTCGATAAATAAGTGCAGACTTAGATCAATCTTCTCTTGAAGGATGAGATTGACTGATCAGAGTCTACACTAATTGCTACTAATTGTCAGTCTAATTGAAAGTTATCAAAATTGTACAAAATTGTCTTCTCGGCTTTTCAATTTGGTGGCAGTTGGGAATTTGTTGTCCGAATATTTAGGGAAATTTGGGTAACTACTACTGTGAAGTATAATGGAATTTCATCACTTTGGATACACTATGTATCAGGCAATGATGTCAGAATTTTTTCTTACTCTAAGCATTTGGACAGACAATCATCCCTCTCCATGAGCTGGTAAATAATATCTGAAATATATACCTGAAATACCCTAAATATTAGAGGTGTAACAATAGGTCAAACTATCGAGCTATCGCACTAGTTGAGCTTGCAATAGTAATAGATCGATAGTAATTCTGACTATCGAGAACTATCGCCAATAGTTCAACAATCGATAGTAAAATTTCCATAGTTTACTTCAGTACAGTGGAAACACTTATTGATCATATGAAAAGAAAACATCCATCTCTAATTTGAGTCTACCCTGTTTGCAAAGATATGAAAACATGTTTGTTTATACCATATAAATGGTTAAATGACATACATATGTATTTGTGTTGCTTTGTGTGCTGTTTTTATAATTATAGAGACCAGAAGGCTGATTTTAAGTGTTGATCTAGTCATTTTGATTTGCTACCCTTCTCTTATAAGTTTAAGAAGAAAACTATTGTGATAGTATTGCAATAGTTTCTAAACTATTGCAATAGTTTCGTGATAGTATTTTGACTATCGCAATACTGTCGTGATAGTCATTTTGGCCTCAATAGTCATCCCTACTAAATATACACCCAATCACCCCCCTCGATGAGTTTGTAAAGCCAAATAAGTCAACTTGGCACTGTTTTATGACATAGAAGCAAAAAGTGCAGACCCTTCTGGATCTATTTGATCTGGCTCTGCACAGTTTGCATAAGTTTGTCAGAATACTGGGTGTGCTGGCTTTCAAAATGTCTTAAGGAGTGATCAGAACATTTTGATTTAATGGAGACCTGATGATTTTAGTATTTGACTACGCACGTTTATCCGTTACTCTGTACTCAGTACTTTCTCAAGAGCTTGAATGAATCAGAACACAGCAGAGTTCCAGATAAGATGCGTACATTCAACATTTTGTTCTCACCAAACCCGTTACTGTGACCACTCTTTAGAATCATCTTCGAGACGTTTCTAAAGAGTGGTCACAGTATAGGGTTTGGTGGAGAAATGGCGGTTCTAGTATTCAGGTACACACCTTTATTCTGTAGCCCTGAGAAAGTAAAAATTTGCAACTGATAAGAGTTAAACCCTTTACTCAATAAATACCCCTTTCTATGCCTTTGCAAACACAGTAGATCAAGATTAGATAGCTGCTGTTAGAACGTTCTGATCAGTGTCTGCTTTGCTTGTTGTGTCACCTGCCGAGAGGCAGTGTGTCACTTAGGGATCACTTTTCCGTCGTTTGTCTGTCTGTCTGTCTGTCTGTCACACTTTCTTTTTTTGGCTGTAATTTCTAAACTAATCATAATAGAGATTTCAAATTTCACATTTGTCTTCCTCTCATTGAGGACCATTGATGTAACTAAGGTCCATCACTCTGAATGCAATACATTTTGAGTTATTCCCCTTTGTTCTAATTTCACTCCAGCATATTACCAGTTTTTGTGTCAGCTGCTGCAGGTGACACATGTGTTCCTTCGAACACTCTTGTTTATAAAATAATATAGATTATGATTCTGCTGTTTCTGTCATGGCCAAACATTCATGTGCCGTTATACAAATTAATCTACAGCTGAACTTCGATACCTCGAACTTCAAGGGACCATACAAATTTGTTAGCAATAACAGAAGTTTGAGTTATCCAATTTCTAATCTGGACAATTTCCCAAGTTAACAGCTTAATGCAGGTCTAAAGTAATGCTGAAAGCTCCAATAGGAGCTTTCAGCATTACTTTAGACCTGCATTAAGCTGTCACTTGTGTTTCTAAATATGCCTAGTCATACATGTTGGAGCAATTCTGTATTGTAAGTTTTGGAAGGACAGAACTGTTAGTTCAAGTTATCCTGAAGTTTGAATTATCCGAGTTCCAAGATCTGGAAGTTGAACTGTAATAGGTATTCTTACATGGATACTGGTGGGGTAAAGGGTTGAGCAGGTCGCATGTTTCACACTCTGAGAAAAGTTCATCCTATAATCCTTTTTAAAATGCCGGGATTTGCCAAATGGAATAATCCATCATTGTTTAATAGTCTATTCAAGTTAACCCTTTCTTTCCTATAAACGCCTTTTCACGCATTTGCAAACAGAGTAGACTCAGATCAGATGGCTCCTATAGGAGCCGTCTGATCAGGGTCTGCTCTGTTTGCCAATGAAATTTGATAGATCTGTTTCTTTTCTTTCTATAAAGGCTACAATGTTCCATCTTCCATATTTCATTATAACTATTTTGTCAATGAATATTCAGTAGGTATTGAAATTTGAAATAAACACATAACAGGGAAAGGGTTAACAGGATGTAATTTGTGAGAGGATTTTCAATGGCAAACAGTGTAGACCCTTCATGAGCCCTCTGATCTGGTTCTACACTGTTTACAAATGCCAGTGTACTCGGCTCCTGCATTCAGAAGGTTTCTTTTAAAGAAGTGTTTGCAAAGTTTTTAAATTTGGTTAACAGCATTGAGACACTTTAAATGTCATACAGGAAAAGGGTTAGAGAGAAGAAAAAAAATATGAAGACACCACTCAGACAAATGGAGTACATGACACTTTAAATGCCTTCTGGGTATAATGTAACATCGTAGGGACTACCTTATTTACTTTAAGTATTCTGACAGATTAACTTAGGCAAATAGTTCAGTCAGAGATCAAACGGCGCCTTAAGGGGTGGCACTATTTTACCATATATAACTACCCTATGCAAACAGTGCAGACCCGGATCAAACAGCTCCTGCTGGAGCAGTTTGATCTGGATCTACACAATTTGCTACTGTCAGTCTGATTCAATATATTGCCAATTTAAATTTGCATGACACTTCCAATACTTTCCTGTTTAAGTCATGCAAATATGTTTTGTTTCTCAATCCTTTGATTGCAAATTGATGCACACAGGGATAAGAGGTCTCATCTGATCAGGGTCTTTCAAAAGTCTTTAGAAACTTAACCCTTACAGTGTGGGACACAAGTCGCTAATTTCCTTTGCAAACAGTATATACACAGATGAGAGTGCTCCTAGAGGAGCTAGCTACACTCCTAGAGGAGCCCTCTCATCAGCATCTGCACTGTTTGTCATGTTACACTTTACTTTAGACAAAATCCCTACATATTCACCATAAGCTTGATCTGTTTGAATTTTGGAATAGTCCATTTGAAAATTTAGTGTTGTAAGGGTTAAATGCTTTCATACTGCATGGTCTGCACCGTTAAACAATGAGGGACCATTCCATGTAAACATTTCAGCGTTAACTCACTGCCAAATATTGTCATCTGCAAAATCTGTCTTCTACAATTTCCGTTTGTTTAATTTTCTGCCCTTTTCTTTGAAAAAACCCAACATTAACATAGTAACAAACAGTTGGAATCCTCATGAGACCTCAAGATACTTTGCGTCTCATCTGGATCCAAATGTTTGCATAGTTAATCAGATGTGACATTGACAGCAGAAGAGTTAAAAGGGCTGAGAGAGTTTAGTTCAAGCTTTATGCACTTAAAACATCTCAAGGTCACATCTTAGAAATACAGTTGAACTTCAATATCTCAACATCGGATAACTTGAACTTCAATATCTCAACATCGGATAACTTGAACTTCAGGATTATTTAAAGTTAAAGTTTGGTTCTTCTAAAATGTACTATACAGAATTCACACAGCTCATCAAGATGACTTCACACTGTTTGACATATCAATAGGATGACTTCACATTGTTTGACACCTTATCAGGCAATTTTGTTTGACCTCATCAGGATGATTTCACACTGTTTGGCCTCGTCAGAATGACTTCACACTGTTTGACATCTCATCAGGATGACTTCACAGTTTGACATCTCATCAGGATGACTTCACACTGACATCTCATCAGGATGACTTCACACTGTTTGACATCTCATCAGGATGACTTCACACTGACATCTCATCAGGATGACTTCACACTGTTTGACATCTCATCAGGATGACTTCACACTGTTTGACATCTCGTCAGGATGACTTCACACTGTTTGACATCTCATCAGGATGACACCACACTGTTTGACACCTCATCAGGGTGACTTCACATTGTTTGACATCTCATCAGGATGACTTCACACTGACATTTCAATAGAATGACTTCACACTGTTTGACACCTCATCAGGATGACTTCACATTGTATGACATCTCATCAGGATGACTTCACACTGACATTTCAATAGAATGACGTCACACTGTTTGGTATCTCATCAGGATGACTTCAAACTATTTGACATGCTGCTAAGTTTTTGAAGAAAAATGGGAAATAGCAACAACAAATATTTAGAATGTGGCAGAAACGATATTTACAGACATCACTTGAATGTGGGAATTGAGTGTACTGGCATTTGAAAACACGTCTGTACTGTTTGCCATTCCAAATCCTCAAGCAAAGTTAAGTATCCATACTCTATTGGCTCTATAACCCTTTACCTACTTTTTAATGTCTTTGGAAACAGAGTAGACCCAGATGAGATTGCTCCTGAATATTCATGGGCAAAAAAGTTATAATGAAATGTGGAAGATTGTAGTCATTTTAGAAACTAAAGAAACAGAGCAAACAGAGCAGACCCTGATCCTATATGACCCTATGGGAGAGGTCTGATCTGGGTCTACTCTGATTGCAAATGCGTGAAAAGGCATTTATATGAAGGAAAGGGTTAAAACATTTTGCTTACTGATGTCCGCTCATATTTATCTGCTTCAAAATGGATTTTTAAAACATTTCTCATCATAACCTGATCAGAAAGTCAAATAGTTTGGACCCTGATAAGATAAAAAGTTACTTGGCATCAAATCTGGAAGCAATCACTAAATTACCTGTAGCATACTAAGATTAACACATTAATACGATCGGCAGTAAATATTTATTTTGCAGCTATCATTAAACTGTCAAATGTAGATTTCATATGGTATATCCGAATTACCCTTATTTTTCGTACTTTGGGAAATAGTGGAGAACCTACAGGAGCCTTTTGATCAGGGTCTGCAAATAGTGGAGAACCTACAGGAGCCTTTTGATCAGGGTCTGCACTTTTGATCAGGGTCTGCACTATCTGCTTCTATGTTAGTATAATTTAATCCATTCCCTCATAGGCTATTTTTAGATCCAACCTCTGAATAAATCTACCAAAAAGGAGCATTTATTAGAGGAAAGGGAAATTCTAGAATTGTGTAGTGTTGACACCATTGTGATAAATAGAGCATTTGCTCCTATGGAGCAAATGCTCTATTTATCACAATGGTTTCAAAAACTGACTTTTACAGGGGCGTCAATATGAGGGAATGGGTTAAAGGCATCAGAATGATACTAAAATGATTTATGCAGCTTTATAAACCAGAGGAGAGAGGAGATTGGATGTCCAAATATTTAGGGTAGTTAACTTTTTGTCCGCCAGCAACGAAACTGATTACCAGTGCAAACGGGTTGAATCCAGATGAGACGCAGCCGAATGCGGCATCTTATCAGGGTCCAAACTGTTTGAAACTTTGACCAAAATGTAGTCAAAGCAATATATGAGAGTAATTTCATTTTAAGAATAAATTGAAGCAAACAACAATGTTTGAAGCTAAAAATTACTTGGCGTGTAAAGAGTTAATGTAATGGTGTTTTACCTACATGTGCGATGAAACGATATGAATGGCCAACTTTATTACTGGATTATGGCTTATTTTATATACAGGACTCCATTAATTCCATTTTGAATGCTAATTCTTTTTAAAGTTGATTGGCCCATTAGATTGGCCCATTATTGTTAAAAAAAATTAAGTGTCTGTTTATTATGAATGTGTGTTAATTTTGAATGACAGACGGAGTAGACCCAGATCAGATAACCTCAATTAATCGTTTCTTTCACATAAACATATTTCCACGCATTTGCAAAAATCGTAGACACAAATCAGATGGCTCCTAAAGGATAGATAGATAGATAGATTTATTTCAATATCGAGCAACAAGACAATAGTTAACAACACATACATATTTTAAAATTATAACAATATAAAAATTAATAATAATAATGTTATATGTGTTATGAACCATGTCAGTCACATCAATATCAAGGATGACACAAAAGAAGAGAAAATATTTCTCTTATTTCCGTTGTGGGCCGTCTGATCAGAGTCTGCCCTGTTTGCTAATGGAACCTAATAAATTAGACTTTCAATGACAAGTCTTCATGGAATAGACTGGCTTCGCGGATGCTCCACGCAGTCTATCTCATGAAGACTTGTCATAATGCAGTCAAACCTATATATGGACACTGAACTTGATGGCCATGGCATAAACAGTAGAATCAAATATGTATTATATATTGTAAGCAAAAACAGCAGATCCTAATCAGACGGCTCCTGGGTCTACTCTGTTTGCAAAGGCATAGAATTTAACCCATTCCTCCATAGGCTATTTTTAGACCCAACCTCTTTGAATGAATCTACCCAAAAGAAGCATTTACTAGAGATAAGTAAAAATTTTAGAATTTTGTAGTTCTGAAACCATTGTGATAAATAGAGCATTAATTTTGCTCATGGAGCAAATGTTCTATTTATCACAATGGTTTCAAAAAGTGACTTTTATAGAGTTGTAGAAAAGCGTATTTATGGAGAAAAGGGTTAACACTATAATACAGTCAACAGTAAACATTTATTTTGCAGCAATCATTAAACTGTCAAGTTTAGATTGTATCCAGTGTGCTGCAGTACCTATATATGCAATAAAACTACATAAACACTGAACTTTATTACAGCGATATGACGTTTTTGCGCATTTTTTGTTAGTTGGTGCTTGGAAAAGTGGTGAATGTCTGGAAATTTCTTAACATATATCTTTAACCCTTCTCCCGCTGAACGCGACCTGATTGGTATTTGCAAACAGCTTTGCGCCAGATGAGATGTCAAAGTAACTCTGCTGTTTGACACTGATTAGTAGTTTCTCAAAAAACTCAATCGAATCGGAAGTTTTCAAAATGGCACCAGAACCAGATTTGAACCGGAGTAGTTCTTTACAGTGCAGGCCTTTTCTGTCATCGCCATGGGTCCATTAAAAAGATCCATTCCCAATGCAAAATAACATTTAACATTTTTCCCCGACTTTGGAAAAAAGTGTCAATATAAACCTAATACTGATTAAAATGCTAAAACAAAATGCAGAATAAGTTAAAATGGAACCAGAAATGCTTTCCAAATCATTGACTTTATGTGTGAAAATATTCCGAATTATTAAAATGCATTTTCCCCAAAATTGCCTTCAGTGGGATAAGAGTTATAACAAAACCTCTAGCCTGATCAGTAATGCCATTTGTCTTTTCTTTACTTCATAAAAAAAAAACATGATCAGAGAATGAAACCGTTTATGATCTTGATGAGACAGTTCAATTATTTGGCACCTTTGGATAACCTTTTAACCCTTTCCCTCATATAAACATGTTTTCACACATTTGCAAACATAGCAGACCCAGATCAGATGGCTCCTGTAGGAACCATCTGATAAGGGTCTGCTCTGTTTGCTAATGGAATTTGAAAGATCTGTTTTCTTCAGTTTCTATAAAATGGCTTTAATATTCCACCTTACATATATTATTATAACTATTTTGTCCATGAATATTCAGTAGGTATTGAAATTTGGTCTAAATATAGAACGGGGAATGAGTTAAAGTGATACAGTAGCAAATAAATAAGACCCTGATCAACCGGCTCTGTCAGAAGCCATTTGATCTGGTTCTGCACTATTTGCTCAAGTCTGTCCAAATACTGTTGGGTATGGGAAACGTGTGGTTCAAGAGGAGATGGGGAGTAATGTCCTGCTATGTATCTGTTTAGTGTTGAAAAGAAACAGAAAGAAATACTAATTTGAGACTTAATTCCAACAACAGGTGACAGTTATTTAGCATGAAGGGAGGTAACTGTAGCAGTCACAACTGATAACCAATGTCTGAATTTTTTTTTTCAGGTAAACTGCCGAGGGTAACAGAAAAGTTTGAAGTACTTCCTTCCCAGCTGTTGAAATGTAAGTACATGACTTACTGTACTTGGTCATGTGACATGTTGCATTACTGTAATTAGTCATGTGACATGCTGTAACAAGTTCATTGTCCCCGTTACAGACACTCTATCCAATATGCATCAAATTTAGTGAAAATTGTCATCAAATAAAGTTTAAAGTTCGATCAGGAACTGCTGCCCTTTATATAAGTTACAAAAGCAGTTCCTGTCAAATTCGACTAACAGTACATATACTTGTACATACAGTAAAAACCCTCTAAACGGGACATTAAATTTAGTATAGATATCGGTTTTGGAGACAGGTGGCAGCTTAATGCAAGGTGAATGTCGTGCAGAAAACTCCTCTTGGAGCTTTCTGCATGACTTTCACTCTGCATTAAGCTGTCGCCTGTCTAAAAGAATCTAAATTCTTCTTTACTAGAACGCCAGTTTAGAAGGGTTTGACTGTATACAGTAGAACCAGATACTTGTACATATACAGTAGTATCTGAAGGGAACACTTAGTAAACATAGATGTCTTTAATCTATTACCTCATAGGCTATTTTTAGATCCAGCCTCTTTTAAATAAATCTACTGAAAAGGAGCATTTACTAGGTAAAAGGAAAAGCATATAATGGTGTGATTTTGAAACCATTGTGATAAATATAGCATTTACTTCTACGGAGCAAATGCTCTCTTTGTCACAAGGATTTCAAAAAGTGACTTTTACAGAGGTGTCAAAAGGTATCAATATGAGGGAAAGGGTTGAAAACAAGTGGTTGCTGAATGCAGGACAAAAGTGATGCAGTCATCTGAGGCAGGAGCTTCTGCATAACTGTCTTGCTGCATTAAGTTACCACTTGCCTTTATGATCCAGAATTATATGTCATTTTCTTGGTAGACACTTTGGGAGGGTTTTACTGTAGTTATGTTAAAAAAGAGGTCATACCCCAGGCATAGGTGAGTTTGAAGGACCAGTAATTTAAACCTCACCCCATGTAATAATGAAAAATAATAAACGTTTCAAGGGAAATATTTGCTATGATAGAAAATGTAGAACCAGATTTATATCATGTCACGAGCAAACAGAGTAGACCCTGATCAGACGACTCCTATAGGAGTCATCTGATCTGGGTCTACTCTGTTTGCAAATGTGTGCAAAGGTGTTCATATGATGGAAAGAGTTAAGTCCTGTCATTTTTGTAATTGAATTATGGAAAAGGGAATTGTGTGCCTTGACAGAAACTGTAGAATCACATCTATATTACTCCATAACCAAACAGGACAAACCCTGACCAGACATCTTCTACAGGAGTTGTCAAATCTAGGTCTACACTGTTTGCAAAGGCATGAAAAGGCATCTCGGTCATGCAAAGGATTAAATTGAGTTTCCCTGGTTGGAAATGGGGGATGGAAGAGATCATAAGGATAAGTATGGAATTCATTATGTTATGATGGCCTTGAAATGAAAGCACTTAACCCATTGAATGCTGGGAAACGAGTGCACTGTCACTTGTAAACAGTGTAGACCCAGATCAGAGTGCTCCTAGAGGAACCTTCTGATCAGGGTCTGCACTGTTTGTCATTCAAAATCCTCTCGCAAATTTTACCCTTTCATACTGTTTGGACTCTACTAAAACAAACAATGGTGGACTATTACACTCGGAAAATTAAGTGTAGACAGCGTTAACATACTAGAGGAGGAGAAACTTGTGGTACACTAATTACACAAAGAATTCAAACAAACCTTGGGCAAATAATGCAGAGTACGGTAAATAGTGAAAACTTAGGTAAATAGTGCAGAGTACGGTAAATAGTGAAAACTTAGGTAAATAGTGCAGAGTATGGTAAATAGTGAAAACTTAGGTAAATAGTGCAGAGTACGGTAAATAGTGAAAACTTAGGTAAATAGTGCAGAGTACGGTAAATAGTGAAAACTTGGGTAAATAGTGCAGAGTACGGTAAATAGTGAAAACTTAGGTAAATAGTGAAAAATTAGGCAAATAGTGTTGACTCAGATCATAATGCTCCTGAAGGAGCTGTTTGGCCATAGTCTACACTATTTGCTATTATGCCTATTAATATTATCAGAATGGTGTCCAGTTGACTTATTTGGCTTTACAAGCCATGAGGAGAAGAGATTGGGGTGTCGGTCTACTGAAGGTAGTTAGGGTATTATGTGTTTAACCCATTCCTCCATAGGCTATTTTTAGACCCAACCTCTTTCACTAAATCTACCGAAAAGGAGCATTAACTAAGAAAAGGAGAATTTTAGAATTGTGCTGTTGTGAAACCATTGTGATAAATAGAGTATTTGCTCCAATGGAGCAAATGCTCTATTTATCACAATGGTTTCAAAAAGTGACTTTTAAAGAGGCGTTGAAATGAGAAATGAGATGGTGAGCAATTCCATGTCTCATTTAAATCCCAAATGTTTGTCACTTTCATAATTGGTTTTCTAAGATAAAATGAAGAAAATGCATAAGCATGGATGAAAACAAATTTTGTAGAGGAAAGTGATTACCTGTGCAAAGATATGCAAATGGTTATAGATTTATAGATTTTCCTAGG
Source organism: Azorinus chamasolen (assembly GCA_963576725.1). Lineage (NCBI taxonomy): Eukaryota > Metazoa > Mollusca > Bivalvia > Cardiida > Solecurtidae > Azorinus > Azorinus chamasolen. The sequence continues at coordinate 38,692,471 of OY755251.1, forward strand.
ATTCTATGAATTGGACATAAGCAGACCCAGATTAAGGTCTACACTGTTTGCTTAATCCATTCCCACATTTTTAGACCCAGCCTCTTTGAATAAATCTACCGAAAAGGAGCATTTACTAGAGAAAAAGTAAATTTTAGATTTGTGTAGTTTTGAAACAATTGTGATAAATAGAGCATTTCGAGGGCTTGGTGCAGAACTATTGTAACTCCTTCACAAAGTGATGGAGTTACAATAGTTTTGCACCAAGCCCTCGATTTGTTCCATTGGAGCAAATGCTCTATTTATCGCAATGGTTTCATATAGTGAATTTTGCAGAGGTGTCAAAAGGCATCAATATGAGGGAATGGGTTAAGGTCTTCACTGTTTGCTTAATTGCATATTTGAGACTTGTACATAGTCTAACATTTTCAGTGCTCTAAATCATCCTAGCGAGTTGTAGATTTGATCCAACAAGCAATTTGGGTGAGTTTACTGGAAAAAAATAGGGTATAATTGTAGACATAAACGGATTTTAAGAATTAAGAAAAATTGTAACTAAGGAAACCATTAACCTAATTCTTCAGATTCCATAATTTGTGCCAAGGACTTTCAAGTGGCAGAGTATGTAACAAGAGGGTCTGATATTAATAACGCAACAGATGGGATGTAAAATTCTGAGCCACAAGTGGAATTTAACCCACTCCCTCATAGAGACGACTTTTGGCACCTTTGTGCAAACAGAGTGTACTCAGATCAGACAGCTTGTGTAGTATCTGTCTGATCAGGGTCTGGCCTGTTTGCTTAGTGAATGATATATAGATCTGATTTTCACGTTTCTGTCACAGTCAGCGATTTCCTTGTTCATGTGTAATAAAAAAACCTAAGTCTATGAATATTCATATAGTAATCAATTCTAAATTGATATTCATGGGGAACAGGGTTACCGGTAACCCTTTTTCCCCAATATAAACTCATTTTCATGCCTTTTCAAACCAAGTAGATCCAGATCAGATGGCTCCCACCTGCCTTACAGACCCCATAATTAGACTGCTTTAACTCATTCCCTCATATTGACGCCTTTGGCGCCTCTGTAAAAGTCACTTTTTAAAACCATTGTGATAAATAGAGCATTGAATTTTGCTCCATAGGAGCAAATGCTCTATTTATCACAATGGTTTCATAGCAACCCAACTGTAAACATTTCCTTTTCTCCAGCAAATGCTCCTTTTTGGTAGATTTATTCAAACAGGTAGGATCTAAAAATAGTGTAATGGGTAAGCAGCATTTTGGTAACTTTATAATAGACTGACATATAGTTGCAAATAGTGTAGACCATGATCAAGTTAATGAGTTATGGGTTAACACATTTACCTGTTCAATATCCATGTAAATAATGACATCATGAATATCTATTTGATGATTTTTTATGTAAATTTTTCAGTGGTATTTCTTGCTTTGACACAAGCCGTACAATTATATCTATATCATGGCCCTGGTCTGGGTCTACTGTATTTGCAAACGTATGAAAAAGTGTTTATATAAGGGAAAGGTTTCAGCTACATACAACATTTTCTCTGTATGAAATACTAGGTAGGAAACCAGAATACTAAAAACATAGAAACCATTTTAAACCAAACAATAAACAAAAAATTATTTGTAGGACCCGTGAGATAAGGAAATATGTAATTCAAAGCTTCAAAAGTTGAAATATTTTTATGTTTCTGTCATGTCTGGTTTTCATCAAAAACCACCTTAGATGGACACTTCTGTGAGATGGTGAAATGATAAAAGTACATAGACTGAAATGCATAGCTTCTTACCAACTGTGCTTTGGTAATGATTTTAACCCTTTGAATGTGGCAAGTATCCTAGCATTTGCAAACAGTGTAGATCCTGATTAGAGGATTTTCACTGTTTGTCATTCAAAATCCTCTCACAAATCATACCCTTTTATACTGAATGAACCTTTTTGTTTAACCCATTCCCTCATATTGAAGCCTTTTGACGCCTCTGTAATAGTCACTTTCTGAAAACATTGTGATAAATAGAGCATTTGCTCCATTGGATTACGCAACATTACGCAATTCTAAAAATTTCCTTTCCTCTAAGTTAATGCTCCTTTTTGGTAGATATATCCAAAGAGGTAGAATCTAAGAGAGAATGGGTTGACAGTGATGCAGCATTCCATATTGAAACTACACAGAAGAACAGAGTACTTGAGTAACTTGGTGTCTCATTTGGATCAAAATGAGACAAATTTCTAAAAAGAATAAGGCTGAAACAGTTTTTAACTAATCCCTTGAGATGGTAAATAGAGGAAAGATGGTATTACGCATATAGAAAAACAAATCACTATTAGACAAGGCAGTTTATTTGCAGACTGTAAGTCTGTAACACAAGCAAATATTAAGTATTTGACAAGGGACATAACTCCGTCAGTATGTATTTTTGATCCATTATAAATATAAATTTAATTAATATTTGTAATGTCATTATTTCATACATGAACATTCATGGTGTAAAGGGTTGAACAGAGGAAGGGTTAAGCTGACTCATGGATGATTCGACTTCACATATTGTTGTTGTGTTGTTTGGTTTGATAGAACTACCTTTTGAAAATCCAATTAATCCTTACCCCACTTATCCAAACTGTATTCACATTTGCAAATAGCTTGGATCCAGATGAGACACCAAGTAACTCAGCATCTCATCAGGATCCAAGCTGTTTGACAATAGTTATATAGTAGGAATAATTGGTCAATAGCTTGTTCAAACCAGTAGTAGTAAAACTTTCTTGAGCGTACATTTTTTTTTTTTTTTAAATGGAGTAAGGGTTAAAGTATCCAATTCAAAAGCTGCCCTCTCAATAGAGGGCTGAACAATGTCCCCGGGAGCTTGATTCACTTCATAGACTGGTTTACACTAATCAATAATAGAGACTGGCATTTACAGTAAATACTGATTTACAGTCTAATATTGTTTTGTTTATTGTACTTGTTGAGGCTTACTCAGTCTCTTGTTACTAATGCCATGATTTATCTCTTTGTACCCTAATAGTATATTGGTGATTACTCATGCAAATAGCTTGGATCCAGATGAGATACCAAGTTGCAGCTCAGTACAAAACTTTACAGAAATTAAATTTTCAGAATTTGTAGCGGCCGAAGCATTCTGCAGACGACATATACTTAACTTACAAAGAGTAAATGATTTATTGCAGTATTTACATACGAATGTATAAAAAGTAAGAAGCAAAGATAAGATATCACCACTGGTCATTGTGTCAGTAGTTATAACGCATTCCCTCATAGGCTATTTTTATACGCTATTTTCAGACACAACCTCTTTGAACAAAATCTACCAAAAAGGAGCATTTACTAGAGGAAAGGAAAATTTTAGAATTATGTAGTTTTGAAACCATTGTGATATATAGAGCATTAGCTCCATAGGAGTATCCATGTCCTATGGACACAATTTTCTAGTTTATTTTAGTTTCCTTTTTATTTAAAAACATAATCGTATAAAATATTTTGGATCCAGATGAGACAGTAATTTGGTATCTCATTTGGATCCGCACTGTTTGCAAATGTAATCTGGAGTTGTCTGATCTAGATCTACTCTGTGCAAAGGTATTAACCCTTTCTTCCATAAATACACTTTTCTACGCCTCTGTAAAAGTCACTTCTTGAAACCATTGTGATAAATAGAGCATTTGTCACAATGATTTCAAAACTACACAATTCTAAATGTTTCCTTTTCTCTAGTAAATGCTCCTTTTCAGTAGATTTATTCAGAGGTTGGATCTAAAAATAACCTGTAAGGTAATGGGATAAGCATGTTTTTATACACCTCTGCCACCAAAGTTTCTACAGTTTTTGGTAGATTTATTCAACGAGGTAGGATCTAAAATTAGCCTATGAAGGAATGGGTTAAAAGCAGTATCTTTGAAGGAAAGAGTTAACGGAACTGATACAAAAAGTATTGGTGAAAAAGAAATAAAAATATATATATTTGGAAGCATATTGACTCGAAATACCTATGGTGAAATATTATCAGGGGTCAATATCCTTGCAGCTGTATATGAATTTTGAAATTTGATCATAAACCAACACAACTTCTATTTTTATTTTCCCTGGTAATTACATTAAAGCATTAATTCTCCGGAGTCTTCTGTCGCTGCAACAGTGTTCCGCATGTAGACAGTATAGGTAGAGATACTGACAGATACCAGTGTCAATGTGCCGGGGAATATTGTGAATATTGTTTGTAAAATACAGTAAAAACTTGATTATTTGAACACCAAATACATACCATTAGTGATCATTAAAACATGTTGCAGCTTAATGCAGGGTGAAAGTCATGCAAAAAGCTCCTAGGAGCTTTCTGCATGACTTTCACCCTGCATGAAACAGCCACCTGCCTACAAAGACATAAATTCTTCATTACTAAAATTTGGTAGTATTGAGATTTTACTGTAGTTACTTAACCCTTTCCCTCATATTGACGACTTTTGACAACTCTGTTAAAGTCACTTTGTGAAACCATTGTGATAAATAGAGCATTTGCTCCTATAGGAGCAGATGCTCTATTGATCACAATGGTTTCAAACTACAAAATTCTAAAATATTCATTTTCTTTAAAAAGAAAGTACCTAGTTATAGTCTACTTTCAGTCCGAATGACCGCTCAGCCGACTGTACATTTACTCCCCTGGTCATTGAGTCATTGGCCTACAATATTGAGCACTGCTAACTTATGGTTAATGCTTCTTTTCCATAGATTTATTCAAAGAGGTTGGGTCTAAAAATAGCCTATGGGTTAAATGTAGCATCAAGCTCTCCATTTCAACTAGCTTCATGAACTGGAACAATGTCCACGATAGTAAAACCAGAATGTATTTCGATGAAATTAATACAGTAAAATCTAGCTAATAGTACGACCACTCGATAGAAGTCTGATTCTGGATTTTTATGTGTGCGCGCCTTAAGGTGACTGGGGCATTAAGTATACTGGAGATCCGTTATAACGCGGACCGTTTTACCGCGGTATCCGATATAACGCGGGTAGTCTGTGTCGCCGAATTTTTTTTTGTAAATACCTTATTTATAATATGATAGAATATCGCAATGAAACATAAAATAAACTTCGGTAAACTTATCCGCCCGCAGCAGGCTAAAGGATAAAAACAAACACCGGTCCCGACATAAACAATTGAAGACAATCTTACGTGTGAAAAACTGACAACTATCAACTCGTATATATGCCGCCATGAATGTAATACACACAGCTGATTACCGGCGCGTACCATGCACATGATGCCCGAATAACACGGGAACCAGTAATAATCTTAACTGCATAACTTTCGTTACAAATTAATTGTGTGTATAATTGAGATGTGCGTGTACTGAATTTTTTCACTGTCAAAGCCACAAAAGTTCGCACTTTAATTATGAAAAACAAACATCATTAGAAATCTAAACCCCTAACTCAGTGCGGGGTTGGAGGTTATATGCTAATACAGAAAAGGGTGTGTACCCTTTGACCAATCAAATGAAATATAAAACCCCAACAAATCACACGCGACATCACATGTGACCTTTCATTTTCTGAAAACAGTGACAGCCATGTTTTACAGAGCAGAACCGTTTAATCGGATTAGGGGTTTGACAGGCCCAGAGGCAATTGCATCCCGTCAACAGGCTTGTTTTATGAAATATACTTGGTTGCTTGAAATCATACTCGATTTAATTTGTAATTTTGTATAATTACGTTGAACCTTTCCAGTACGTGAGTGGGCGGGGAAACAAAGTAAACAAGTCAGTTTCGTTCGAAATTAGTTTATTTTAGGATGATGGGGGTTTATGTAAGTACCCAGATAAAAAAAAAAACGTTGCAACGCGGTTCCGTATATAACGCGGGTTGAATTTTATGTCCCCGCAGACCCGCGTTGTAACGGGTCTCCAGTGTATTACCATTGTCTGTCCGTCCATGCATTAGCAAACAGAGTAGACCCAGATCAAACAGCTCCTACAGGAGCCATCTGATCAGGGATTGCTCTGTTTGCTAATGGAATTTGAAAGATCAGTTTATTTATTTATTTAAATGGCTACAATGTTCCACCTTCCATTATTTCATTTATAACTATTTTGACCATGAATGTTCAGTAGGTATCAGAATTTGGAATAAACGTGGGAAAGGGTAAACAGTCACTGGTACTGTCATCTTCATGTCGATGGAATTGCAGTTACCTTGCTATCTGCATCAACATGGAGCTCATGCCTTGATGGATTTACCACATACTTATCACTCTCTCCAAATTTTCTTTCGATATTCTCATCCATTTATCATCCTTGGTTTTTTGTTAGTATTTTTTTTCTCTTCTTTCCAAAACGATGTTGTGAAGAAAATGCTTTTTAGGCTTCAAGCAGCATAACATCTGAAAAATGTAAAATAGTGAGTTTGTTGGCAAGCAGGAGCGTAGATATTGCGGGGTTTATCAATGCATGGTGACTCACAGCGTACCCAAGCCATTAGATGCATAGTTTTGAATCTGGATGATGTCATTTACCAAAGGTGCAGTTCCCCGTCAAACAAACAAATCCTGTCTTTTAACTCTTTCCTTCATATAAACGCCTTTTCACGCATTTGCAAACAGAGTAGACCCAGATCAGACGGTTCCTATAGGAGTCATCTGACCAGAGTCTGCTTGGTTTGCTAATTAAATTTAATACTTTCAAAAATGGCTACAATGTTCCACCTTCCATATTTCATTATAACTATGTTGTCCATGAATATTAAGTTGGTATTGAAATTTGGAATAAACATAGAACATGGAAAGGTTAACCCTTTTTTCATGAATATTTATGCAAGAAATCATGACATTAGGAGTATTAATTACATGAAATTGTTATAATGAAGTGTGATCTCGAGAATTAGTTTGTCAATGGCAGAAGCTGTAGAATCAGATCTATGTTTTTTCCATAAGCAAACGTACAGACCAGACCTTTATCAGACTGTGAAAGCTCCTAGAGGAGCTGTCTGGTCTTAGTCTTTCCTATTTTCAAACATGTGAAAAGGTATCTCTGTCAGGTTAAAGAATAACTCTTAGAATGCTTGTTGTGAAACCATGATTGTCTATCCCTTTCCTCCATAAATACGCCTTTCTACGCCTCTGTGAAAGTCACTGTGAAAATTACAAGATTCTACAACTTTCCTTTTCTCTAGTTAAAGCTCCTTTTCGGTAGATTTATTCAAAGAGGTTGGATTTGAAAATAGCCTATGAGGGAATGGGTTATGCAACTAGATTTGATCTAAACTGTTTGACACTTTGACCATAATTTTGCAAAGAAATATGAGAAAATTTAGTAAATAATTGAAGCAGATGACAATTGTTACTGATGTAGATACTAAGCGTGCAAAGAATTAACCCTTTCTTTCATACAAGTGCATTTTTATGCATTTGCAAACAGAATAGACCCAGATCAGATGGATCGTGCAGGAGCTGTCTGATTAGGGTCTGCTCTGTTTGCTTATGAAACAATATAGATCTGATTGGTACTCATCTAATTCTACAGTTTCTACTAATACCAACAAATCCTTTGTATATGTATACCATTCCAATAATTAATATTCATGATCTCATCATTTCTTCCATGAATATTAAACAGGGATATAGTTAACCCTTTCCTTCATATAAACACCTGTTCAAGCGTTTGCAAATTATAAGAATAGACCCAGATCAGACACCTTTGCATGCATTTGCAAACAGAGTAGACCCAGATCAGACACCTTTTCACACAATTGCAAACAGAGTAGACCAAGATAAGACACCTGATTTGGTATCTGCTCTGTTTTCTTGTGCCATATTATAGATTTGATTCTACAATTTCTGCCATGTCAAAAAATCATGTCATATTAATATACTATTATAAAAATTCATCCATTACCCCATAGGCTATTTTTAGACCCAACCTCTTTGAATAAATCTACCAAAAAGGAGTTTTGAAACCATTGTGATAAATAGAACATTTGATCCTATAGGAGCAAATGCTCTATTTATCACAATGGTTTCACAACGTGACTTACAGAGTTGTCAATATGAGGGAAAGGGTTAAATGTGTTCATGATGTCATTACAGTAAAACCTCGCTAATGAGACCACCTAAAAGAGGTATAATTATGGGTGCTACATGCAGGTGGTAGCTTAATGCAGGACAAAAGTAATGCAAAAAGCTCCTAGAGGAGTTTTCTGCATTATTTTTGCCCTGCATTAAGCAACCACCTGCTTATAAAGACACCCTTGTTTATTTATTAAGTGGTCGCATTAGAGGGGTTCTTCAGTATTCCTTACATCAATATGTATGAGGTAATGGGTTAAGCTTGTTTCTATACCCCCACCACCATAGTTCCTACAGTGGTTGGTCAGCGCTTGGTCTGACTGCCCGCCCATCGGCGTTTGAAAAATGAGTTACTGAAAGTTACTGAATTTATATTTGGCATACGTAATAAACACAAATAGTAGATGTGCAACATGCAGTTTTCATGTGTTTAGTGTCAGGCAATGCAAAATTATCTCCTTAAACCTTAAGTATTTTTTGTCATTTTGGCATAAATTTTGGTAGTTGGTGTTGTAAACATCTCATTCAATTTGAAAGTTATTAAATTTATACTTGCTACACAAAATAAACACAAATAGTAGATGTGCAAGACGCAATTTTCATGTGTTTTGCATGAACCCCTCATTTTAACCATATGAGTCCCTATTCCTGTTAACCCATTCCCTCCTAGACTATTTTTAGATCCAACCTCATTGAATAAATCTATCGAAAAGGAGCATTTACTAGAAAAAGAAATTTTTAGAATTGTGCAGTTTTGAAACCAGTGATAAATAGAGCATTTGCTCCTATGGAACAAACACTCTATTTATTTATCGTGATGGGTTAATTTGAAATTGATTGAATTTGTACTTGCCATACTTAATAACAATGATAAGTACATGGACAGGGCATAATTTTCATGTATTTATCACCAGGCATTGCAGAATTATTTCCCCTTGAACTTTGGCAATTATCATAACTTTTATAGTACACATTTTCATTTCCAGATTTTGCTATCAATGAGCTTTTGCGGTAGTATTTGTCCCATTTAGTGACTTGTAGTTTTACTATGATAGAAATATTAGAATGTGCAAATAATTACAAATACTGGTTTGACTCTCTCACCCTTTACATTTAAATACCTTTGCAAACAGAGTAGACCCAGATTGGAGCCTGAAGCCGTCTGATCAAGGTCTGTGCTGATTGCTTCCAAAACTATGTCCACATGCCATTATAAAAATGCATCTTATTTAATATTCATGATGTCATTATTTCTTACATGAATATTCATTTAGTAAATGGTCGGACCAAAACAAGAGTGGCTATTTAAATCTTTAGCATGCTACATATGAAGTTCTGCAAATAGTTTGGATCCAGACAAGTCTCAGGATCTGGATAAAGACAAAGCAGCTCTTTTGTGTTCCATGGATACTCCTTTTTATGCCTTTTGAAACAAAGTAGACTCAGATCAGACAGTTCCGTTAGGAGCTGTCTCATCAGAGTCTGATCTATTCATTAACCACAACCTGATGTGCATTTGCAAACAGCTTGGATTGAATAACTGGGCGGCTGAGCATCAGGATCAAAACTGTTTGATACTCAGTCAAAATTTCATAAAAAAAATTACAAAATCAGAAGAAGTTAATATTCATGTAAGAAATAATGACATCATGAATATTAATTAGATTATAAATTATGTTCTAACAGCACATGGACACAGGAACATTTGGCCATGGCAGAAACTGTAGAATCATATCTTTATTATATCATAAACAAACAGAGCAGACCCTGATCAGACGGCTCCTATAGGAGCCGCCTGGTCTGGGTCTACTCTGTTTGCAAAGTCGTAGAAAGGCGTATGTATGGAGCAAAGAGTTAACCCTTCCCCTGTTCTTTGTTTATTACAAATTTCAGTACCTACTGAATATTCATGGACAAAACAATTATAATGAAATATTGAAGGTGGAACATTGTAGCTATTTTAGAAACTAAAGAAACAGATCTTTCAAATTCCATTAGCAAATAGAGCAGACGTTGAACAGACGGCTCCTACAGGAGCCGTCTGATCTGGGTCTACTCTGTTTGCAAAGTCGTAGAAAGGCTTATTCATCGAGAAAAGAGGGTTAAGATTACACCAGACCCAACTTTGAGTAGACACTATTTTTTCACAGCAGAGTAAGAGTTAACCCTTACAGCACTGAATTTTCAAATGGACTATTCCAAAATTCAAACAGGTCAAGCTTATGGCAAATATTTAGGGATTTTTCTAAAGAAAAGTATAACATGACAAACAGTGCAAACCCTGATGAGAGGGCTCCTAGGAACCATCTCATCTGGGTCTACACTGTTTGCAAAGGACATTACATAGTGACTTGTGTCCAGCACTGTAAGGGTTAAGGCGAAATGGTGTGGCTCATGAAATCATTAATGAAATTCAAAACCATATCATTTGTATATACCATGATTGAAATTTGAAACCTTATGATTTAAACCTAACCATATATTTTCCAAATGAATGGCGTCCATTGTATAGGAGCTTGCACTCTGAATAAATTACAAACTACATCTTTTATCTACATATTTCCAGTTTAACCTTGTACTATACAATCCTGCCTTTTAACCACTTTGCAAACAGAGTAGACCCAGAGATCTGATTCTCTGAATTTCCTTTTTGTGTTAACCCATTCCCTGTTCTGTATTTATTACAAATTTCAATACCTACTGAATATTCATGGACAAATAGCTATAATGAAATATGGAAGGTGAAACATTGCAGCCGTTTTAGGAAGTAAAGAAACGGATCTATCAAATTTCATAACGAAACAGTTACTTATCTATCAAATTTCATAAACAAACACAGCAGACCCTGATCAGACGGCTCCTATAGGCAATTAACACTTTCCTTCGTATAAACACCTTTTCATGCATTTACAAACGGGGTAGACCTAGATCATATGGCTCTAATAGGATCTGTCTGATCAAGGTCTGCTCTGTTTCTTTATGAAACTATAATAATTATATCTGACTACACAGTTTCTACCAAAACATCCTGTGAACATAATATAAAAATACAGCTAATAAATATGCATGATGTTATTATTTCTTACATGAATATCAAATAGGTAAAGTGTCAATCATAAGGGGCGGATTCTTGTATGAATATTCATGTAAAGAATTAAAATGAACCTCTGCGATAAAAGAACTTATTTCAGATACTTATTTCAGTGTTGCCTCCCTTGATAAGGTTGTAGAAGGAGTTCTATAATCCAATATAGGTACCCAAAGCAAATAGCGTACACTAAGTTTAGAGATCAGCGTCTGCACTGTTTGTCATTCAAAATCCTCTTGCAAATTCTACCATTTCATACTGAATGGATTCTATTGTTATACCATGAATGAAAGGTTTGTGCTGTTGGTCAAACACAAATTTCATTTTTAACCCTTTACTCCATAAATATGCACCTTTGTAAATAGAGTAGACCCAGCTATTGCAGCCATCTGATCAGGGTCTGCTCTGTTTGCATTTGATATAATGTAGATATGATTCAACAAGTTTCTGCCATGGCCAAAATGTCATATTTCCATGTGCAAATTAATTTAAATTTACATTAATGACGACATTATTTCTTACATGAATATGCATGGAGGAAAGGGTTAAAAACCTTTGTATTAAATCTGTAGCACATGAAGGATGATATATGATTGCCTTTGTAGATACAGATGAGATGCTGATCTAAGCTTTTTGACTTTCTGATCATGATTTTGACATAGAATGTACAAAAATTTGCTTTGAGCGTTAACAAATTTCTTATCCATTTACGTGACTGAAACATCATTTGTAGCCTTTAAAAACACATTAGACCAATATCAGATGACTCCTGTCTGCTCTGTTTGCTTCTGATTTAACCAATTCCCACTTAGGCTATTTTTAGACCTAACCTCTTTGATTAAATATACCAAAAAGGAGCATTAACTAGAGAAAAGGAAATTTTCAGAATTGTGCAGTTTTGAAACCATTGTGATAAATAGAGCATTTGCTCCTGTGGAGCAAATTCTCTATTTTATCACAATGGTGTCATAAAGTGACTTTTGCAGAAGTGTAAAAAGGCGTCAATATACGGGAATGGGTTATGAAACCATTGTGATAAATAGAGCATTTGCTCCTGTGGAGCAAATTCTCTATTTTATCACAATGGTGTCATAAAGTGACTTTTGCAGAAGTGTAAAAAGGCGTCAATATACGGGAATGGGTTAATATAGGATTTAACTGTACATTTTCTGCCATGGTAAAAACTTCCCTTTGTTGTATCAGGGTCTCCTCTGTTTGCTTCTACAATTTTTGTCACAGCCAAAATCTCCCAGTGTCTATATGCCATTATGAAAAAAAATAGCTAATTAATATTCATGATGTCCCTGTTATGAATATTCATGAGATAATGTGTTAAGCACTGCTGAGCTGGTAAAGGTCTAAAGGTGTTAAATAAAGACGAGCAAATCTCCATATCCCATTAGATAAACCAGCTTTTGAAAAAAGGCTCTGTTGACACTACTGAGCTGATTTGTATAAAGTTAGTCTTAACACTTTGCACACTAGGTTGCTTTCGTCTGCGAAAATTTGTGGTCAGCTTCAATTCTCTAATATATATATTTCTTCACTCGTGTTTCAAATTTCGCACCAGACTGTTAAACAGTTTAGAACCTGATGAGATGCATTGTTACACGGTGCCTGAGTTTGATTTTAATTCTTTTCCAAGTTTATCATGAATTGGTCCACAATATAGTAGGAGTTAACTCCCTTAACTGTATAAACCTGTATCCATGGTCGACATAATAAGTATTCTGAGCCCGTGTATTATATGATCTAGCAGAATCTATCATTATATTGCTGTCAGGTATCAGCAATAATACTTATTTCACTTTTTTTTTCATGCAAGATGAAAGGTTAAATTTGTTTTAAATCCTGTAGCAAATATGCAAGGTAGAAGGTAAAAGGTCAATAAGCTGGGCTTGTCCCTATCCAACCCGGGTATTTGCTTTGGTGGGAGCCCGGAAGTTTTAAGTGCTGATAATAATAGTATTAGATAAGGGCTGTGACTGGGGTTGACATACCTGTAATGGATAAAATGAAAGAGATTTAACCCTTTCAGTACTGAAAACGAGTCGTTAATGTCCTTTGCAAACAGTGTAGACCCAGATAAGAGGGCTCCTCAGGAGTCCTCTCATCAGGGTCTGCACTGTTTGTCATGTTACTCTTCTTATTTAAAAAATCCAGAAATTTTCATTGTTAGCTTGCAGACCTGTTTGAATATTGGACAAGTCCATTTGAAAATTGAGCGTTAGAAGAGTTAAGGAAAGAGTTTTTGCTCACTGGTTGTCTGATATCTTGTTGGTTTAGTAAATGAGTCATTTTGTTTAACCCTTTACCTGATGAATATTCATGTAAGAAATAATGACATCATGAATATTTGTTAGCTTAATCTTTATAATGGCATAATTATGAACACTCGAATTTCTGGCTATGGCAGAATCTGTAGTTGGATCTAAAAAAAAATTCATAAGCAGGGCAGACCCTGATCAGCCGTCTGATCAGGGTCTACTCCTGTGCAAATGCTTCAAAAGGCATACCTGTCTGGTAAAGGGTTAATAGAAAGTGATTCTAGTTATCTCAAACTATTAAAATTAGATAAACAGGAGCATTGTATTTTTTTCCATTTTCTGAAGCGTTAAGATTTTCTGTCTGTCCATCAGTTTGTAACATATTTTGTGTAAAGACTTGAAAATGTATTTGGCAGTGTGTCATGTATTTGGCAGTGTCATGTATTTGGCAGTGTGTCGTGTATTTGGCAGTGTGTCATGTATTTGGCAGTGTGTCATGTATTTGGCAGTGTGTCATGTATTTGGCAGTGTGTCATGTATTTGGCAGTGTGTCATGAAGTTTTGTAGGCTGTTTACATGATTATAAGACACCCTTGCAAACAGAGTAGACCCAGATCAGGTGACTCCTGTAGGAACCGCACCTGATCAGGGTCTGCTCTATTTACTTATGGAATAATATACATGTAGGTGATATTCTACAGTTTATAGGTAATATTCTACAGTTTATAGGTCATATTTTTCAGTTTATAGGTCATATTCTACAGTTTATAGGTGATATTCTATAGTTTATAGGTCATATTCTACAGTTTATAGGTGATATTCTACAGTTTATAGGTGATATTCTATAGTTTATAGGTCATATTTCCCCCCCCCCCCCCCCAGTTTATAGGTCATATTCTACAGTTTATAGGTGATATTCTATAGTTTATAGGTCATATTCTACAGTTTATAGGTGATATTCTATAGTTTATAGGTCATATTCTACAGTTTATAGGTCATATTCTACAGTTTATAGGTCATATTCTACAGTTTATACTATGGTTAAAAGTTTCCTTATTTAGCCATTAAAAAAATTCATCTGATAAATACAGTTGAACTTCATCTCGAACTCGGATAACTCGAGCTTTGGGATAACTCGAACTAAAAGTTTGGTCTTTCCAAAATTTACAATACAGAATTGTTCTAAAATGTATCACTACACATATCTAGAAACAATCGTGACAGCTTAATGCAGGTTCAAAGTAATGCTGAAAGCTTCTACAGGAGCTTCCAGCATTACTTTAGACCTGCATTAAGCTGTGAACTTGAGATATTGGTCAGATTATAAATCGTATGACTTGAACCTCTGTTATCTCAAACTAATTTGTATGTTCCCTTGAAGTTCGAGATGTCGAAGTTCAACTGTATCATACATTCAGTAGTTTGTTCTTCCATGATATTCATTCATATAGATTTGATTCTACAATTTCTGTTCTTCCATGATATTCATTCATATAGATTTGATTCTACAATTTCTGTTCTTCCATGATATTCATTCATATAGATTTGATTCTACAATTTCTGTCATGGGAAAATATTCCCTTGGTCATGATGCCAATATAAAAATATTCATGAGGTAAAGGGTTAATAATTTTGTGAATTTGTGCACCTGGGATATCATTATGATATTGCACTCGGTAACACTCGCCCTTGTTTTAGACAATACCAAAGGTGAGTGCAAGACTATGGTAATTACAATTGATGGGGTGAACACCTGATAACCGATGTAAATGGCATCTCGTCAGGATCCAAACTGTAAGAAATTTGATAGCTTTTTTCAATTGAAATGAAAAACAACTCAACTTAGACCATTTTGGGAAAAACAGTTATTTTAACCCTTTCAGACCTTGATCAAATATCTCCTTCATCTGGATCTGCATTCTTTGTCTAAGTTTGTCCACCATCCCAGTTCTGAAGCCTGCTGGTCTGAATACTTAGGGTAATAAGACTATATGATCTGAACCCAAACAGATTGCATTGGTTTCCTCAAATTAACTGCAAGTTTGTGAAGCGTTAAGGTGATGTCTTTGTCACTTAACTGCGCATGTCCCAGTAAATTTAAATGTTCAACTCTTTAGCTGCCTAGTATTGCCATCTGCTAAATATATGTTGTCTGTTTCACTTCTAATTGTTGATTTTTCTCTTTGATTTTGTTTCAAATATAGTATGAAACAGTTTTGATCGTGATGAGACACCAAGATACTTTGCATTTCATCTGGATTCAGACTGTTTGCAAATGTTGATCGAAGCTTCATCCATAGCAGCTAAAAGGTGGAGGATAAGGACATCCCATTATGAAAATGACTCACCGAAAGTTTACTTTCAATTTTTTTTTAATTTCACAAGATTTCATCATCTTCACACGCAAACCGCGCATAACACGTGAACAGTAAGTGTGTTCAGCTCTTCACGACATGAATATTCATGTATGACTTTATGACATCACGACTTCAACCCTTTCTTCCATAAAATAGAGTCATTTTATATTAGAAAATGTCACATGATCTTCATTCGCTTGTAATGAGCTGGATAAAACCACCCAATAACTCAAATACTGTTGAAAAAGACAGTAGAACCCAATTAACTCATTATTGTAAAACACTTTAAAAAAAGATAATTTGTAAAGTTACATATGAATGTAGTATCATATGAATAACAGAATGCTTCACTCTTAACCATTTCCTCCATAGATACACCTTTCTACGCCTTTACAAACAGAGTAGACCCTGATTAGACAGCCCCTATAGGAGTCGTCTGATCAGGGTCTGCTCTGTTTGCTTCTAGAATTAAATAGATCTGATTCTATAGTTCCTACTTTGGCAAAAATTTCATATGTTAATATGTCACTTTAATAATTAATCTAATTATTATTCATGATGTCATTATGTTTTACATGAATATTCATGGAGTAAGGGTTAAAAAGAACTGTATAATCAGATCTATATTATGCTATAAGTAAACACAGCAGACCCTGATCATACAGCTCCTACAGGAGCCATCTAATCTGGGTCTACTCTGTTTTCAAAGGCATAGAAAGGCATATTTATGGAGTAACGGGTTAAGTTATAACAGACCAAGCATGACTCCCCGAGACTGCCAAAGAGTTGATCATTGAAATACAACCAGCTAATACTTGTATGTGTCAGATCTGATACTTACTTGGCAATAACCAGTGGTTAAATGCCTTTGTGGTTGGTTTATCTATCAAGGCGTACTGACCAGTAAGTACATTGACCTGAGATGACCGACTGCAGCTCAGGTGAAAATATACACATAGGATATGTCTGAAATGACCACAAAATGACTACAAATAACATGTTTGTAATATGAGTGTAATATGAGCTGACCAAATGGCTCTTCCTCAAATGTTGGTCATTCAGAAGAAAAAGACCCAACATGGAGTCTTGTGTAAACATGATTACAGTAAAAACTCAATACTACGAACACTGAAATATTAGAGTACCATTATTGATCATTAACAAGGTGGCAGCTTAATACAGGGTTAAAGTCAGGCAGAAAGATCCTCTAGGAGATTTCTGCATGACTTTAACCCTACATTAAGCAGCCATCTGCCTACAAAGACATAAATTCTGCATTACTAAATGTTCGTAGTATCGAATTTTTACTGTTCTATATCTTATTGCTAGACACTGTGTATACACATGCTCATCTATCAGTACTAGGCTTGTCCTGTGGCTAGGCCCAAAAGTTATAAAACTTTTGAGTTTGAGTCTGATTTCCTTCTCAAGTATCTGATTGGTCAAATTGAGCTCAGATTCAAGTGGAAAGCTTTATAACCTTTGGGTCAACATCTTAGACTCACATGCAAGCTCTTCTCATTGCTCAACTAAATGTTAGTATAGACATGTGGTCTTGTGTCAAAATGCTAGCCTGTCATTGTTAGCCTTTGGTATAAACGTGTTGTCTTGTGTCAATGTGCCAGCCTGTCATTGTTAGCCTTTGGTATAAACTTGTGGTCTGGTGTCAATGTGCCAGCCTGTCATTGTTAGCCTTTGGTATAAACTTGTTGTCTTGTGTCAATGTGCCAGCCTGTCATTGTTAGCCTTTGGTATAAACCTGTTGTCTTGTGTCAATGTGCTAGCCTGTCATTGCTAGCCTTTGGTTAAACCTTTGGGTTGGTGTCAAAATGCTAGCCTGTCATTGTTAGCCTTTGGTATAAACTTGTGGTCTTGTGTCAAAATGCTAGCCTGTCATTGTTAGCCTTTGGTATAAACTTGTGGTCTTGTGTCAAAATGCTAGCCTGTCATTGCTAGCCTTTGGTATAAACTTGTGGTCTTGTGTCAACATAATTTCAAACAGTATTTCAGTCAAATCACGACGTCCAGCTAATTATAGGTGGAGGAAGACCCCAGAGGTTCTTCTGTGCACGGAACAAATTGCATTGTTTCGTGCACAGAACATCCAGGTAGAACCACCGACCTACCACAAGCCAGCTGGAAGGCTTCCTCACACACAAAATCCAACCAGCCTGTCATTGCTACACTTCAGAAAAGGGATGTGATCTGGTGGCAACATGCTATCTTCTCATCAATAAAATAAATTTAAATACATGTGGTCTGGTATCAGTATGCCCTGACAACTTTTACAAATCACCCTCAATGACTTGATTGTGGGCATATATGGTTATTAATGTAAGGGGAAACCAGAGTAACAAGGGGAAAAGACAGGCTACCACCGCACTGTCTAACATATTGCCCCATGTGTCTAGACAGACTACCACCGCGCTGTCCAACATATTGCCCCATGTGTTTAGATAGGCAAACATTGTGCTGTCCGTCATACTGTCCAATGTGTTCAGACAGGCAACCACCATACTGTTACTTATACTGCCCTGTGTGTCCAGACAGGCAACCACTGTACTGTCTCTTATACTGTCCTGTGTGTCCAGACAGGCAACCACAATACTGTCTCTTATACTGTCCTGTGTGTCCAGACAGGCAACCACTGTACTGTCTCTTATACTGTCCTGTGTGTCCAGACAGGCAACCACAATTACTGTCTCTTATACTGTCCCATGTGTCCAGACAGGCAACCACTGTACTGTCTCTTATACTGTCCCATTATGTCCAGACAGGCAACCACCATACTGTCCCTAATACTGCCCATTGTGTCCATACAGGGAAACGCCATACTGTCCCTAATACTGCCCTGTGTGTCCATACAGGCAACCACCGTACTGTCTCTTATACTGTCCCATGTGTCCAAACAGGCAGCCACCATACTGTCTCTCATACTGCCCTGTGTGTCCATACAGGCAACCACGGTACTGTCTCTTATACTGTCCCATGTGTCCAGACAGGCAACCACCATACTGTCTCTTATATTGTTACATGTGTCCAGACAGGCAACCACCGTACTGTCTCTTATACTGTCCCATGTGTCCAAACAGGCAACCACCGTACTGTCTCTCATACTGTTACATGTGTCCAGACAGGCAACCACCATACTGTCTCTCATACTGCCCTGTGTGTCCAGACAGGCAGCCACCATACTGTCTCTCATACTGCACTGTGTCCAGACAGGTCACCACGGTACTGTCTCTTATACTGTCCCATGTGTTCAGACAGGCAACCACTATACTGTCTCTTATACTGGCCCATGTGTTCAGACGGGCAACCGCCATACTGTCTCTTATACTGTCCCATGTGTTCAGACAGGCAACCACCATTACTGTCTCTTATACTGTCCCATGTGTTCAGACAGGCAACCACTGTACTGTCTCTTATACTGTCCCATGTGTTCACACAGACAGGCAACCACCATACTGTCTATTATACTGCCCCATGTGTCCAGATAGACAACCACTGTATTGTCTCTTATATTGTCCCATGTGTCCAGACAGGCAACCACTGTATTGTCTCTTATACTGTCCTATGTGTCCAGAGAGACAACCATTGTATTGTCGCTTATACTGTCCCTTGTGTCCAGACAGGCAACTACTGTACTGTCTCTTATACTGTCCCATGGACCCATTGTCTCCAGACAGGGAAATACCACACTGTCCCTAATACTGCCCTGTGTGTCCAGACAGGCAACCACTTGTACTGTCTCTTATACTGTCCAATTGTGTCCAGACAGGCAACCATCATACTGTCTCTCGTACTGCCCTGTGTGTCCAGACAGGCAACCACTTTACTGTCTCTTATACTGTCCCATGTGTTCACACAGACAGGCAACCACCACACTGTCTCTTATACTACCCCATGTGTCTAGACAGGCAACCACTTTAATGTCTCTTATACTGTCCCATGTGTCCAGACAGGCAACCACCATACTGTCTCTTATACTGTCCCATTGTGTCCAGACAGGCAAATACCATACTGTCTCTCATACTGCCCTGTGTGTCCAGACATGCAACCACCATACTGTCTCTTATACTGCCTTGTGTGCCCAGACAGGCAAACCAACATACTGTCTCTTATACTGGCCCATGTGTCCAGACAGACGGCCACTTATACTGTCTCTTATACTGTCCCATGTGTTCAGACAGGCAATCACCATACTGCCTCTCATACTGTCCCATGTATCCAGACATGCAACCACCATACTGTCTCTTATACTGTCCCATTCTGTCCAGACAGGCAACCACCATACTGTCTCTTATACTGTCCCATGTGTTCTCATAGACAGGCCTACCACCATACTGTCTCTTATACTGTCCCATGTGTTCAGACAGGCAACCACCATACTGTCTCTTATACTGCCCTGTGTGTCCGGACAGGCAACCAACATACTGTCTCTCATACTGCCCCATGTTTTCCAGACAAGCAACCACCATACCATCTAGCAAACTGCCCCGTTTGTCTAGACAAGCAACTATTGTACTGTCTCTCATTCTAAAGAGCGACTTGGTTTCTTCTCAAGATCAAAACTGTCATACATGTTGATTTATATATTTTCTAGAATTGAAAGAAACAACTTTGATATTACTGGTGCAGAAAACTGTATTTCCAAATGTTTTGCATTAAGTTCTGGTCGAGCAATATTTATATTATTATATATGCCTTACAACACCTTTGCTAACAGGGCAGACCTAGATCTGATGGCTCTTGTAGGAGCCATCTTATCTTGGTCTGCCCAGTTTGCTGATGGAATGATATAGACCTGTTTCTGAAGTTTCTGCTATATACCATTATAAAATTTAGTCCACTGTTATTATTGATGGTGTCATTTTTTTCTTACAGGGATATTCCTAGTGTAAAGGGTTATATTTTACACAGTGTACATATTTATTGTCCATGTTTTACTTGGTTGTAGGAGAAACTAGCTAGTTACCCTGTAAGTGCATGCCTACTTACATTTAAATCTCATCAAAAAGTCATTACACTTAATGTAAACACACAATAATACTGCTTAATTGAAGTTTCATATTTACTGCTGATGTTTTAGGCTAGGTTGTTTATTTCATCTACTTTTCATCAGTTCGATCTGTTCACCACTGCCCAGATATAAGGTTTTAAATATTTTCCCCAAATTTTATCAAAAGATGCTCTGATCCCTTCAGCGTTATCTTATTTTAAAGTAAATTTCTTTGTGGCTGTGTGTACTTTATCAGTATGTTCAGACTGCACAGTTGACAAGTTTTTATGATCCACGGGCCATTCATACACAAGTTAAATCCATTCTTATCATGCAGGGGGAGAGGCTAGCAAGCAGACGACAGTTGAATGTCTATCGGACTGCTATCCCGCCATATTAACAAGCTAGTTCCACTTGTCCTGGTTGTAAACCTAGGAAAAACAAATCTGTAAATATTTCACCAGAAAGAAGCTTCCAGAACGGCAGAATTTATTCAACATTGGCTGAAACGCAGCAAGTACAACCCCTACATCATTTATCACTACATGGCTGAGTGTCAGTCAGCCATCTTGAAAACCAGAAAAAACACAATACCAGTCTGGGCCACATGGTAGACTGTGTAATCCAAACTTTGACAATGCTAGTGCTTCTTCAGTGCCATACATAACCATGAATTCTACAAATATAAAGCAACAGGATTAAATTGGAGCTCGTCTACAGGTAAATACACCTTTAGCTACGCTTCATAGGTGAGAAAATCACTCGTAATTCATAGATAAGCTCAGATTACAGGTGTTGTTGTTTTGTTTATGGTTTAACACGTTCCTTTAATGACTATATTGAAAAATCGAAACTGCTTGAGAATACAGCTGTATTACAGTTACCACTGAAGGTGGAGATTCCCGCCTTAAGGCCAGGTGTTACTCAGTGTTAATAAAGCTTTGAGTGATGAAGTAATTTAAATGTCACCTTGCCATTGAAATAAAGGGATCAAGTGTTCCTGAACCCATCTCTCTGTCTGTCTGTCTGTCTGTCATAGTATCAGTCAGCCTCTTTTCAGCTAAAAATGTGGTATGACATTCTAATTGTTTGGACAAACACATTGTTTTAACCCTGTTATTCATGTAAGCAATGATGACATCATAAATATTAATTAGATGAATATTTAACATGTTATTATGAACACAGGAAATGTTGGCCTTGGCAGAAACTGTGGAGTCATATGTAGAATTCCAAATGTGATTCATATGTATAATTCCAAATGTATTCTATCATAAGCAAACTGTTGATTCATATGTATAATTCCAAATGTGATTCATATGTATAATTCCAAATGTATTCTATCATAAGCAAACTGTTGATTCATATGTATAATTCCAAATGTATTCTATCATAAGCAAACAGAGCAGAGCCAGATCAGATAACTCCTATATTCTATCATAAGCAAACAGAGCAGACCCCGATCAGATAACTCCTGTATTCTATCATAAGCAAACACAGCAGACCTCGATCAGATGACTCCTGTAAGAATCATCTGGTCAGACTCAACTCTGCAAAGTTCTTTCTGGAGTATGGCATTCACTAAACCTTGTTTTACATACTTTTCGATACATGTATACATACATGCCATTTTGTTTAGCCCTTTATTCCATATTAAAGATATAATGACATCATGAATATTAATTATTAGATTCATTTTTATAACGGTATACATGAACCTAGGAAATTTTGGACAAGGCAGAAACTGTATATCTACATTATTTCATAAGCAAACAGAGCAGACCCTGATCAGACGGCTCTGGCAAGGTATACATGACTACTCATAATCAATAGCGATTAACCCATATACTCAATAAATACGCCTTTCTAGGCCTTTTCAAACGGAGTAGACCCAGATTATAGGAGCCATCTGATCAGGGTCTGCTCTGTTTGCTTGGTATAATATCGATCTAGTTCTACAGTTTCTGAGCCAAAAATGACCATGTGCTCATTATGCCATTATAAAAATAATCTGATTAATATTCATGGTGTCATAATTACTTATAGAAATATCCATGGAGTAAAGGGTTAAACAATTTCTTAAATTTCTACAGTAGAACCTGTTTTAAGTGGCCATTCATTTATTGAACATAGGAGTCTTAACCCTTTACTACATGAATACTCATGTAAGAATGTTTGGCCACATCAGAAACTGTAGAATCAAATCTATATTATATCAATAGCAAACAGAACAGACCCAGATCAGACGAGCCTACACTAGCCATCTGATCTGGGTCTATTCTGTTTGCAAAGGCATAGAAAGGGGTATTTATGGAATAAAGGGTTAAAAAGCAGGTGGTTCAATTGCCAATACATGACAAAAGTAATGTAGAAAACTCTGTGTAGGAACTTTCTTCATTACTTTTGACCTGAATTAAGCTACCTGTACCAACTGCCTACAGAGCCTTACTTAGACCAGCAGTTCCTCAATATGCCTTGTATATATATCGGGCTACAGATAAATGTGCATACTCAAATACTAAAATCGTCATTTCTCCGCCAAAACCCTATGTTGTGACCACTCTTTAGAATTGTCTCTTTGAGATGATTCTAAAGAGTGGTCACAACATAGGGGTTGGTGAAGAAATAAAGAAGTTATTCTTGAAAATATTTCAATTTACGCCTCTTATCTGGACCTCTGGTATATTGCTCAGGTAGAGTATTAGACAATATGGAATATCAGAGCAACAAATAAAGGTTCACACTCAAATAACAAAAAATGTCATTTCTCCACCAAACCCTTTGTTATAACCTCTTTTTAGAATTGTCTCAAAGAGTGGTCACAACATAGGGTTTGGTGGGGAAATAAAGAAGTTATTCTTGGAATGCTTGGCATGCATGTGCAACTTATGGAGGCGAACATTTTTAGGGGTGATTTATTAAGGTCAAGGCCACACATCAAGGTCAAAGGTCAAATTCCAGGCGCTAATTTTGTCATCATTCAACAGGCACGCTTCAAACTAAGCATGCATGTGCAACTTATGGAGGTGCACATTTGTAGGGGTGACTTATTAAGGTCAAGGTCATACATCTAGGTCAAAGGTCATATCGGGGGCATAATGGTTCACAAACACATCTTGTTCCTTCAGGTCTTGTGATAAAATTTCAGTTGGCTCTAGTTTGAAATATAAGCAGGGTTTATTTTTAAAGTCTAAGCCAATTTCTCTCTCTCTTTCTACAAAAATACAAAAATGTCAGCAGATTGTCTTACTATTTTTTCCCAAAAGTAGTGTTAATTTCTCTACTGGAGCCAAAGCATTTTAGAAGATCCAATCATCTGGAATTAAATGATAGCCTGCTAAATGTCAACTCTTTCGTCTCTCTCTCCAGAGGTCCAGATAAGATGCTTAAATTAAAACATTTTCAAGAATAGCTACTTTATTTCACCACCAAACCCTATATTGTGACCACTCTTTAGAATCGGCACATTTATCTGTTGCTCTGCTTGCTCTCTACAATTCGAGTGTAGATCCAGTTGAGACATGGATACCCAGATCCAAGGGTTCCTCTCTGCTCGCTCTCTACAAGTTGAGTGTAGATCCAGTTGAGTATGGATACCCAGATCCAAGGGTTCCTCTCTGCTCGCTCTCTACAAGTTGAGTGTAGATCCAGTTGAGTATGGATACCCAGATCCAAGGGTTCCTCTCTGCTCGCTCTCTACAATTCGAGTGTAGATCCAGTTGAGACATGGATACCCAGATCCAAGGGTTCCTCTCTGCTCGCTCTCTACAAGTTGAGTGTAGATCCAGTTGAGTATGGATACCCAGATCCAAGGGTTCCTCTCTGCTCGCTCTCTACAAGTTGAGTGTAGATCCAGTTGAGTATGGATACCCAGATCCAAGGGTTCCTCTCTGCTCGCTCTCTACAAGTGGAGTGTAGATCCAGTTGAGTATTGATACCCAGATCCAAGGGTTCCTCTCTGCTCGCTCTCTACAAGTTGAGTGTAGATCCAGTTGAGACATGGATACCCAGATCAAAGGGTTCCTGTAGGAGCCCTAGGATCAGTCTGCACTGTTTGCCTTAAAAATAATATTCTGCAATAAAAATTGGTGGTTTGCTTCATTAATATTCATGGAGGAGTCTAAATATTATAATTCAGCAGTACAGCCAGATCAATCTGATAATTTGCATAATATTCAGATAAATGTAATATACCTAGCAACAGTTGTCTGTTATACATGATTGCTCTTATTGGGACAGACAAATTTACACAAATACAGTAAAACCTCTCTAAACAGAACATTCAATTTATTAGTGTAAATATCCGTCTTGCAGACAAACGGCACCTTAATGCAGGGTGGAAATCATGCAGAAAGCTCCTCTAGGAGCTTTCTGCATGACTTTCATCCTGCATTAAGCAGCCATCTGCCTAAAGGTGTCTCAATTGCCCATTTCTAGAAATCTGGTTTAGAGGGGTAATCTACTGTAGTTCAGATCACAGGGTTTGCACTGTTTGCTGTTATTAGAGCTTTGATCTAGTTCAGCACTGTTTGCATTTAGTACTCTATGCTGGGAAGACATTTTTTCTCATACTTAGCTTATATACATAGTTGTGAACAATCTTAATGAGGATCTCGAGTGCTTAACACTTTCAATGCAGGACAAGCATGCACCCACATTTGCAAACAGTGTAGACCCAGATCAGAGGGCTCCTAGAGGAACCCTCTTTTCAGAGTCTGCACTGTTTGTAATCTAGCAAAATTACCCAGCAAGCTTAAGCCATTTATACTGAGTGGACTCTATAGTTCAACACTAATGGGCTATTCCACTCTACAATTCAGGGTTAAAAGTGTTAAGATGATGTATAAGTAGCTAGGTACCTGTAACCCATTCCTTCATAGAAAGGCTTTTTCATGCCTTTGCAAAGAGAGTAGACCCAGATCAGGCAGCTCATGTTTGCTTAAGAAATTATAATAGATGTGACTCTGTTTCTTCTAGTACCAAAATATATTGTGTACATTATGCCATTGTAAAAATTGAGCTAATAAATATTCATGATGATAGTATTTAGTACATGAATAGTCAACACGGAAAGGGTTCCCTTTAAATGCTGAATATTCAAAATGGCCTAGTCCACCAGTGTTTAACTCTATAGCCCATTCAGTATGAAAGGTTTAAGTTTGCTACACTGTGTTTAGAATGACAAACTGTGTAGATCCTGATCAGAAAGGTTCCTGTACAATGTTTGCAGATGTCGGTATACTTCAACATCCAAAAGACTAAGCATTCTGGTGTAATGTTTAACATGTAAGACCTCCCTCACTCTTTAACCCATTCCCTCATAGGCTATTTTTAGATCTCAGCTAACCTCTTTGAATAAATGTATTAAAAAGGAGCATTAACTAGAGAAAAGGATAATTTTTTTAGAATTTTGTATGTTGAAACCATTGTGATAAATAGAGCATTTGCTCCAATAGGAGCAAATGCTCTATTTATCACAAATTCACAATGGTTTCAAGAAGTGATTATGGAGGTAAGGGTTTACTATTTATTTGTGTATATTTTACAGTTGTATTTGTGTTTCTTGTCCTATGGCTACAGTTGTATTTGTGTTTCTTGTCCTATGGCTACAGTTGTATTTGTGTTTCTTGTCCTATGGCTTGCGTAGATATTGACCTCAGTCTTATAGCCATTGTTTTTACATCGGCAGAAACTTTAGCATCAAACGTTAAAAAGCCCCGGGCACAACATTTCATTATTGCTTACAATAAAACACGAACATAGGAATAATGAAATGTTCTGCAGCTGCAAGCTTGCAATCATAACTATGTTCTACACTATCTATCTTAAATATTAACCCATTACCTCATAGGCTATTTTTAGATCCAACCTCTTTAAATAAATCTACCGAAAAGGAACATTAACTAGAGAAAAGGAAAATTTAAGAATTTTGTAGTTCTGAAACCATTGTGATAAATAGAGCATTTGCTCCTGAAGTGACTTTTACAGAGGCGTAGAAAGGCGTATTTATGTAGGAAAGGGTTAAAACACACAATCTCCAATCTCCTGCTTTGTAATTCTTAACCCTTTACTCCATGAATATTCATATAAGAACTAATAATACAATCATTAATACAGTAACGTACTAGATTATTTGTTACAATAGCACATGGACAAAGGCATTTTTGGCCATGACAGAAACAGAAGATATTATATCACAAGCAAACAGAGCAGACCCTGATCAGATGGCTCCTACTTGAGCCATCTTATCTTGTTCTACTCTGTTTGCAGAGGGGTAGAAATCTCATAATTTCTGAATATTGAACAGGGAAAGGCAACATTTGAAAAATCAGATTTGAAAGGAATGATGAATCTTGTCACAATGATACTCTGTAAAGAACTATAAAGGGGTTCAAGGCTGTAGATAACATGCATATATCTATCAAATCTAGGTCCAGATAGGATGTGTAAAATAAAACATTTTCAAGAATAAACTTCTTTATTTCACCACTAAACCCTATGTTGTGACCACTCTTTAGAATCGTCTCTTTGAGACGATTCTAAAGAGTGGTCACAACCTAGGGTTTGGTGGAGAAATGACAATTTTAGTATTTGAGTGTGTACCTTTAACTGTTGCTCTATATCAAATCTCTTTATTTCTTTGCCAAACCCTATCTTGCTGCAACTCATTAAAATCTCCTCTCTGAGACAGGGTTTGGCAGAGAAACATGAAAAGTATTTTAATCCTTTACTCAATGTACATGCATTTCTACATACTCCTTTGCAAACAGAGTATAGGAGCCGTCTGATGAGGGTCTGCTCTGTTTACTAGTGATATAATATACAGTCGAACTTCGAAACCTCGAACACCGTGGGGACATTAAAATTTGTTCGAGAAAAGCGTTGTTCGAGTTTCAGGTTGTTTGAAGTTCGAAGTTTCAAGTTCGACTTTGTACTGTGGTGCAAAAACACAACTGATGTGTTGGGCGAAGCGGATTTATTTGTACGTGTTATACACGGGAATTGAATAGATAACTAAGTCGATCTTCTAAACATTATTTTTTATTTACATCTACATATACGTAATGTTTATTGTCAAATTGTGTGTTTTATACACTTGTAACATACATGAATATCTAATACATGTACTTACCTTTGTTGTCATTTTCACCATATACCTAATGCACAAGTAACATATAAATCAATGATTATCTACACATGAATAAAACATAAATAATAAATCCTTGCTTATTTCACTAAAGCAGATGATCACATGTATTCACGATGTTTAGAATTCGTAATGCACGCATTGTTTTCGCTTGAAAATAAACTTTTATGAAAATTTAGATATTTCAACATTGTGCATTACAATTTCTGAACACAGTTATCTCTCGTTATCTGGGCTATGTACACGTACACCAACAAGTTTCTACTTCTTAAAATAATCGTCTATGGTGGACTGCACTGCCGTTCTTCTCTTAATGTCACATTTCACTAATAATTTTGGTTCTTTCTTCGACATTGTGAATCAGAATGAGGATGAATCAAACTAGCCGTGTATTTATACAAAATTTGAAAATTGACACGATCTGCTCAGTTATTAATTTAATGAATTTTTGTTTGGCTCTTATTTTAATTAGCTTTGACCAAACAGCAATCAGGGTGAACACGTATCAAATTATTTAAGCAAACACGCACGCTTTAATTGGTAATAGACAGGTAACACCAGTGCTAATCTGACGAGGTGTGAAAATACCGCGCGCCGCCGGTGTAATTATAACATGAAGCCATGCCGACTGACCGTGTTGACAGTTCGAACATAAGGTGTGAAATATAGAACAAACTGCTTCACGGGGACCGCACATCAGTTCGAGAATTCCAGCTTTCCGTGTTCGGGAAAACAGAGGTAGAACAATAAGGATTATATAGAGAATAGAACGGGACCAAGGAACGAGTTCGAGAAATCGACTGTGTTCCAGCTTTCAGTGTTCGAGGTTCCGAAGTTCGACTGTAGATATAATTCTACAGTTTCTGCCATGGCTAAAGCTTCCTGTGTCCATGCTATTATAACAAATTAATCCAATTAATATTCATGATGGCATTATTCCTATATGACTTTTCATGGAGGAAAGGGTTAAATAGATTTACTAAATAGTCTTCTTATCTACATTCCTAAAAGTGCAGTAAATATGCATTGTATCAATGGTATCAATTATGCAGCTCTACATTATGAAAACCAATAGAGAAATTGTTACACTTGTCTTGTAATTGGTATGTGTGATGACATTTTCAAGCATTTTAGGTCATATTGAGATTGAGGTGCAAATTCAATACATGTAGTTGTTTCATCAGAATTCAAACTTTTTAAAAACATTGATTAGAATATTTTTGAATTTTTTTTTTAGAAAAAATTGAGAAATTGCGAATTTTAGCAGATTCCAATTTTGAAGACATTCAGTTATAGTAGGTACTGTGCTGAGTGGTAAATAATTACAAAGAATGTCACATTACCTCATGAATATTAATGTAAGAAATAATGACATTATGAGTAGTAATGAGCCGAGGTTTTGTTTTGTAATAGCATATAAACAAAGGATAGTTTGGCCATAGCAGAAACTG
This sequence comes from Azorinus chamasolen, assembly GCA_963576725.1. Taxonomy (NCBI): domain Eukaryota; kingdom Metazoa; phylum Mollusca; class Bivalvia; order Cardiida; family Solecurtidae; genus Azorinus; species Azorinus chamasolen. The sequence goes on from OY755251.1 coordinate 38,721,877, forward strand.
TAGAGTCAGATCTGTATTATTTCATAAGCAAACAGAGCAGACCCAGATCAGATGGTTCCTACAGGAGCCATCTGATCTGGGTCTACTCTGTTTGCAATTGCCTCAAAAGGCGTATGTATCAGGTAAAGGGTTAATGTCTTTCAGGAGTACCTAGAAAATGCATCAGAGAAATGTATTATTTAAGTGCTGTATGTGATTTTCCAGTATTTTCAATGGAATGCCAACATTTACCTGAATTCTTTGTTAGTGGTTAACTCGTAAATACCTGTGCAGACTGTTGGTATCCAGATGAGACACTGAAGTATTCACCAATATTCACTGAAGTATTCACCATCTGGTTAGGATCCAAACTGTTTGACACAGTCACTGTATTTCTGAACAGAAAATGAAAGAAATGTTAAAGTTGAAAATTATAGCAGACAACAATTTTTAGCAGACAAAACATTTAGCAGATTGCAAATTTTAGCAGATGACATGATTGTACTTTGCATGCAAAACTAACATGTATAATTTAAATCATGTATTTCTGCACATTTTCATGATACATGTATGTCTCAGATGTTTAAGAATAGAAAGTCTTGTAGTTAATTAACACCTGTTCAAAATCATAGTGTTTTATGTTTTTACTAATATGTATAAATATTTTAGCTGTTCTATCTAAGGCAAGTTAATTGTTATTGCAATTTAATTGGTCATCATTAGGCTCATTCTCAGACTCGATCATTATCAAAAAACACATGTAGTGATACATTATAAGAGCTTTGAAATTAGTTCTTCAACAAAGTACTGTGTAAGCACTAAATATTTGGACATCCAGTGGCCACATTCCACCATTTTGTAAAGATGAATAATTCAAATTTGATTAATTTTATCCCTTACAACGCTGACTATTCCAAAATTCAGATGGGTCGAAATTCAAACGGGTTGAACTTATAATGGTGAATATGTATTTGAGGATTTTTCTTAAGAAAAGTAACATGACAAACAGTGCAGACCCTGATGAGAGGGCTCCTAGAGTCTGCTCCATTTAATTATGAGAGCGCTGCTGTTTGCAAAGGACACCCGCACTGTAAAGGTTAAAATAGACTGATGTAGTAGGGAATAGTTGATACCCTGATCCAGCTGCTCCTTCCCAAGCTGTTTGATCTGGGTCTGCACTATTTGCTTACATCTGTCTGTCTGAATACTTAGATTAGGTAATGTAGCTCTATTCAAAGAAGGTCATTTAAGTGTAAGTTGAAATCGCTGCAGTCTAATTAAGTATTCATGTTGTCATTTCGTCTTACATGCATATTTCTTAGTTAAAGCGTTTACTTAATGAATATTTATGTAAGAAATAATTACAACATGAATATTAATTAGATTTAATTTTTATAATGACACAAGAATGAGAATTGTTTGTGTCTTGGTACAAGAATCTGATCTAGATTTCCCCATGAGCACACAGAGCCTACCCAGGGTATACTGCCCAAATGGCCGCAGTGTTGTGTGGACTTGTTCAGATAGAGATTCTGTGGCCAACAGAGTAGATTCAGATTCATGTAAGAAATAATGGCAATGTGAATATTTGTTCTCAGAATGTTTATAATGGCATAATGTACACCGTTTTTTTTTTTTTATAAGTATAAACTGTAGCATCTGGTCTATTTTAATCTAATAATTAAATGGAGCAGACTCTGATCTGACGGTTCCTATCCTGTAGGAACCATCTGATCTGGTTCTACTCTTTTTGCAAAGGCGTGAAAATTACATGTATATGAGGGAAAGGGTTAATCCTTTCAATGCTGAATTTTCCGGGCGCCCTCTCATCTGGGTGTACATTGTTGGCAAAGGATGTTAGTGACTCTTTTCCCACACCGAAAAGGTTAAATATGCACAATCAAGATGTTTTTAAAATATTGTCAAAAGTAACTAGCAGCTTGGATTCTGATGTACCATATTTCGTTTTGTTGCAAAAACGAAGTAAAAATTGTCACAAAGTGTGGTGATTGTCATGAAGTGAGGTGAATGCTTACGTCTGACGACTACCTAACAACTGTGTAAGTTGTCTTGTACCAATGGTAGCTTAATTTCCATATCAGATAGTATTTTAAGGGTGTAGAGAGGTGGGGGATTGTAAGGCCTTGCCTTTTGTGTGTGGTGTTTTAATACTGTGGTTTAATTACACATTTATTGTATTGTCTTCAGTATCTGCTGGTAGGATCATGACTGTGAGTATTTGACTTTACATATATACACTATTTACCCTACGTATTTGAACGCTCAATTTCCTCTTCCACCAGTTTCTAAAGCTAAATAATTCAATTCAGGCACTATTTTGATAACTTTAAATTAGACTGACATAGTAGCAAATAGTATAGACCTTAATCAGAGGACTCCATGAGGAGCAGTTTGATTTGGGTGCACACTGTCTGCCTGTACGTATCTAGTATCTATCCAAGTACTTAGGACAGTTAAGGTACTGGGGTTGTTAGCTCTTGCATGCTGATTATTCGAAGTGGAGTTAATATAGAGACTGTTCAGTATGAAGTAATGACAGATTATAGAGGATATTGAATGACAAACAGTGCCAGACCCTGATCACATAGTTCCTCTAGGATATATCTGATCTGGATCAACACTGTTTGCAATGACAGCTCGCTTGTTTCCAACATTCAAAGGGTTAACTCTTTGCATGCTTGTAGAAAATGTATTATTCCCTGTACAAGGGTTTTGGATCCAGATGAGACGCCAAGCAACTCTGCATTTCATCAGGATGCCAAATATTTGACATTCTGACAATTTTATATAGAACTGGAGGAAGAAAAACCAACTTTTGAGAATGAAGCCAACGACAATATCAGCAGACAACAATTACTTACTCTGCAGAAAATTAACCCTTCAACCCTTCTCCGGCAAAGCTCAACTTGACGCACATCTGCAAACAGTTTGGATCCAGATTAGAAGCCAAGTAACTTGGCATCTCATCAGGATCCAAGCTGTTTGTCACTTGGTCAATAGTTTCTGAAGAGTTTGATCGAATCAGAAGTAAACAAAATTGCACCATTTTGAAATCTAAGCAGACCTATTTTTTTTACCATGGGCTAAGGATTAATATTCATGAATATTTGGAGAGGTTAGTAAATGGTGTTCATCCTGATGGAATTAATATTGAACATTCAGTCTACTTGGGTACTTTTACTTGGTACTGCTTCTGTACATGTTTCTGTTTGGTAGTTGAAGAATGAGCATGATATAGTTTTGAAAAGTCCTTGTCTAACCCTTACAGTGGAGGACACGAGTCACTAATGTCCTTTGCAAACAGTGTAGACCCAGATGAGAGGGCTCCTAGACAACTGTTTGTTATGTTACACTTTTCTTTAGAAAAATCCCTGAATACTCATCATAAGCTTGACCTGTTTGAATTTTGGACTAGTCCATTTGAAAAATCAGCTTTGTAAGGGTTAAAGCTTAGCATGCTAATAATTATGACTTAAGCTCGGTATTGCTAACTTTGTGACGAGTTTGTAGACTATTCAGACCAAGCAGATGTACCTCCGGGTAATTCCTTTTAGGATCTAGACTGTTTTCACACTGATCTTGTTTTTGAAAAAATTGATTTTAGAAATGGGAAAGTACATAATGTGAAAAATCAAAACAGATGTCAATTTAGCAGATAACAGTCTGCAGAACTTTATAAAGGTCTATGTATAGAAATGTCTTCAAAAGAATAGATAGAAATTGGCACAAGGGAGAGGGCAGGATGAATGTCTGGGATATGCCTTCCAATTGTCATCGCGCTAATTAATTGGCAATATAATAATGGCTGTGGTGGATTGACATCGCATTAGCGGGTGGAAAAGACCAAACAAGAGAACACGCGGAGTAAGTTACTCTTTTTATAATTATATAAATGACACAGGAGAATAGTAGAACACGTTCTTGTTGAACATGAAGCTAAATTACAGTTTGCTTGATTTCTAAAATCCTTCTTGGTAGAATGTTTCTTGCACACACTTTTGTCTGTTTCTTCTCTGTACCCTGATAACACTAACCCTTTCGATGGTTGATTGACAAATTGGATTGTCTACTCTTAGTTTACTCTGTTTGCAAACACATGAAAAAGTTTATATGGAAAAAGGGTTATCTTTCAGTGTTGTGAACAAGTCCATGAATATTTTGTCAGATGCAGACAAGTCACCAAGTACGATTGAACCCTTAATTCCATAAACACACCTGTAAATGTCTTTTTGAACAGATCTAGAGTAGACCCAGATCAGACAGCTCCTGTAGGAGGCATCTTTATCAGGGTCTGCTATCTTTGTTTTGAAAAATGAAACATCTATAGATATGATACTACAGTTTGTTCCATGGTCACACATTCTCTTGTTTATAATGCCTTTATAAAAAATTCAACTGATTAACCCTTTTCCTCATATAAATGCATTTTCACTCATTTGCAAACAGAGTAGACCCATATCAGACGGCTCCTAGAGTATCCATCTGATCAGGCCATTCAGGGTCTGCTCTGTTTGCTAATGAAATTCCACAGTTTCTGCCATTGTCAACATTTCCTGTGTCCATGTGCCATTTGAAATATGATTGATGTCATTATTTCATACATGAATATTCATGGAGTAAAGGGTTGAAATTCATGCTGTAAGTATGAATATTCTTGGAATTAAAGATCAGTTATGTAACGCTTTGATTATATCCTTGAAAAAATTTGGAAGAAAGTCTGCTTAGATACCTTAATTAAAAGTAGGGATGTTAACGGTTACTGAAACTGTAACCGGTTAATCGTAAGTAAAAACCGGTTAACCGAACCGGTTAACCTAACATAAATTACCATTGCCATGTCGACAAGAATGTGTATATCCGATGTTTGTTCAAAACGTGAATGAAAGGCAGCAGTTCTTTCAAGAATCTAATGACCAGTGTTGAATACCTTGAATTCGGATCAGACTGCGTCCGTTCTGGATCCAGTCTATGGATCCAGACTACTTTGAAAATCATTAAAATTATGTATACTGACATCGATTACACATAAGTGTACAAAATATTGGGAGGTGTTCTATTAGGCTTTACATTGTATATCCGACTCAATACTGAATTTCAAGGAACGTGTTCCAGTTCTGAAGTTCTACATTTTCCACATGCACGCTGAAATTCGTGTGTTAAAGATTGGCAAAGAATATGCATACATCACAGGTTTGATAATCACCAGGTCTGATAAAGCCAGACAGACGAAGTTCAAGAAGATTTTTTCAGCACATGACATTTTCGCTACGCGAATAGAGAGCAGGTGCAGAATGTAGCAGACGACAATTCGGAACGTTAGTTATGTAACCTGCTTGTGAATGGTACAATACGGAAATTAATCAAATTGACAATCGAATCGGAACCACGCCGAATTAAACTTTGTTATTCATTTTGTAAGTGATTTGGATCGAGATGATACCCGGAGTTGGCATTAGCGTCTCATCTGGATCCAAACCGTTTCGCTGCTGAACCGATAAAATTGTCAATATATTAATTTCAGGTACTGTATCCATATGGATCCATATGATTCATCGTCAAGAGAAAAAAATAACTTTTCGCAAACTGCTTCTACAAACACTGCATCAAAGATAAAAAATGACACAGTATACACCCTGTCAGATTCTTTTCAGTGTGTACACCGTGGTTTTTTTAATTTTCATGTGTGAACCTCGATCTCTGTTATATTACTATATGTTACTATAGGCCTAACTGATATGGAACAACACTGATTTCTAAACAAGATCGTCTTGATTACACAAGCGTTAACACATCGTTACGAGTTTTCAACACCTTTTCTACATGTAATTGATAAAACGCTTAATTGATCGGCGTGTGTGAAGTTACAACTAAATTACCCGAACACCCAAACTCCCCAAACAATATGGTACTTATCATCACAACAATAACACCATTTAATTGGCGACCTAGTCAATTGTCCCAATCACTGTCACGGTTCCATGGAAAACACAGCAGACGAGGTATACACGCCCGAGGCGTGTTAATTCGACCAGATGTCAAGGCAGTAAATCGAGCGGTGTCGTCCGCTACTACCGGAGCAAATGCAGCGAACATTATGACCCAACTTTTTTTCTCCAGGTTAACCTTTTGAAGGAAAAGTGTAACCGGTTATTCGTGGTTATAACGGTTAACCGGTTAACCGATTAACCGTTAACATCCCTAATTAAAAGTGTAAATTCTGTGGACGAAAATGTTTGCACAGCTAAGTTATAGATAAGCACATATTCTGATTTTGAAATCTTAATTTCTACAACAGATCCTTTGCTGTGACCACTCTTTAGAATCGTGTCTCTCCTAAAAACCCTATGGTGTGACCCCTATTTAGAATCGTCTCTTTGAGACGATAATCTAAAGAGCAGTCACATGATAGGATATGTTGGGGAAATAATGTTTTTATTCAGAGCTTCAGATAAGATGCATAAACATTTTCAAGAGTTAAGCTCCTTTATTTCTCCATCAGACCCTATACTTTGACTACTCTTTAGAACTGTCTCTTTGAGACGATTCTAAAGACTGGTCACAGTAAAGGGTTTGGTGGAGAAATGACAATTTTAGTATTTAGGTAAGCACCTGTATCTGTATCGCTGTTTTATTTACACATCTTTTTCGGGACTCTGCTGACAGACTAAAGGGTTGGAATGAAAGAAGACAACAAGGTAATCAAGACAACAAAGTGTTTATCCTGGTGAGGAAGAAGGATTTCCAATCATCATCTCAACTTTATCATCTTCAGACTTACTGGATTTCTTCATGATTGGCTCAGTTTTTCTTTTGTGTAATTTGATGTCATGATTTCATCAAGTGTGCAGAAGTATCTTCTATAATTTTCTTATCATCTTAATGAGCTTCTGTATCGTGTGTGAAATCTTTCGGGTGGTGCAAGAATGTTGGTATCTCGCTGCATGTGCAGAAGTAAAACCACTGAAGTTCTGTCGTACTCTTTGCATGCTAAGTCTAGAGTCGTCTGCTGCAATTTTCAAAATTAATTTTTTTCGTCCATTTTACCTTGAAAAATTCTTGTCATGAGAGTCGAAGCAGTTTTGAACCTGATGAGACATATAACTGTGTGGTGTCTGAGCAGGATCCAGACTGTATGCAAATGTAATCTCAAATTAGCATCTAGCGTGCAAGGAGATAATTCCTAGCAGACGAGTGCAGACAACGTACATTGTATCGCGCATAAAAATCAGAAAACAAGGAGTTTTCCCTCAGAGGCATACACAAGGAGCTTTCCCTCCAAGGCATAAGGCATACACGAGAGCTTAACACAAAACTATTGTTACACCTTTCAAGTTTATAAGTTGTTTAAAAAAAAAATATTGTTCACTCCCAATTTTCAGAGTAGATTTTTCTTTCTTTTTTTTCTTTTTTTAAACCATTTCCATCATGAATATTTATGTAGGAAATAATGACATCATTAATATGTGTTGGCTGCTGTTTTATAATGGCATAATGATGTAGCCATGAATTCTTGGTATTGGTAAAGTAGGATCTGTTATGGATTTCGTAAGCAATAAAAGCAAACCCTAATCAAACGGCTTCTATATGCATAAAAAAGGGTTTGTATGAAAGAAAGGAAGCATGGTCAGAATGTAAAATAGGATCTTGATGAGATAGAGAGGAAACGGACTGATTGCAAAGCAGATCTATAGAGAAATAGAGTATTTCAAATAGTAAAGTAATCATATTTCCACCAGATACTATTTTGTTACCACTCTGTAGGATCATGTCGAAAAGACAATACTACAGTGGCCACAATTATGAATACAGTAAAACCTCTCTATAACGACCACTTAATTATATAAAGTAGTTGGTGTTAAAGGCAGGTGGATGCTTAAAGCAAGATGAAAGTAAAACAGAACACCCCTATAGGAGCGTTCTGTTTTACTTTCATCTTGCTTTAAGCAATCACCTGCCCATAATACCAACTAATTAACACAATTTAGTGGCCGTTATAGAAAGATTTTACTGTATAGGGTTTGGTGGAGAAATAAGAGCTATTCATGAAAAAATGTTAAAAACTATACCAGATTCTAAAATGATTCTTTGGCTTACAATCTAGAACTACTGGTAGGAGTTGTAAAGTTGATATAATTGTCTCTTACTACTGGGTATGACTTGCTGCTTTATCAGTTAAACATGACCTTGGAATCTTAACAGCTTTGTCAAGAGAGTAGATCCAAATCAGGGTCTGTTCTATTTGCATATGGAATAATATAGATCTAATTCTACAGTTCCTACTATGGTTTAAATTTTTGTGTTCATATTGCATTACAAAAAAATATCTCATTCTTATTCATGACGTTTATTTCTTACATAAATATTCATAAGATACAGGTTGAATGGTATATTTGGCATGCTGTAACAGTGACGAGATGTTTTAGATAAGTCAGTGGGAAAGGCCATATTAGACAGACAAATGTTGTGCAGTTTTAAATAACCATTTGGTAGATAAACATAGTCTTAAATCTGGCGGCAGCTTAATATTTGCCAAAAGTATTGCATAAAGTTCTCGTAAGAGCATTTCTGCATCTTTGTTCTGCAGTAAGGTACCGCCTATGTTAACCCATTACCTCATAGACTATTTTTAGACCCAACATCTTCGAATAAATCTACCAAAAAGGAGCATTTACTAGAGGAATGGAAAATTTATAATTGTATAGTTTTGAAACCATTGCGATAAATAGAGCATGTGCTCCGATGGAGTAAATGCTCTATTTATCACAATGGTTTCAAAAAGTGGCTTTTACAGAGGCATCAATATGAGGGAATGGGTTATCACTTTACTCCATAAATACGCCTATTTGTGCCTTTACAAAGACCAAGGAGGATCTGTAGGAGCCGTCTGATCAGGATCTGCTCTGTTTACTTATGAAGTAATATAGAAATGACGGTACTGTTTGTGCCATGGCCAACATTTCCTGTATTTGTATGCCATTATAAAAATGAATCTTAACATATTCATGGAGTAAAGCATTAAAATTGGACTTCTTTTGAGTTGTCATGGAAGATTGGTTTTAGTTTTTGTGGTGGTTTTTAATACAGTGAGTGCCTTCTATAGAAGATTGTTTATAGAAACCATACATGCAAAACAAAACAAAAGCTTGCACAGTGATGAAAGAGTTTCGCTGTTTTATGCAGGTTAGCAATCCCTAAGCCTGCTATTCACGATCTGATTGGCATTCGCAAACAGCCTCGATCCAGGTGAGACACCCGATTGGTTCGGCATCTGATCAGGATCCAAGCAGGTTGACACTTGATCAATATTTTTACAAAAGCTTTATGGAATCGGAAGTAGTGAAAATTATGTGACGAGATCCGAATTTGAGTAGACATTATTTTTTCGCAGTAGGGTAAGCGTTAAGAATGTAACAGTAATTGCTGTTTCAGTGCTGGGACTTAATGATGTATCTGTACAGATATGCAATTTCTCTTTTCTCTTAAAATACACCTTTCTGTACCTTTGTAAACCAAGTAGACCCAGATCAGACAGCTCCTGTAGGAGCCATTTGATCAGGGTCTACTCTGTTCTGCCATGGCAAAAAAAAAGTTTATTCATACAGAAGCCGTCTGATCAGGATGTGCTCTGTTTTTCCATTAGAAAACAAAGATTTGATTCTACAGTTTCTGCCATGGTCAAAACATCATTTGTCCATGTACTGTTATAACAATTAATTGTAATTAATATTCATGATGTCATTATTTCTTACCTGACTATCCATGGAGTAAAATGTTAAGCTGATTTCAAAGCCAAATTCTCCTTAGAGATTTATATAAGGGATGTATTTAGGATTAGAATCGTCTCAGGGAGAAGATTCTAAAGAGTGGTCACAACATAGGGTTTGGTGGAGAAATGACGATTTTAGTATTTGAGTATGTGTGTTTATCTGTAGCTCTGACTTGAGCATCTCATCTAAATCCAAACTGTTAAAAAAAACTAATGAGAATTTTGCCTACAGTTGTTAGGAGCTAGTCTGAGCTACATGTTTGTGTCTGTACTTGTAATTAGGGAAGTTAAAAGATAGCATAGGACCTTTATGGAAACAAAGGCAAACAGCTGATAAAGCGAAAATCTCACGTTACAAAGTATGAAGGATATTTGCAGTTTATAATACTCAAACGTGTCCTGATTTTCGGGAAATGGGCTAGACTATGTGATCAGTAGAAGGCCATACCTGAACCTTGGCTAGACGTGATCAGTAGAAGGCCATACCAGAACCTTGGCTAGACTTGATCAGTAGAAGGCCATACCTGAACCTTGGCTAGACTATGTGATCAGTAGAAGGCCATACCTGAACCTTGGCTAGACGTGATCAGTAGAAGGCCATACCTGAACCTTGGCTAGACGTGATCAGTAGAAGGCCATACCTGAACTTTGGCTAGACTATGTGATCAGTAGAAGGCCATACCTGAACCTTGGCTAGACGTGATCAGTAGAAGGCCATACCTGAACCTTGGCTAGACGTGATCAGTAGAAGGCCATACCTGAACCTTGGAGTTTGCTCTTAGCCACCTGCCTCATGAATATTCATATAAAAAATAATGAATGCATGAATATTTATTAGCTGAATTTATATAGTGGCATCATGAACAAGAGTAATTGTTACCATTGGAGAATCTGTATTATTTCACATTAACCCTTTCCTCCATATTTCCTATAGGAGCAAATGCTCTATTTATCACAATGGTTTCAAGCTACAAAATTCTAATAATTGTCCTTTTCTCTAGCTAGTTAATGCTCCTTTTTGGTAAATTCATTCAAAGAGGTTGGATCTAAAAAAGCCTATGGAGGAAAAGGTTAAGCAAACAGAGCAGAGCCTGATGTTGGTCTGTTGGATGTATGAAGGCATCTAGGTTCGTCTCTAGATCTGTCATGTAAAGGGTTTGTATATAGAGAGTTTATAGAGGCGTCTCTAGATCTGTCATGTAAAGGGTTTGTATATAGAGAGTTTATAGAGGCATCTCTAGATCTGTCATGTAAAGGGTTTGTATATAGAGAGTTTATAGGTTCGTCTCTAGATCTGTCATGTAAAGGGTTTGTATAGATCAGAGCCTGATGTTGGTCTGTTGGATGTATGAAGGCATCTAGGTTCGTCTCTAGATCTGTCATGTAAAGGGTTTGTATAGATCAGAGCCTAATGTTGGTCTGTTGGATGTATGAAGGCATCTAGGTTCGTCTCTAGATCTGTCATGTAAAGGGTTTGTATATAGAGAGTTTATAGAGGCGTCTCTAGATCTGTCATGTAAAGGGTTTGTATAGATCAGAGCCTGATGTTGGTCTGTTGGATGTATGAGGGCATGTAGAGGCGTCTCTAGATCTGTCATGTAAAGGGTTTGTATATAGAGAGTTTATAGAGGCGTATCTAGATCTGTCATGTAAAGGGTTTGTATAGAGCAGAGCCTGATGTTGGTCTGTTGGATGTATAAGGCATCTAGGTTCGTCTCTAGATCTGTCATGTAAAGGGTTTGTATATAGCGAGTTTATAGGTTCGTCTCTAGATCTGTCATGTAAAGGGTTTGTATATAGAGAGTTTATAGGTTCGTCTCTAGATCTGTCATGTAAAGGGTTTGTATATAGAGAGTTTATAGGTTCGTCTCTAGATTGTCATGTAAAGGGTTTGTATAGATCAGAGCCTGATGTTGGTCTGTTGGATGTATGAAGGCATCTAGGTTCGTCTCTAGATCTGTCATGTAAAGGGTTTGTATATAGAGAGTTTATAGGTTCGTCTCTAGATCTGTCATGTAAAGGGTTTGTATATAGAGAGTTTATAGAGGCGTCTCTAGATCTGTCATGTAAAGGGTTTGTATATAGAGAGTCTAACCCTTTCCTTCATATAAACGTTTTTTTCACACCATTGCAAACAGAAATCTGAAGTTAACGTTTTAACTTTGTACTCCATGGATACATCCTTTAACCTTTACTCCATGAATATTTATGTAAGAAATAATGACATCATGAATATTAATTAGATTAATTAAAATAGCATATTTACACATCAAAATTTTGCCCAAGCAAATATAGAGAATCAGATCTATGTTATATCCGTAAGCAAACAGAGCAAACCCTGTAGGAGCCATCTGATCTGGTTCTACTCTGTTTGCAAGGGCGTAGAAAGGCATATTTATGGAGTAAAGGGTTAACATCTTTTATGTATGTTTATTTAACTATGCTCATTACCAAACTAATTTTCTGGTATAACTTTCTCATCTGTATACATACCTATTAGTTTAACACTTACAACGCTAACTGACCTGTCATTGTTTAACATTCAGAATGAAATGGTATTAAGCTGATCGAGGAATTTGAATGAGAAACTGTGCAGACCCTGATCAGAGGGCTCCTAGGAGCTACAGACCCAGATAACAAGGCTCCTAGGAGCCCTCAGTCTGATCTGGGTCTACACTGTTTGCAAATGCCAGCACACACACAGTTTCATGTTCAAAGGGTTATACAACTTTCCTGTGACTGATGGCTGTATGTAGGGTTCCGCAAGTTAAACGTTTACTACAAATGTTACAGATATGCTGGAAAACTAGGTCACACTATCAGTAGAATGATCTCTGCATGAAAACACATAAAAATTCGCTTTTTAACCTTTAACATAATCGGCCAGTTAGGCATATTTTTTTTGGCCATTATATAGATTTGTACAAACTATGTTTATCTTCCTTGATTCAGTATATGCCTCCAACTGTTTTGATCCAGATCATACAAGCTGCTTGGCATCTAATCTTTAACCAGATGGTAGTCTGTGAATTTTGCCCATAAATTATTAGAGGTTAAGTTGGCCAGTGCTCGTAAATCTCTTGCAGGAATTCGGATAATGACTTTTCCAGAGAATTTTTACCAAAAAGTCATGCCCAAGATACTTGATTTGGTTTCTTAGTCTTTTACCGCATGAATATTCATGTAAGAAATAATGACGTCGTGAATTTTAATTTGATGATTTTTGTGTCGCCTGCCAAGAGGCAGCGTGTCACTTAGGCATCACTTTTCCGTCGTCTGTCTGTGTCCATTTGTCACACTTTCTTTTTTTTGCCGTCATTTCTAAACTAATCATTATAGAGCTTTCAAATTCCACATGTGTCTTCCTCTCATTGAGGACCATTGATGTAACAAGGTTTTTCACTCTACATGCAATAGTTTTTGAGTTATTCCCCTTTGTTCTGATTTTCGAACTCCAGTGGATTAACAGTTTTTGTGTCACCTACGAGCAGGTGACACATGTGCTCCTTCGAACACTCTTGTTTATAATACTGGTTAATAATCTAACCCTTTAAACGCTGTATTTTCAATTTGGAATGGTCCATCATTGTTTTATAGGTAGAGTCGATATAGTATGAAAGGGTAAATTTTGCGAAAGCGCAGTGCAGACCCTGATCAGAGTGCTCCTATGACCCCTCTCATCTGAGTTGGCACTGTTTGCAAATGCCAGTACACACATGTACAATATTTAAAGGAAATAAATTACTGGTTTGTAAAAAAACCAACCAGCCACACAATTAGTCACTGTGTATACTTAATGCTAATTGACCTGAGGGCAAATGTTGCATCAAGTCAAATGACAATGAGTATTGTGTTAGAATTGAAACCTTGACAATGCTGAACATTAAAATTTAATTGATCCATAATTCAGAGCTCCAGATAAGATGCGTGATATAAAACATTTTCAGGAAGAACTTCTTTTTTTCTCCATCAAACCCTGTCTTGTGACACTCTTTAGAATCGTCTTGAAGAGACGATTCTAAAGAGTGGTCACAACATAGGGTTTGGTGGAGAAATGACAAGTTTCGTATTTAAGTATGAGTTTCGTATTTAAGTATGAGTTTCGTATTTAAGTACGCACCTTTATCTGTAGCTCTGCATAATTGTTTAACCCTTTACCTGATGAATAGTTGTGTGAGACATTATGAATATTTATTAGCTGATTGATTTTAATGGCATTATGAACATAGGACTTGCGTAATATCTTAGAAGAGCTGTCGGTCTGGGTCTACTCTGTGTGCAAAAATGCATGTCTCCGGTAAAGGGTTAAACCATAAAGTTCATTCTATGTCCTAAGGGGCAAATATCCTAAGGGACAGTTGTTCAAGGGACAGTTGTTGTCCTAAGGGTCAGTTGTCCTAATTGACAATTGTCCTAAGGGATGATTATCCTAATTGTCATGTGAGAGGAAAAATTGCAGCACTCTTGTTTCAGTTTTAGTGGGATTATAATAAGGTTCAGACAATTGTCAGATGAAACCACTATTATAGCTTTTGTTTTTGAAGTCAAGTTTAGAAAATTTATTCAGCATTCTAAAGGTTAAAATCACTGTAGTTCTCTTTTTACAAAATAAATAAGGGGTCAGATGTTTTCCCAAATCTTAGTCCTTTCTGGCATATCCAGAACCCCATGGAACTGGAAGGATGGCAGACCTTGGAAGTATCACATCTAGGTCTGCATTATTGAAAAGTCAAGGCCCAAATTGGTGCATTGACCCTTTACCTGATGAATACTCTTGTAAGAAATCATGGCATAATGTATTTGTAAGAAATAATGACATAATGAATATTTATTAGATGAAGTTTGATAATGGTATATGGATATATGAATTTTATCATTGCAAAAACTGTAGAATGAGATAGATTATATCAAAAGTAAACAGAGCAGACCCTGATCAGACGGCTCCTACAGGAGTTAAAAGGTGCTTCTGTTAGGGAAAGGGTTAAGAGCACTTAGGTACAGGGCTAAGAAAGGAATCATGGTGTAACAGTTCACAAGATTCTCTCTTTGAAGACAGCTATATATAGCACTAGACCGTTTGAATGCTGAAAATAGGTTAATAAAAGCAGCTGCAAACAGTGTAAATCCAGATCAGAGAGCCAGCTTGAGGTGCCCTCTGATAGGACTTTTGATCTAGTTCGTCATTCAAATTCTTTAAACTAATAATAAATACTTGAATACTGCATCCACTCTTAACTGTTGAGCAATGGTGGATTGTTCTGCATTGAAAGGGTTAATTATTACTGTAAATATAGAAACAAGTGTGTGAAACTACTCTTAGTATACTAAGTGTATTGGGACAAACTTAAGACATATATTGCAGACCCAAAAGGAGCTATCTGATAAGGTCTTCACTATTTGCTACTGTGTCAGTCAAATTTAACGCATTCCCTCACAACCTCTGAATAAACTCTAACGAAAAGGAGCATTTACTAGGGAAAATGGAACATTTTAGAACTGCGTAGTTTTTAAACCATTGTGATAAATAGAGCATTTGCTCCTTTGGACACGAGAAGTGACTATTACTTTGGACACAAGAAGTGACTATTACAGAGGCTTAGAAAGGCATTTTTTGGAGGAAAATGTTAAAATATTGCCAAATTCAATTATTCAGCCTTCTGAATGCTTTTTCACACCTTGGCAAACAAAGTAGACCCAGATCAGACAGTTCCTATAGGAGCTGTCTGATCAAGGTCTACTCTGTTTGCTTAAGAAATAATACTAGATCTGAGACTCTACAGTTTCTCCCAATACTAAAAAATATCCTTTGAACATCATCACTATGCCATTTTAAAAATTCAGCTAATAAATATTCATTATTCATAATTTCTTGCTTAGTATAAAACAAGGAAAGGGTCAACCCATTGATGGAGAGATAAAATTGGGTGTATGAACACTTAATTAGGATACTCCATATATAACATAATGGTTAGGAACTTTAGGAGCTTCATGTGGAGAGGGTCACTAAATATGGGTCTAATGCTTATTAACCACCTGCACGGTGAATATTCATGATGGACTCCTCTCATTGTTATATATAAAACCAGTGAATACAAAGCCATATACCAACTAATTTAGAATCAGACCTGCAGGACCCATCTGATCTGGGTCTACTGTGTTTGCAAATGTGTTAAAAGGTGTACATTTGTATGTACATTTTAACCCTTTCCCAGTTCTATATTTAACCCTTTCCCAGTTCTGTATTTAACTCTTTTTCCCTGTTCTATATTTCACATCTTTGCTAACATGGTAAACACTGATTGCTCATCCTCTGTTGCATGTTGAATTAAAGTATGTAGATCTGATCCTGCAGATTTTTACCTGAGGGCCATATCTTTAGTATGCAATTATAGATATTAAGCCAATTAAACTTCATACATACATTATAATTTTATCTGACATGAATATTCATGGAGTAAAAGGTTCAATATTTAGCTCTTAGTCTAATATTTCGTCACTTCTGGGCCATTTTCAAAGAACAAAATAGATAAGAATTCTCTGTCGTTATGCTCTTTTGTATATAGACTGGCATACATAAAATTGTCAAGAATTCTATCAAGTTTGTTCCTTAAAGCTAAGAACAGTCCAGATGTGAAATATTAAAGCTGTATATTTATTCTATTTATGGAAAGTTTCAGAATCAGTGCATACTCTAATGCATAGAGTTCGGCTGAGAAATACAGGAAATATTTTTACCAATATTTCCCGAAATATGTGTCTAGGAATTTGTTGTCTGAAGGTTAATGACCTTTTACAATTCCAGGCTCTTGTTACTAATCCAGTAATGACAAACATGTGTATACATACACCCTAATTTTCTGTGTGAATGAAACGAAATGAGCCCCAACATAACCTTTGACCACCTGATTCTCGACACATTGGAGTGAAACAGTCAGTCGTTTATTAGGATATTGTTTTATCAATCCTGGAAATTTAGGGCTGTGATAAGAGAGTGAAGCTAAACATTTCGCACTAATAGAAGCTTTAGTGGGAACTATTGGCTTAAGGCTTTACTCCATAAATACACCTTTCTACGCCTTTACAAACAGAGTAGACCCAATCAGATGACTCCTGTAGGAGCGGTCTGCAGACTCTTTACTTATGATATAGATATGTTTCTACAGTTTCTGACATGGCCAAAACTTCCAGTGTCTGTGTGCTGTTATAACAATTAATCCTAATTAATATTCAGAAACCATTGTGATAAATAGAGCTTTTGCTCCTATAGGAGCAAATGCTCTGTTTATCACAATGGTTTCATAAAGTGACTTTTGCAGAGGCGTAGAAAGGCGTATTTATGGAGGAAAGGGTTAAGAAACATTTTCATACTTCAACCATTTGCAATAATGATAATTAAAGTAACACTTAGTAATTGTCATATGCTAAATGTGATGTCTGCTACAAAGTCTTAAACTGTGTTTCCTCCAAAAATTATGAACAAGTTTCAAACAGTTTTTGTCCAGACGAGACATAACTCAGCATGTAAAAGAACAGGATACATGTGCGTACGCGTACTCGGATACTAAAATCAAATCGCCTTTTCTCCACTAAATCCTATGTTATGACCACGCTTTTGAATCGACTCGATGAGATGATTCTAAAGAGTGGTCACAACATAGGTTTTGAGGGAGAGATGAAGTAGTTATTCCTGAAAATGTTTTTTATTTACATATCTTATCAGGACTTTGATCTAATCTGGATATTATCAGGACTTCTGATCTAATCTGGATCCAGACTGTTTGCATAGTTAATAATGAATGAGCCACTAGTATGCAAGATTTGTTTCACATGGCTAACACAGCGTAACTTTCAGTTGCAATTATTGTCATCTGTTTCAATATCCAAAGTGTAAGAATTGTATTCTTAAATCAGACTCTTGATCAAAGTGTCAAACAGTTTTAAATCTTTCTCTCATATAAACAAATGCCTTTTCACACATTTGCAAACAGAGTAGACCCAGATCAGATGGCTCCTATATATAGGAGCCGTCTGATCAGGGTCTGCTCTGTTTGCTATTGACATGGTATAGTTCTGATTCTACTGCTTTTTGTCAAAGCAAAACATTTCCGTGAAAATTTTACATTATAAAAAATCAGTTAATAAATATTCATGATGTCATTATTTCTTACATGAATATAGAGGTCCCTGCTAACTCATCTGGATCTACACAGTTGGTAGATATTGTCAAGAAACAGCCTGTAACATCTACAAGAATGAAAGCGTGACTAAACATTGTTGAATTTATTGTCTTCAGGCTTTGCATTATGTGTATGTGAAAATGAGCTCAAAATAGACTGGTTGGCTATTAGGAATCCAAGACATAAAACTCGATGTATACCATAAAAGTGTCATGAATCTTCACAGTAATGGGTTACCAAGCTCTAAGCTGCAAAAATGGTAAAGCCATCTCTCTAATGAAGGGGGAGCCTTTGCAAATTCCGACTTGCTCAACCTTTTGCTTACATGGAAGAATAAATTACAACCTTTGTTAACAGTTTTCACGCCTTTGCAAACAGAGTAGACTCAGACCAGATGGCTCCTATAGGAGCTGTCTGATCAGGGTCTGCTCTGTTTGCTTATTCAAATATATAGATGTGATTCTACAGTTTCTGTCAAGGCTAAACATTTCTGTGTGCTTATGCTATTACAAAACTGTTCTGTAATTGATATTCAAGATGTCATTCTTTCTAAAATGAATATTCATTGGGTAGAAGGATTAAACAAGAAATTGGAAAATACCTCAACAATCCTAGTTAGCTTGAACTTTGATGGTACTAGAAGACATGGTATGCCTCCATAGAGATTTTCAGGGAAAGAATGTGTTTGAAGTACACAGAAAATTAAGAACTACTCCAGTCTTGAACTACAAAAGTTGTTAACCTGTTAAGAATTCCCACAATGTCAGTGCTTAACAATGTATCAGAAGGTTTCTATAGGTTCCTGATCAGGGTCAGCTCTGTTTGTTTATGGAATGATATAGATATAATTATACATATCCCTCACTGCCAATGTCACCAAAATGCACCAAAGGTGTATCTGTGAGAAAGTGTTAATATTATAAAAAGTGTGCCAAATTGAATTATTACAAATTGGTGGAATTGGGTGATTAGGTAACTAAGTATTTAGGCTAACATTATAAACAGGCAAATACAGTAATGTTCTTAACTGTGATAGTCTTTGACAGTATAAACTGGTAAATTTGTTGATATTCTATACTGTGGCAGTCTGACATTATAAACTGGTAAATACGGTAATATTATTAACTGACAGTCTGACATTATAAACTGGTAAATATGGTGATATTCTATACTGTGGCAGTCTGACATTATAAACTGGTAAATACAGTAAAATTCTTTACTTCAACAGTCTGACATTATAAATGGGTAAATACAAAAAAACTGTCATATTCTTTACTGTAAACAGTCTGACATTATAAACTGGTAAATACGGTTATATTAACTGACAGTCGGACATTATAAACTGGTTAATATGTTGATATTCTATACTGTGGCAGTCTGACATTATAAACTGGTAAATATAGTAATATTCTTTACTTGAACAGTCTGACATTATAAATGGGTAAATACAGAAAACTGTCATATTCTTTACTGTAAACAGTCTGACATTATAAACTGGTAAATACGGTTATATTAACTGTCAGTCTGACATTATAAACTGGTAAATATGATGATATTCTATACTGTGGCAGTCTTACATTATAAATGGGTAAATATAGTAATATTCTTTACTTCAACAGTCTGACATTATAAATGGGTAAATACAGTAATAGTCTTTACTGTAAACAGTCTGACATTATAAACGGTCATATTCTTTACTTCAACAGTCTGACATTATAAATGGGTAAATGCAGTTGTATTCTTTACTGTAAACAGTCTTACATTATAAATGGGCAAATACTGTCATATTCTTTAGTGTAAACAGTCTGACATTATAAATGGGTAAATACAGTAATATTCTTTACTGCAACTGTCTGACATTACTGTGGTATTCTTTACTGCAACTGCCAAGCATTATCAATGGATTGCAAACTTAACCCTTTGAATGTGAGGAAACAAGTATTCTGTCATTTGTAAACAGTGTAGACCCAGATCAGAGGGCTCCAAGAGGAGCACTGCAGGGTCTGCACTGTTTACTTTTCAAATCCCGTCTTAAAGTATACCATTTTCTTGCTAAGTGGACTTTACAGTTAAACACTGATGGACCATTCCAATATGAACATTAAGTAGTCGAAGTGTTAAGTTGACTGCTACACCCTTACAACACTGACTTTTCAAATGGACTATTCCAAAATTCAAACAGGTCAAGCTTTTGGTGAATATTTAGGGATTCTTCTAAAGAAAAGTGCAACTTGACAAACAGTGCAGACCCTGATGAGAGGGCTCCTTTTGGAGCCCTCTCATCTGGGTCTACACTGTTTGCAAAGGACATTAGTGACTTGTGTCCCACACTGTAAGGGTTAACAAATGCATTTTCATGAGTAATGTATTGCAATGTACATGCATCTGCTGTTACTTAGGATCAGCTGTTGCATCTGTTGTTGCCGTAGTAACAAGTTTCTTGTCATAAAGATGAATTACAGCGTCTCCTGTCAATGACTGCAGTGAATCGACAATATGTGTACATTGATATTAAAAGAAATGTGCGTCCATGATTATGACACTTTATCTTTTTCATGCCACAGACTGTTACTTCTATTTGCGTGTGAACTGACTGGTATTTGCTTGGATCCATAAAACATGCTGGGTAACATGGTGTCTCATCAGAATCCATACTGTTTGACATGCGGTCAGTAGTTTGTCAGAAATTTAAATTAATCGGAGGAAAGAAATATTTTCGTCTCATCAAGTTCTGTTCTGTTTGCTTACGGTATAATTATAATATAGAACTACATGTAATTCTACAGTTTCAGCCTCTGGCAAAATGTCCTGTGTTTAAATGCCTACAAATGTCCTGTGTTTAAATGCCATTATTACAAATAATTTAATTAATATTCATGATGTTTTACATGAATATGCAACAGGGAAAAGGTTAATAACATGATTAAGATCATTAATATTCATAGTGGGTGGAGTCTTGCATGAATATATGTATCTTGTAAAGAGTTGAAGTATACCAGAAACTGTTAAATATTTACCTGATAGAGGCACATGTGTGCAAACAGGGTACAAAGCTCCAGATAAGATGCATAAATTCAAACATTTTCAAGAATAACTTCTTTATTTCTCCACTAAATCCTATTATGTGACCACTCTCTAGAATCATCTCTTCGAGACGATTCTAAAGAGTGGTCACAGTATAGGGTTTGGTAGAGAAAAGCTGATTTTAGTATTTGGTAAGCACCTTTATCTGTAGCTCTGTATTTTAGTATTTGGGTAAGCACCTTTATCTGTAGCTCTGTATTTTAGTGTTTGGGTAAGCACCTTTATCTGTAGCTCTGTATTTTAGTGTTTGGGTAAGCACCTTTATCTGTAGCTCTGTATTTTAGTATTTGAGTAAGCACCTTTATCTGTAGCTCTGTATTTTAGTATTTGGGTAAGCACCTTTATCTGTAGCTCTGTATTTTAGTATTTGGTAAGCACCTTTATCTGTAGCTCTGTATTTTAGTATTTGGTAAGCACCTTTATCTGTAGCTCTGTATTTTAGTGTTTGGGTAAGCACCTTTATCTGTAGCTCTGTATTTTAGTGTTTGGGTAAGCACCTTTATCTGTAGCTCTGTATTTTAGTATTTGAGTAAGCACCTTTATCTGTAGCTCTGTATTTTAGTATTTGGGTAAGCACCTTTATCTGTAGCTCTGCGGGTAGACCCAGATCAAATGCCTCCCGAAGAAGCCGTCTTATTAGGGTCTACCTAGTATGCTTATGAAATCATATTAGAGGTCTTCTACATTTTTTGCCCTGTCCATAAATTCTTTTGTTCATCTGTCATTATAAAATTTAATCTTAATGATATTCATGATATCATTATATCATAAATGAATATTCAATAAGTAAAGGGTTGTAAGACAGTCATTGTTTATGAACATTCGTTAGTGGCGGCCATGTGTGGTGTTACAAGCATGTGTTTCAATTCCATCACACTGACAGAAGGGCAGATGAACTAATTACAGATTTAATTAAACCTGTTGCCCAGCTTATGTAGGTCGTGGAATCACTTTGGAAATGTTTATTTGTGGATGCAGTTCTGGATACCAGTCAATTAATGAGATAGGCTTAGTCGAAAATGAGATCAGGCAAATGTGTAAAATGAGAAATTGAGGAAGCCATTTGTGTCTCATATACCAAGTTGTTGACATATCCCTTGGGAGTTTTCTAATGGTATGAATGTTGTGAAACGCCACAGATGATAGTAACGGTCTGCTGGTTTCATGTTTTTTCTTCCTTTTAAATCTTTTCAAATACTCAATTTTCAAATTGACTATTCCAAAATTCAAACAGGTCAAGTTTATGGTGAATATTTAGGGATATTTCTAAAGTAAAGTGTAACATGACAAACAGTGTAGACCCTGATGAGAGGGCTCCTCTAGGAGCCCCTCTCATCTGGGTCTTCACTGTTTGCAAAGGACATTAGTGACTTGTGTCCCGCATTATAAGGATTAAACCCTTGAACAGGAAGTAACTTTCCTCCACAAACATTGTGTTTTTGCTACAATTACTAAATGTTCTCGTTTTTCTTCCCAAAAATCATGTGCATGTGTCTATTGGAGTTTGATCAAACCATATTGTTTTTGCTCTGTCTGTCTGTCTGTTTGTTGGTTGGTTAGTCCCCAACTTTAATGTTGGCGATAATTTTGTAGCCATTGCACATACATACTTCAAACTTGGCATGCATGTGCAATTTATGGAGGCAAACGTTTTTGGGGGTGACTTATTAAGATCAAGGTCAAGGGTCAAATTTAGATTGGCAATACCTTTGTTGCCATTCAACATACATAATTCAAACTTGGCATGCATGTTTGGCATGCATGTGCAACTTATGCAGGCAACATTTTTAGGGGTGACTTATTAAGGTTAAGGTCAAGGGTCATACTGGGGTCATAGTGTTTCACAAACACATCTTGTTAGAATTGTCTCTAAGAGACGATTCTATAGAGTGGTCACAGTATAGGGTTAGAATGACAATTTGGTACAAATATTTGTCAGATTCTGCACTGCATGTATCATGTCAGCTGCAATAAACTGTTTTTCTTAGCTGTAAAGGAAGTTTATGGATAACACTAGAATAAAGTAACTTATAACTTGTTGATTGACAGGCAGACATATTGATTTTAGAGTGATACTACTACACCACCCCACTGAGATAGCTCATAACATTTATTATCGGCAATATAAAGATGATTATTTCAGGAAGCACATTAATTTGAAAGCAGATATGTCCACGTAGTCAGCAGTCTGTTACTTCTTAGAATTGTTGTACACCTGAAGGCATGTATTATGCTGTGGTGCTGGATGTCTGTCTGTCTGAGAACAAATTCCCTTCAGCTCTGTAACTTTGTTACACATACATACAAGAAGCAATTTTGAAATTATTTGACAGAAATAGATGCTTACAAAATAAGTTAAGAATGTTTTAACCCATTCCCTGATATTGACGACTTTTGACAACTCTGTAAAAGTCACTTTGTGAAACCATTGTGATAAGCAAATGCTCTATTTATCACAATGGTTTCAAACTACAAAATTCTAAAAAAAAATCCTTTTCTCTAGTTAATGGAGCAGGGTAGTATGGGTTAAAGAGTTGAGTCACTTCAATTGGTAGACACACTTTGGAGGCAGTGAGATAGTTTATGAGAGTTAACACAGTATATTGTCCCCCAACAACCCATTTTGTATGCCTATACATAGTATGTCATGGTTTGTTCAATATGTCTTTCTGTTCATCAGTATGGATTCCGTTTCTATGCCATCATAATCAGTTGGATTTTAAAATAATTTCACATGAATGATCACCATAACCTGAAGTTGTGTCACATAATCAATTTTATGACATGGTCTGATATCTTAAGGTCAAGGTCAAGGCAGAGGTTGAGATAATTGTTATAATTCTAAATTGAATTTCATTTCTCCTCCATAACTCCGTCAGATTGTCAAATAATTTCACGGAAATGTTGACAGTAATGGGAGGTATCACACATATAACTTGAAACAATACCTACTAGGTCAAGGTCACCACTTGGGTGGATATTGATACCATCTCTACCATGCTTGACTGATTTTTAACTTGAAGGTGTATTGTGCACACAACCTAGGCTGATATCGTCAAGGTCATAACCCATTCCCTCATAGGCTATTTTTAGATCCACCGCTTTGAATAAATCTACCGAAAAGGAGCATTAACTAGAGAAAAGGAAAATTTTAAATTTTTGTAATTTGAAATCATTGTGATAAATAGAGCATTTGCTCCAATAGGAGCAAATGCTCTATTTATCACAATGGTTTCAACAGGTGATTTTTGAAGAGGCGTAGAAAGGCGTATTCATGGAGGAAAGAGATAATAGGGTGTGGGTGTGTGCATGCATGCGAGTGTATGTGTGGTTTGGGATGGGAGTGGGGGGGGGGGGGGGGGGTGTTCTAATCAGGATCAAGACTATTTGACACTCACACAATACTTTCTCAAGAGCTTGGTAGAATCAGAAGTAGTCCAAATTGCACCAGATTTGTTTTATACAGCATAGTATGGGTTGAAGTTTGTGTTCTTATTTTGAGCCAGACTGATTGTATGGGTGAATGCCCACGTGCAATGGTGCAAGATTATGTTCACAATTTACAGCCGGGATCATGTGCAGGATATATTTAACTCATTCAATGACATTTTAAAAGCGTTCAGTCTTGTTTACCTTAAAATTACAATAGTGTCTGCATTGGTGAATGTTTTACACTTCAACTTGGGATAAATGTATGTACCCATGGACGGGATTTTAAATGGCTTTTCAAATTTTGCTTTCAGTACTTGGATTATGAGGCAAATGAGTGTTACAGGTACCTGGTAGATATTTTCTAAAAAGGATTCCGAATAAAAACCATTGATGGCTTTAGATTAACATAATATATTGTAAAGTTTAGGACAACCAACCTTCCTTCTCCACCAGTTTGTAGAGCTGATTTAACCCTTCACCTGATGATTATTCATTAAAGCATAATGACTGTACGAATATTCATTATAATGACTGTACGAATATTAATTAGATGAATTTTTATAATGGCGTCTTTAACAAGAGAATATTTTACCATTGCGGGTAGTGTAGAATCAGATCTATATTATTTCATAAGCAAACAGAGAAAAACCTGATCAGACAGCTCCAACAGGAGAATATTCATGTTAGAAATAATGACTATGAATATCAGTTGGCTGTAGTTGTATAGAGGCATCCTGGACAAGGATTTGTAGTTGTATAGAGGCATCATGGACAAGGATTTGTAGTTGTATAGAGGCATCATGGACAAGGATTTGTAGTTTTATAGAGGCATCATGGACAAGGATTTGTATTTGTATAGAGGCATCATGGACAAGGATTTGTAGTTGTATAGAGGCATCATGGACAAGAATTTTTTATCTTGGCAGAAATTGTAGAAATAGATCTATGTTATTTCAAATAGAGCAGATCCTGATCAGACGGCTCCTATTGGAGCCATGTGATCTGGGTTTACTCAGATGCCAAAAGGCATCTCTATGAAGGAAAGGCTTTAAACCCTTTCCCTCATATAAACATTTTTTCACGCATCTGCAAACAGAGTAGACTCAGATCAGACGGCTTCTACAGGAGCCATCTGATCAGGATCTGCTCTTTTTGCTAATAAAATTTGAAAGATATCTTTCTTGACTGTCTAAAATGGCTACAATGTTCCACCTTCCAATTTTTGTTGTAACTATTTGTCCATGAATATTCAGTAGGTACTGAAATTTGGAATAAACATAGAACAAGGAAAGAGTTCAGCCAGACTCATCAACTTTCTTTCCTTTCAAGACTTGTCAGTCATTTCTTGATTGTTTTTCAAGGAGAATAATTTCTCAGAGCTTCCCCCCATCATTTTCCTGTTGAAACTGTTACATTGTGAGATAGATATTTTGATTTCTACAGCAGCACCTCAATATAGTGACCATGTAAGGAATTAACTTAGATGGCCTTAAAAGCAAGTGGTTGCTCAATACAGGAAGAAATTGATGTTGACACCTCCTAATTGGTAGCCATCTTTTTACTTTCTTTATCAGATATGAAGATTCCGCCTTTCTAAAGGCACAAAATCATATGTTTTGTTTGAGTGGTCGCTGTAGAGAGATTTTACTGTATTTAGCGTAAAGACTGAGAATTGATCTACGATGTCAAGACGGGTCAATTTTCATCAAGGATTCTCATGTAAAACATCAATATTGGAAGAATTTAACAAAGCGGAACACTGTAAATGGCCTGTATGAATTGACTCGTCTTTGCTGTGGGGCGAAAATCATAACTAATAGCAAACACATTCGAATACAGAAACTTAATATCTGGATCAAGATCTGGAAACGATAATATCTTAGTAGCCTTTTCTAGATTTGAAGCAGATGACAATTTTGCACACAGTCTTATAGCAGAGCTGTAGATAACTTTTTCTTAAAATAGGGTATTTACTCCACTAGTTTTAAGGTAATTGCTTATTCCAGTTTTCTATTGAGTAACAATTATATTTTTACCCCACTGATATTTGGTTAATTGCTTAAGACAACAACTCATAGTGGTTTTCTTAACTCTTTCCCCTATAGATTGTTTCAATGTTTAAGGCAGTTTGAAAGAAAACAAAATGCTCTTTGTGGTAGCATTCTGCTTTACTTTCAATCTTCTTAAAGCAACCCCTGCCTAAACTATAAAATTTGCTTTACGTCGGTTTCGCTACGAAATAAAATGTCTTGTAGGAGATCGTCGATGAGAGAACGACAAATTTTCTCACCAGTGTCCGCCGGGGGCGCGATGTAGCCTAGTAATGTATTTGTTTGAACATTGGCACTTGCCAATTTTCTTCGACCTCGCGGCATCGTGAAAACGAAAGCGGAAACGGAAATTTGTTATGAAAGACTGGTTTACAATAATCATAAGAAGAGACAAATGAGCGAAATGGACTGCCTCAGTTCTTTTATGCAGCCCGATATGTTGCAATAGCAATGATAAGAACAAGATTCTATACCAGTCTAACTATACCGAGAATTAACGCGCACTGACCGATGATGTAATACAGACTGTCTGAAGCAAAGTTACGTCGGACGTTTGCTTTCCGTTACGCACTGCATTTCAAAGGAAATTCTTAGACTGCTTTTTGTTTTCTTTTTATTACGCTGACAGATTATAAAGAATTCTTTCTGGTCATTTTTTTTTGCGTAAATACGCAAATACGCAGCTTATCTACAGCTCTGTTATAGGCAGTCTCATATATATACAAGTTTTTGAACACGCACTGTCCCCTCTCCCCCAGTTTGTAATGTTGGATAATTAACCCTTTCCTCCATAAGCTATTTTTAGACCCAACCTCTTTGAATGAATCTACCCAAAAGGAGCATTTACTAGAGAAAGGAAATTTTTAGAATAAAATTATTGTGTAATTTGAAACCATTGTGATAAATAGAGCATTTGCTCCTATAGGAGCAAATGCTCTATTTATCACAATGGTTTCATAAAGTTTCATAAAGTGGCTTTTGCAGAGGCGTAGAAAGGCGTATTTATAGAGGAAAGGGTTAATGTATTTTTGCCCTGCATTAAGCAACCACCTGCTTTTAACATTCCTATGTTCATTAAATGAATCAATGGCCTCTTAGGACAGGTTCTTTTGTATTTCTGGTTTAGAGGTAGACGACAGGTATTCTGACAAACATAGGCAAATAATGCAGACCCAATGCAGACCACAACTCCAGGTAGAGCTGTTTGATCAAGATCAACACAATTTGCTACTATTTCAGTCTAATTTAAAGTTATCAAATTGATATTAAATTGACTTGTTCAGCTTTACAAATTCATAGAGAGGGGGGAGACTGGTGTCCAAATATGGTGAATTTCCAACCACAGAACATTGTATACAGTGCAGGCCCAGATCAGCTTTCAAATTGAAAATGTGGCATCTGATCTGGATCTACACTGCTTGACACTCATTAGAATCTGTTTTTTCTTTCCAGAATTGTCTGACATCCTGACTAGATGCCAAATTTATGTATAATGCTACATGTTTCGGTCTAGGCGGTTTGTGATGGCCTATGGTTAATCCTTTATTCTAGAGATGTCTTTGGACACCTTTGCAAACATATTAGACCCAGGTCAGGCGATCTTATTGTGTTTGCTTATGAAATAACAGAAATCTATTTCTACAATTTCTGCAAATGTAGAAATTGCGATCTTCATGATGCTATTATAAAAATTCAGCTAGATATTCAGACAGGCTTTATTTCAGCTAGATATTCAGACAGGCTTTATTTCAGCTAGATATTCAGACAGGCTTTATTTCTGACATGAATATTCATGGAATTAAATCATTTGTTGGTTTTTGTTTGTGTAGACATTGATCTGGGTCCATATTTCTTGACGTTCTGATCATTGATTTTGGAAAGAAATTTGGAGATAAAAAGTAAATCAGACAAAAATTACTGAGAGGTAGAAGAATTGAGCTCCGTTTTGATTTCACAGAGATGTCTGAGACGACATAAATGGTGGCTTCGCTGGCTGCCTGACAGACTGATAGAGTTTAGAGGTTGACTGGGTCAACATCATCTTTTTAACCCTTTCAATGCAGGACACAAGCCACTAATGTCCTTTGCAAACATTGTAGACCCAGATGAGAGGGCACCTAGAGGAGCTAACTCTCATCAGGGTCTGCACTGTTTGTCATGTTACACTTCTCTTTAGAAAAGTATTCACCATAAGCTTGACCTGTTTGAAATTTTGAATAGTCCATTTGAAAAACCATCATTGTAAGGGTTAATAAGCATTGACCCCCCTCAATTCATATCAGTAAATGAAGGATGACGAACCTGTGGAATTTTTAAATGTGTCTGTTTTTCAACGGGGGGAAAAAGAGTCATCCTGGTATTCAGAGCAACATAAAGGTGCGTACTCAAATACTAAAATGGTCATTTCTCCACCAAACCTTATGTTGTGACCTCTCTTTAGAATCGTCTCTTATGTCTTTATCTGATAGATATTCCTTTTAGAAATGATGAATTTGTTAATATTAATTAGCTGAATTTTTATGCCCCCCAGATCAGATCTGGCGGGCATATTGTTTTTGCCCCGTCTGTCTGTCTGTCTGTTAGAGGACAACTTTAACATTGGTCATAACTTTTCAGGCAGTACAGATAGAGACTTGATATTTGGCATGCATATGTTATCTCATAAAGCCGCACATTTTGAGGGGTGATATATCAAGGTCAAGCTCATCCTTCAAGGTCAGAGGTCAAACATATAGGTCAAATCACTGACTGAAAGTTGGCCATAACTTTTGAACCAGTAGAGATAGAGACTTGATATTTGGCATGCATGGGTATCTCATGAAGCTGCACATTTTGAGGGGTGACATGTCAAAGTCAAGGTCATCCTTCAGGGTCAAAGGTCAAATTCGCCAGGAGGCATTCTTGTTATTATTGTGTTATGAACAAGGGAAATTTTGACCATGACATCTTTGTAATTCACAATTCTCCCCAAAATTTTACCCTTTTATGCTGAATGGACCCAATCATTAACCCTTTACTCCATACATACACTTTTCTACGCCTTTGCAAACAGTAGACCCAGTCTACTGCTCTGTTTGCTTATAAATGATACATACAGATCTGATTCTACAGTTTCTATAATAATGAAACAAATATTTTGTTCATAGTGACATAAAAATTCATTGAATTAACTCATTCTCTCTTAGACACAACCTCTTTAAATTCATCTACATAAAAGTAGCATAAAAGGAGCATTTTACTAAAAAAAGGAAAAGTTTAGACTTGTGTAGTTTTGAAACCACTGTGATAAATAAAGCGTTTACTCCATAGGAGCAAATGCTTTATTCATCACAATGGTTTCAAAAAATGACCTTTACAGAAGCATCAAAATGCGTCAGTAGGAAGGAATGGGTTAGTTATTCATGATGTCATTATCTATTACCTGAATATTCATGAAGTAAAGGACTAAACAGTGATGGAGTATTTTCAGCATTCCAAGGGTTACTGACAGCCATGAGTAAGCCAAGGGTCATTAGTGCTCTGTATCTTTATGCCTTCAGAAAATCATTTCTAACACAAAGACAAGACCTCTGACATAATAACATGGATTTTTATCCCATTTAATTGATTTATTGATTCAGAAAGAAATCCAATCTATCCTTATCAATTTCAGGTTTTTTTCCCTCTCTTGTTGAATGTGCTTGTATAATGACTGTGATCGCTAAATTCTCGGTGAAAAACAAAATCAATGGCTGTCATGTTCAACAGACAATTGTTGGTGGCGCTCATTGGAACCAAGCTGTTGTCATCCTAACAATCTAGTTCATATTCTTTGCATACTGTTTCATCATATTAACCTTTAACCTCATAGAAATGCCTTTACATACAGAGTAGACACAGAGCAGACAACTCCTGTAAGAGGCTGCTCTCTTTGATAGAAATGCCTTTACATACAGAGTAGACACAGAGCAGACAACTCCTGTAAGAGGCTCTCTTTGCTTATGGAATACAATAGATCTGATTCTATAGTTTCTTCCTTGGCCTAAGTTTCCTGTGTTCATATGCCATTATTATAAACTTTAATGTAGCTGATTACTCAAAAGGTATAAGAGGTATCAACATGAATCTTCATAGGTAACTTGGTAGATCTCTTTGAGGAGAAATGTATGCAGTCGACAAGCACCAAATCAGATGAGCGTTGGCGCCGCACGTGGCTCTTGTTTACAATGGCTTTTAAACACATGACATTTTTTATGAAACAAAAATTTTAGAATCAGATCTATATATTATACCAAAAGCAAACAGAGCAGACCCTGATCAGATGGCTCCTATAGGAGCCATCTGATCTGGGTCTACTCTGTTTGAAAATATGTGAAAAGGGTTTACTAACAAGAGTACACACAGATCAGATGGCTCATGTAGAAATTGTCTGATCAGGGTTTGCTCTGTTTGCTTGAGGAATTATAAAAGTCTGATTCAACACTTTCTGAGGTGGAAAATCATGTTCATTTACTATTCAGGTAATAAATAAGCATGATGTGATTTTTTCTTACCTGAATATTTATCAGGTGAAGGGTAAATGAGACACTACTGTAATCAAGTACTGCTACAATCAGGTGAAGGGTTAATGAGACACTACTGTATTCAAGTACTGCTACAATCAAGTGAAGGGTAAATGAGACACTACTGTATTCAAGTACTGCTACAATCAGGTGAAGGGTAAATGAGACACTACTGTATTCAAGTACTGCTACAATCAAGTGAAGGGTTAATGAGACACTACTGTATTCAAGTACTGCTACAATCAGGTGAAGGGTAAATGAGACACTACTGTATTCAAGTACTGCTACAATCAAGTGAAGGGTTAATGAGACACTACTGTTATCAAGTACTGCTACAATCAGGTGAAGGGTAAATGAGACACTACTGTATTCAAGTACTGCTACAATCAGGTGAAGGGTAAATGAGACACTACTGTATTCAAGTACTGCTACAATCAGGTGAAGGGTTAATGAGACACTACTGTATTCAAGTACTGCTACAAACTAATTGATGTGGCATACATTGAGAATGCCTTGTAGCTTGCTTTGTTACTTTATCTTATCAAGATTATAATGTCTCTTAACCGTTTCCCTGTTCTATGATTATTCCAAATTCCAGTGCCTACTGAATATTCATGGACAAAATAGTTATAATGAAATATGGAAGGAGGAACATTGTAGCCATTTTAGAAAGTAAGGAAACAGATCTTTAAAATTGCACAAGCAAACAGAACAGACCCTGATTAGACGGCTCCTATAGGAGCATCTGATCTGGGTCTACTCTGTTTGCAAATGTGTGAAGACACGTTTATATGAGGGAAAGAGTTAACACTTTTCTCCATGTAAATACTTTTTTACACTTTTGCAAATAGATTAGACACAGATCAGACAGCTCCTATAGGAGCTGTCTGATCAAAATCTGCTCTGTTTGCTTGTGTAATAATATGAGTCTGATTCTACAGTGTGTGTAAAAAACACTGTGTTCATGATGCCATTCATGATATCATTATTTTTATGCCCCCCAACAGCGGCAAATAGTAATCGCATTATTCGTCTGTCCTTTTGTCTGCCCTTTCATCAGTCTGTCCCAAATTCCGTGTCCCTTCTATAAATTTTTTATCTGTGAATGGATTTCAGAATTACCTGGCACAAATGTTCACCGCACAAAGATGATGTGTCGCATTTAACTCCCTGGTCCATGGGTCCAAGGTCAATATCATCCTTCAGGGTCAAAGGACAGGGGCATAGTGTATCACAAACACATCTTGTTTACATGATTATTCATTTTAGTAAAGGGGTAATATTTCCATGTTTTTTAGTAAAGGGGTAATATTTCCATGTTTTCTGTCAGACTGCCCCAGACTGTATGGACTTTACACATAACACTGAATCAGTAGTATATGGACCTTAGACATAACACTGAATCAGTAGTGCATGGACCTTATGCACAACACTGAATCAATATGCACAGCACTGAATCAATATGCACAACACTGAATCAATAGTGTATGGACCTTAGGCATAACACTGAATCAATATGCACAGCACTGAATCAGTAGGGTATGAACCTTAGGCATAACATTGAATCAATAGTGCATGGACCTTAGGCATAACACTGAATCAATATGCACAGCGAATTAGTAGTGCATGGACCTTAGGCACAACACTGAATCAATATGCACAGCACTGAATCAGTAGTGCATGGACTTTAGGCACAACACTGAATCAGTAGGGTATGAACCTCAATAGTGAATGGACAATAGGCACAACACTGAATCAATAGTGTATGGACCTTACACACAACACTGAATCAGTAGGGCATGAACCTTAGGCACAACACTGAATCAATAGTGTATGGACCTAAGGTACAACACTGAATCAATATGCACAACACTGAATCAGTAGGGTATGGACCTTAGGCACAACACTGAATCAATAGTGAATGGACCTTAGGCATAACAATAAATCAGTAATGTATGGACCTAAGACATAACACTGAATCAATAATGTTTGGACCTTAGGCACAACACGGAATCAATAGTGTATGGACCATAAACACAACACTGAATCAGTAATGCATGGACCTTAGGCACATTCCTGAATTAGTGGTGTATAGACCTTAGACATAACACTGAATTTGTCTTTTAATTCACAAGTAATTATCAGTCTGATGTCCAATTATTCCAAAAACTACTTAAACCTTGCAAGGCTGAATTTTCAGAGTGGAATAGCTATGTTTGACCGTAGAATCCAATCAGTATGAAAATATTATACTTGCTAGAGGATTTTGAATGACAAACACTGTTTGCAAATGACAGTGCATGCCTGTGTGTGCCCCATTCAAAAGGTTAAACTGTTATATTATAGATAGTTTCAGCCCATTGATGTTATATTATAGATATTGTTGGCTCATTGATGTCCATTATGATCTAGCTTTTGTATTTAGTCTTATCTTTTAACTTTTGGTGTTTAACCCTACTCGTGCTGAAAATATGAAGTTTGCTAAATCTCTCATCTATTACACTTTTTACTTACATCCAATTCATTCAAGCTGATGTGGAGTGTCAGACAGTTTGGATCCTGATGAGATACTGAGTTACTCGCCACCTCATCTGGATCCAAGCTGTTTGCAATGCCAATGAGGTTGCATGTGGCATGAGAAAGATTTACAGTTTAATATGGGGAATTAATGTATTGGCAAACAGTGTAGACCCAGATCAGAGACGGCGCTGTTTGTCATTCAAAATTCTTTAAGCAAAGTCTGACCTTTCTAACTGAATGGACTTTATCATCCAGCAATGATGGACCATTCCACTTCGACAACTCAGCATTGAAAGGGTTAAGCTGTTTTATTGTAGAGGGTTTGGCAATGTGCCACAAAGAACCTGCCCTGACTTTATATTGACAAAACTATCTTGCAATCTAAATTCATAGTATCATCAACACTATAAATATCATCGCTTTTGCACCACAAATATAAATCTGTTTAAAATCAATATACAAATACATCTTCAGTTTGTTATCCCTTTACTTCATGAATATTCGTGTTAGAAATCCTGACATTATGAATATTAATTATTAGCTGAATTGTTGATTATGCCATCATTTGGTAATTGCAAAATCTGTAGAATCTGATCTATGTTATTCCATGAATATTCATGAAGGAAATAATGACATCATGAATATCAATTAGCTGAACTTTTATATTGTCATAATTTATGAAATCGAGATTTTTTGGCCAAGACAAAAAACTTTAGAACAAGATATATATTATATCATAAGCAAACAGACCAGACCCTGCACAGAACATATTAGACCCAGATGTATGCAGGAGCCATCTGATCAGGGTCAGCTCTGTTTGTGTATGTTATAATATAGGTCTGATTCAAGAGTTGCTGCCATGCCCAAGAATGCCTTTGTTCATTATGCCATTATTTTCATGCATCTGCAAACAGAGTAGACCGAGATCAGATGGCTCCTATAGGAGCCGTCTGATCAGGGTCTGCTCAATTTGCTAATGGAATTGGAAAGATATGCTTCATTACTTTCTAAAATGGCTACCATGTTTCACCCTCTATTAAGTATTTTCTATGAGTATTCAGTAAGTATTTTCCATGAGTATTCAGTAGGTATTGAAAATTGGAATAAACATAGAATAGGGAAAGGGTTAAGAAATATTCATGATATTGTTATTTCTTACATGAATATTCATTAACCCTTCATCTCATGATATTCATGTAAGGCATTAATTAATTATCAATTAACTGAATTGTTTTAATGGCTATATGTACATGAAAACTTTTGAACATGGCACAGACTGTTAGAATTCGATCTACATTATTTCATATTCAAATGGAAATGATCAGATCTGGGTCTACTCTGTTTGCATTAAAGACTGTCTCTATCAAATAAAGGGTAAAGGCCTAAAATAAATCTGAATTTTATTTTTCTCCATTGTACAAAAGCGTGCACCTGGCAGTCTCTTCCTTGAACATGTCCAAAAGTATACTGCAATTTATTATCCATGTTACATAGTTACGTATGGACATGCTTATGTTTCACATGCTTCCATTAATATGTAATTTACATGGACCATGTAGTTTAGTAAAAGCACTGATGTATCTTGTAGTTCAATGTCTAAATCCATATTGTAATTTTTCGTCCTCACATATTTTGTTAAAGTTTATCAAGCATCTCCGCGACAGATTTATTCATTGTGAACACCTCTTTGTTCAGTAGTTTTTTTCCTCCAACATCTCATGCGACCACATTTGTTTCCAATTTAATCATTTTCCTCTTTTGGAAGTGCAGTTTTCGTTGATAGGGAGACAATGCTCTTCGCTGGAGAGAATTGTAACCTGCAATGTTGCTGTAGTACCATAGTTCCTGTAAATATTCGTACGTCCAATCAGTCGTCTCCGTCAGACTGTAAAGCTAAATAATTCAATATGTCACCATTTTGATGACTTAAAATTTGACTGACATAGTAAGAAATAGTATTAACACTGATCAGACAGCACCTTCAGGAGTGGTTTTATCTAGGTCTGTACTGTTTGCCATTGTTTGTCAGTCCGAATACTGAGGGCAGTTATGGTACATGCAGAATGCATTACAATAATTTTGTTGTAATTGGCGGGGTGATTGAACAAGTGCTGTCACGAGGGGAAAGTACAGAGAGTGAAACGAGAAGCCCATATAGAGAGGCTTACAGACAGGGCAGCTAGGCGTGACAAATATATAAAATGTAAATTAATGTGATTATTGAAAAAAATATTGTGAAGGATGTGCCTTGAATATTTTTAATACGCATGACAGCTCAGGAAGTGAAGTAGCTGAACATAAGCCATGCAGGTTTTAACATACATATTGAACGTTTTCCTTTATTAGTAAGGAGTTGTGTATCAGTGACATATCTTGGCTGTTGCAGTGCACTGTGCTGGTGTTTGTTATCTGGGGATTGCATATGAATTTTTGTCTCAGTTGTGGATTACGACTTGGTGTGTGTCAAAGCCAGTTTTTAAGCATTTTACGCACATGGATATAAGCTAGTCACTTGTGGATTAATATTATTCTGCTATACACAGGAGGTATGTATTTTTGATAATTTTAGAATACTATGGGCTTCCTCCTGATCATGACATTTAAAGCAGTTTTCAATCCAGATCACACACACAGCACATTAAGTCAATATCTGATCAAGATCCAGATGGTTTGAAGAAAATTTATCCCTTTACTCCATGAATATTCATGTAAGAAATATTACCGTCATGAACACTGATTAGATTCAATTTTTAAAAACGGAATACTATCCCATTCCTCCATAAATACGCCTTTCTACGCCTCTGTAATAGTCACTTCTTGAAACCATTGTGATAAATAGAGCATTAGCTCCTATAGGAGCAAATGCTCTATTTATCACAATGGTTTCAAACTACAAAATTCTAAAAAAATTCCTTTTCTCTTGTTAATGCTCATGACACTTTTGAAAAAAAATCAGTTAGCATAGCTGCTAAATCGTGTTAGGTGATATTTGCATAGTTTTGTTTTTTTGAGCCATCTGTCTCAAGTGTGTGGTTATGGAGTGTCTAGACGCATGTCTCCTATGTGACAGTGATGATTCATTTGTTAGATGTACTCTCAAAACCGCCTACAAGAACCTTAATCCCTTGAGCGCTGAATTTTCAAATGAACTCGTCCGAAATTTGAAAATAAAATAAGTTGCAACGACTGTTTAGGGACGTTTTCCGTAATATATTGACAAATTGTATTATGAAAGTCGAGACCCTGATCAGAGGGCTTCTGATTTGAGTCTACACTGTTTGCAGAGGACAAATATAATAACATGCGTCTCCCAGGTTAATATAACTGAAATGCATATTAGACAGAATCATGCTTAGAATAAAAAATAAGTCAAATTATTTTCAAGTTTTTCATTCTGATGGCCTTATTTTAAATATCAGTCAGCGAAGACCCAGGCCAGTGAGCTGTAAATAAATAGACTGTTGTCTGCTTGAAATATTTATATCAAAATCACTGCCTGTCAATCATGCTTTTATGTCATGATGACATTTACCAACGCAATTATCATACCAGATATGTAGTTTTGGCTCGTTTTTCTTTTTTTACTTTATTAAAGAAAACAACGCCCAACAACGCACAGATAGTGGCATGGCTGGTTTGTTGTTGGCATCGACCTTTTATTATTGTAACTAAACTTGGCAGTAAATTTAGCCCTGCATGTGATAGAAGCGTCCTTTAACGCCTTATGCAAACAGAGTAAACCCAGATCAGACGGCTCCTCCAGGAGTCCTCACTGGGTTTGCTCTATTTGCTTATAGAATTGTACCAGTCAAATTCTTCAGTTTCTGCCATGGCCAGAAAAACAGTGTATTTATTTACTGTAGTACTAATTATAGTAAAATAAGAAATTAAAAAATTCAGCCTCGAGATATTCCTGACATATTAATACTGACATGAGTATTCATGAGATAAAGGATTAATTTTGGTGCTAGCGCCATGAAACTAGCACCATGAAACTTCTAACACTGGTCCTCATCGCAAAGGGCCGCACTGTGACAAGTGGCTTTGATTGACATTTTTGAGTCATGTTCCTTTTTTCAAAAACTGAAGTTTGTACAAACTTTGTCATATTTTAAAAAATATTTAGTTAAAAAAACACACCAAAAAACTGTTTATCCTGGCAGTCCTGTTCAGAAGGAGCTGTCTGATCAGGGTCTTCGATCTGATCAGGGTCTTCAGTCCAGTCAGGGTCTGCCGTCTGGTCAGGATCTGTTGTGTATACTTATGGAATAATACAGATTTGTTTCTACAGTCGGAGCAACAGATTAAGGTGCGTACTCCAATACTAAAATGGTCATGAATTCTCTACCAAACACCATGTTGTGACCACTCTTTTAGAATCTTCTCTTCGAGGTAAAGCATTCAGAATCCATAACAATGTGAAATAATCCTTTTCTTCATATAAACACATTTTCACAACTATGCAAAAAGAGTAGACCCAGATTTGACAGCTCCTGTAAGCCGTTTGATGAGCGGGGTCTGATCTGTTTGTTTAGGGCGTAATGAGAGGGATCTGATTCTGCTGTTTCTGCTTGAGCCGCAATGCCATTTATTCATCTGCCATTATAAAAGATCGGCTATTAAATATTCATGATGTTGTTATTTCTTATATGAATACTAATCAGGCAGAGTTAACAAATAACAAATTTTACAAAGCAATGTAAAATTTAATCATAGAAATTTCAATGTACAGCCCTCTGACTCATAGCTGACATAATTTGAATGAGTTGAAATAGAGTACATGATGGAACTGGCGTTGCTATTTAGACTTTTATGCAGAGTTATAATGACATTCATTGTATATCTTAACTTTTTAATAATTCATCTGAACAAATATTGGAAACTGTCAGCTGAATAGCATATTTACATACATGTACAACCTCTCTAAACCAGACATTCAATTTAGCGTAAATATCGGTCTTGGAAACAGGTGGCAGCTTAATGCTGGGAGGAAGTCCATGACTTTCACCCTGCATTGAGCGGCCACCTGCCTAAAAGTATCTAAATTTTTCTGAACTAGAAGTCCAGTTTAGAGGGTTTTTGCTGTATTTGCATATACATTTACCCATTATTACTATAAGTATGTGTACAGACAAACTTAGACAAATAGTTTGGACCCAGATAATATAACTCCTCATGGAGCAGTTGGATCAGTGTCTTCACTACTAGCTACAATGTCAATCTTATTTAAAGTTATCAAAATGGTACCAAATTGAATTATGCAGCCTAAAAAACCGTTGGAGAGGGCAGATCCCGTAATATTCACGGTAAGCTTGACCAAATTGGAATAGTCAATTTGGAAATTCAGCGTTGAAAGGGTTAAGGGGAAGACTTTGACTTTGCCAATTAGAACACATACATTTTTAGTGGTCTAAAATATTTATGGGCTGGCAGTGGAACTTGTTGGTCTTTATGTGGTTTGAGAGGACATGGGTTTTTTTGCACTAAGTTAACCCTTTCCCTTATATAAACGCTTTTAAAACAGAGTAGACCCAGGTCAGACAGCTCCTTTCTGCTGTCTCTGCGCCATATAACCTATATAGTGTCGTGCTGTAAAACCCAACTCTCTTACTCGCTCCTTCATTTCTCTACCAAACCCTATGTTATATGACCACCCTTTAGAATCCTTTGGAGAAATGAAAATATTCTGACAAAGTCCAAAAGATCTTGTGGTCATATACTTATTTATCATAAAAATGCAGCTAATTGATATTCATAATGTCATTATTTCTTTAATGAATATTCATGAGGTAAAGGTTTGAAAAATATGATATTGATTACCATGGCAAACAGAGAAGAATCCGATTTGTAACATATAAGCAAAGAGAGGGGACTCTGATCAGATCTGGGTCTACTCTTTTTTTACAAACATGTTAATATGTGACTCTGTCAATTTTTTATTTTTTTTCTGCGGACGACCAAGAACTTGTACAGCATGATAAAGATTAACCATTTACTACATGAATATTCATGTAAGAAATAATATGACATCATGCATATCAATTAGATTTAGTTTTGAAATTAACACTGAAAACATTTAACCAAGACAGAAAGTGTACAATTAGATGTATATTATGCCGTAAGCAAACAGAGCAGACCCGATCATACGTCTCCTACAGGACCCATCTGATCTGGGTCTACCCTGTTTTCAAAGGCGTAGAAAAGCATATTGTGTATGCAGTAAAGGGTTAAACAGATTCAACACAGCCTGTGACAAAGAATCACACATGTGCAGTTGCCACAGTTTTATATCTTTCACACTAACAAGGAAGAGAGACATCGGATCTGGTTGTAAAAAATACGATTGCAGTCAGTCGCCATTGATGATCACAAAAAAAGATCAGTTATGACATGAAGATATTACATCTTTTTAATTAAGTTATTATAGCACGGTCGTCGGATGCGAAAGCCTGGTAGATTTCATCGCGATCCAATAAATTATATTAACACTTTAATATTTTGTACTGCAATGTTTCACTTAAAAAGTTAGTCCTCTGCTGTAATTCCAAAACATACTGTAGAAATGTCATCTTTTTTTAACAAAATCACAGCAGAGGTATGTCCAGATAAGATACGTAAATTTCAACATTTTTAAGAATAGCTCTTTTATTTCTCCACCAAACCCTATACATGTACTATGACCAGCCTCTTTAGTATCATCCCTTTGAGACAATTCTAAAGAGTGGTCACAGTATAGGGTTTGGTGGAGAAATGATGATTTTAGTATTTGGGTACACACCTTTATCTGTAGCTCTGATCACAGTATCAGACAGTATTGATTCTGGGTGCTAGATGCATGTGGTAGCTTAATGCAGGACAAAAGTGATGCAGAAAGCTCCTAGAGGAGCTTTCTGCATTACTTTTGTCCTGCATTAAGCAACCACCTGCTTATAAAGACACCCATGTTTATTCATTAAGTGGTCACATTAGAGGGGTTCTACTGTAATTCATAGAGATGTAAGGGTTTGACGGGCTAGAGGCAAACTGAGTAGAGCCAGATGTGATATCTCATGAGGTGCTAAACAGTTATAATGTTGTATAGGACAAAAATAAAACTTATGTTCAAGAATCAATATAGCCCTTTTCCTGTTAAATATTCATGCAAGAAATGATGACATCATGAATATTAATAAGCTGAATTTTTATAAAGGCATAATTTTATGTACACAGGAGTTCTGTGTATTGGTAGAAACTTTAGAATCATATCTATATTATTTCATAAGAAAACTGAGCAGGCCTTGATCAGACGGCTCTTACAGTAATCATCTGATCTGGGTCTACTCCGTTTGTAAAGGCGTGAAAAGACATTTATATGAAGGAAGGGGTTAATATTAGTGTCAATAGGCCTTTCACACCTTTGCAAACAGAGTAGACCCAGATCAGATGGCTCCTATAGGAGCGGTCTGATCAGGGTCTGCTTTGTTTGCTATGGTATAATATAGATGTGATAGGAGCCGTCTGATCAGGGTCTGCTTTGTTTGCTATGGTATAATATAGATATGATTCTACAGTTTCTGCTTGAGTAAAATATCCTGGGTTCATATGCCATTATATAAAATAATCTAATTAATATTCATGACGTCATTATTTCTTGCATGAATATTCATGGAGGAAAGGGTTAAGCAAATGAAAAATTACTCAACATGCAAAGGGTCACGCAGTAATAAAAAATTTAGTGAATTTTCAAATTCGTAAAGAAAAGAAAGACCAGATAGTTATCTTGTTCATAAATTAGCCCTTACCCCACTTTGAAAAAATAAAGTCTGCTTAAGTTTGGATCTGGTTCAATTTTGACTACGTTGAATTGGATCCAGCTTTTGAGAAACTGTTGGCCGAGTGTCAAATAGTTTGGATCCTGACGAGAAGCCGAGTTGCTAGGGATCTCATCTTTATCCAATCTGCTTGCATCTGGGGAGTCTGGTGGTGAATACCATGCTAGGGGTTAAGTTTTGACTCTCACACTTCATTAACTGATTTAAATTCAGGTAATCATTCACTTGAGAAAGCAAAGGTCTGATGTTAAAACTCCATATGCCTTTTAACCCTTTTCCTGTTCAATATTCATGTAAGGAATTATAACATAATGAATATTTATTAGCTGAAGTTTTGTAATATGAACCTTTAAAGGAAATTGTTTACTTTGACAAAAACTGTAGAATCACATCTTTATCATATCAAAAGCAAACTGAGCAGACCCTGATCAGACGGCTCCTATAGGATCCATCTAATATAGGTCTATTATATTTTAAAAGGCATCGAAAGGCGTCTCTATTGATAACTTAATTGACAGCATGAATATTAATCAAATTACTTCTTATAAGTAATGTGTGACTTTGGCAAAAACTAGAGAATCAGATTTATATTATTCTATATTTAAACAACAGCGCCTTATTAGATGGCTGCTACGGGAGTCGTCTGATCTGCGTCTTCTCTTCTCGAAAAAGTGTCAAAAATCGACACTTTCGGCAGAACTAATTTTTCCTTTGTATGTGTCCATGAGTTGACTCTATGGTATCAACGTTTATGTGGTTAACTCTTTCCCTGTTAAATATTTATTTAACCCTTTCCTTCTTATAAATGCATTTTCACACATTTGCAAACAGAGTAGACCCAGATCAGACAGCTCCTATAGGAGCCGTCTGATCAGGTTCTGCTCTGTTTGCTAATGGAATTTGAAAGATCTGTTTCTTTACTCTCTAAAATGGTTACAATATTCCACCTTCAATGTTTCATTATAACCATTTTGTCCATGAATATTCAGTAGGTATTGAAATTTGGAATAAACATAGAGCAGGGAAACGGTTAAGAATTAATTACATCATGAATATGAATTTACTGAATTTTTATATAGCATCATGACCCAGAGAAAGTTTTAGCATGGTACAAATGTAGATTCAGATCTCTAATTTTTCATATGCAAACAAAGCAGACCCTGATTAGACAGCTCCTATAGAAGTGGTCTGATTTTGGTTTATGCTGTTTTGCAGAGGTGTCGAAAGGTGTCTCTATCTGAGGTAAAGGGTTAACCCTTCCCCTCATAGGCCTATTGTTTTAGATCCAACCACTTTGAATAAATCTACCGAAAAGGAAAATTTTAGAATTTTGTAGTTTGAAACCATTGTTATAAATAGAGCATTTGCTCATATAGGAGCAAATGCTCTATTTATCAAAATGGTTTCAAGAAGTGGTTATTACAGGGGCGTAGAAAGGCGTATTTATGGAGGAAAGAGTTAAATAAGCAAACACGACACAGTTTTCCAGACTTTCATTAAATGTAAGAAACCATTTGCTGTTTTCTGTTGAAATGAGTAAATTAATTTAAATGTTTATACTTGCAGCTGGTGTATCCTGAGTGTCAGTGTTGGTCTTGGCCAGTTGATTTTTACTGATGTATAACAAATCTTTTTACAATTGATATCCTAATTATCGTAAGTGCTCATGCACCCAATTTCCCTCTCCATTTGGTTTGTAAAGCTGAATAAATCAATTTGGTATAACCCTTTTCTTCATATAAACGTGTTTTCACACATTTGCAAATAGAGTAGACCCAGATCAGAGGGCTCCTATAGGAGCCGTCTGATCAGGGTCTGCTCTGTTTGCTAATGGTATCTGATAGATTTGTTTCTTTACTTTCTAAAATGGCCACAATTTTCCACCATTGATATTTCATTATAACTATCTTCTCCATGAATATTCAGTAGGTATTGAAATTGGGAATAAACATAGAACATGGAAAGGGTGTAACTGAAATTAGACTGACAGATTTAGAGTAGCACATAGTGCAG
Source organism: Azorinus chamasolen (assembly GCA_963576725.1). Taxonomy (NCBI): domain Eukaryota; kingdom Metazoa; phylum Mollusca; class Bivalvia; order Cardiida; family Solecurtidae; genus Azorinus; species Azorinus chamasolen. The sequence continues at coordinate 38,765,272 of OY755251.1, forward strand.
CCCTGATCATCCTTCAGGAGCTGTTTGATCGTGGTGAAGGAGCTGTTTGATCTGGTTGAAGGAGCTGCTTGATCTTGTTGAAGGAGCTGCTTGATCGTGGTCTCCACTATTTACCTTAAGTTTGTCTGTCTGAATACTTAGGGTAATTAGAGTCAGTCCTATATCATTCAATTTTGACAGTCACCTCAAAATTAGCAATTTTTCTGCTGTTCAAACTCTTTGATGTTGAAATCAATTGCATGAATTAACTCCTTTTATTACCATGGATTAATTTATGATAAAACTTTACTGTTTGGATTCAGACGAGTTTCCAAATTGTTTGACTTTTCAGTGAGGGTCCAATATGTTTTAGACTCTTATGAAGTATTTTAAAAGAACTCAACAGAGAAGTTCAGTATTTAAAATCGAAGCAGACAGCATTTTCTGTTGACCAAACTTGTTCATGTTTAAGGGGTTAACCCCTATTCCGCTAAGGGAGACTTGATTCACACTTGAAAACAGGATTTAGACAAGATGCCAGGTAATTTGGCTTCTCATTATGATCCAAGCTGTTTGACACTCAGTCAATAGTTTCTCAAAAGCTAGATACAATCGAAAATAGCCAAAAATTGTACCAGATTAAGATTTGAGCAGACGTTTTTTTTTTAAAGCAGAGTATGGGCTGATCATGGGCAGAAGTATTTTACATATTTTTAGCTACCTAGGGTGACTGACATGTGGGGGAACGAGTCACTTGTGTCCTTTGCAAACAGTGTAGACCCAGATGAGAGGGCTCCTATAAGAGTCCTCTCATCAGGGTCTGCACTGTTTATCATATTACACTTTTCTTTTTAAAAAAAAAAAAGCCATGAATATTCATAGTGAGCTTGAGCTGATTGAATTTTGGAATGTCAGCATTGAAATGGTTAAAGTTTGTTGATCAGATTAAATTCAAGGTAACTTGTCATAAGGTAATTGATAAACAGCTGAAGATGGGCCATCACACAGGTATTTTGATTTATTACCGTTTTTAGTATTTGGGGAATCACAATCTTTCCATGGCAATATTCCTACTATTTCATGGATGTTAACAGAGTTATGTCCCTTTGATAACTGAGCTGTTATTAGCAGATTGAGTGCTGTGCTCTATGATTTGGACTTTCCTATTACATTTTATTGACTCTGTTATTAATTCTATTAAATTTATCCTTGAATGATGAACTGTTTTATGTATATTATCGGTGTATGATGCAGTTTGGATCCAGATGAGATGCCAAATTACTTTATATCTCAAATGTATGATACAAACTGCTTACATTCATAAATGTCAAATTAAAATCATAATTATGTGGAAGGAGTAAACAGTAAACAGTGGATCAATTTACTGTAATTACTCTCAAGTATTGGACAGTAGTGCAGACCCAGTGAGAACTGTCAATGTACCTTAACCCGTTACTCCATGAATATAACATATACGAAATAATGATGTCATGAATATTTATTAGATAATTTTAGGTAATGGCACAAAAATTGAACACTTGAAATTTTTGTAATAGCAGAAACTGTATAATCATATCTATATTACATAAGCAAACAGAGCACACCCTGATCAGATGACTCCTATAGGAGCCATCTGATCTTGGTCTACTCTGTTTGCAAAGGCTTAGAAAGATGTATTTATGGAGTAAGGGTTAATTACCCCAAGTATTTGAACAACTTTGGCAAATAGTAAACAGAGCTACAGATATAGGTGTCGGTACTCATGTACTAAAATCATCATTTCTCCACCAAACCCTGTGTTGTGACCACTCTTTAGAGACGATTTACATCATAGGGTTTGGTGGAGAAATAAAGACATTGTTCTTGAAAATGTTTTAACCCTTTCATCCATAGGCTATTTTTAGACCCAACCTCTTTGAATGAATCTACGCAAAAGGAGCATTTACTAGAGAAAAGGATTTTTTTTAGAATTTTGTAGTTTGAAACCATTGTGATAAAGCAAAAGCAGCATTTACTAGAGAAAAAGAAAATTTTAGAATTTTGTAGTTTGAAACCATTTTGATAAATAGAGCATTTGCTCTTATAGGAGCAAATGCTCTATTTATCACAATGATTTCAAGAAGTGACTTTTACAAAAGTGTAGAAAGGAGTACATGTATTTATGGAGGAAAGGGTTAATGTATGCATCTTATCTGGACCTGAGTAAAGCCTGAGATCAAATGGCTCCTGAAGGAGCAGTTTTACCAGGGTCACACTATGTGCTACTATATCAGTGTAGTTTAAATTTATCAAAAATGTTGCCAAATTGAATTAATCAGCTTTGCAATGTAGCGGAGAGGGGATATTGGGTGTTCAAATAATTTGGGTAATTAGGGTTGTAAAACATTAGCTTGTTGGCAGTGATCTATGGTGAAGGACCGTTTAATGATGACCAGTACGGTGTTAGCCTTTATCATGCAAAACAAGAGCTGAATAACATTTGCTTGGATCCAGATCAGATATTGAGTAACTCAGCATTTCATCAGGATCTAAGTCCTTTGATATTCGGTGAGTAGTTTTTCTAAAGCTTGAACAAATTGGAAGTAAGTTAAATTTGTTCGAGCATACATAATTTTTTATAGTTTGAAAGGAGTTTCTATGTTGGGGGTTGGCTGTATAAGTCAGTGCCCTCAAGTTACCTTTACATGCAGACTGTACATTATACCCCTCATATATATGCCACTGTTTGCATAGCTGTTGAAAAAAGCAGCAACACCCATATTTGTACCCACATTACGCAAAGCATTCACCCAATCTTCTCCCTCTATTTGTTTGTAAAGTCGACTAAGTCAGATCGGCTCCAGTTTGATAACTTTTAAACCTTTCCCCCATATAAATGCATGTTCAAGCCTTTTCAAACAGAGTAGACTCAGATAAGACAGCTCATTTAGGAGGGTCTACACTGTTTGCTTATGGAATTATATAGATGTGATTCTACAGTTTCTGGCTAGATAATAAAAATCCTATGCTCATGTTAAAAATGGAGCTTAGATAATTATATTCATGATGTCATCATATCTTACATGAATATTGAACAAGTAAAGGGTTAAATATGCTCGACATAGTAGCAGATAGTCTAGGCCCTGAGATAGTCTAGGCCCTGAGATAGTCTAGGCCCTGAGATAGTCTAGGCCCTGAGATAGTCTAGGCCCTGATCAGACTGAATGAATTCTATGAGAAGAGTTACATCCTCCAACTCGTGAAGGGATCTGTGCTATTTAACCCTGCACTCTATGAGTATCCATGTCAGAAATAATCATATGAATATTGATTAGATAAACTTTTAAACTGTCATATTAGCACAGCAACTTTTTTCTATGGCAGAAACTGTAGATTTATATCTATATTATGTCATCAGCAACAGAGCAGACCATGATCAATCTGCTCTGTTTGCAAAGGCGTAGAAAGGCTTACCCCATTTGTCAAGTTAAGGGTTAATCTTATTATCACTGTGATATTATTTTTTAAAATAAAATGGAAGAAAACTTTGTTTGAGAATTTAAGCAGATGACATTTTCTTCATACTTACAACCATTGGCATGCTGTGAGTTTACCATTTGATATATATAATGAATATATAATATATTCACACAAGATCATAATAGTTACTATTTGTACCAAAAATAAGGACATGTATTGCCAAGTCACACTGTAGTGTAATCGGATCTGTTGAACATGTGTTAAACAGCAGGCTTAGATCAAACATGTTCTACAGCTACAGTAGACATTGGTCCTACAGCTACAGTAGACATTGGTTCTACAGCTACAGAAGACATTGGTCCTACAGCTACAGTAGACATTGGTCCTACAGCTACAGTAGACATTGGTTCTATAGCTACAGTAGACATTGGTTCTACAGCTACAGTAGACATTGGTCCTACAGCTACAGTAGACATTGGTCCTACAGCTACAGTAGACATTGGTCCTACAGCTACAGTAGACATTGGTCCTACAGCTACAGTAGACATTGGTTCTACAGCTACAGAAGACATTGGTCCTACAGCCACAGTAGACATTGGTCCTACAGCTACAGTAAACATTGGTCCTACAGTAGACATTGGTTCTACAGTAGACATTGGTTCTACAGTAGACATTGGTTCTACAGCTACAGTAGACATTGGTCCTACAGCTACAGTAGACATTGGTCCTACAGCTACAGTAGACATTGGTCCTACAGCTACAGAAGACATTGGTCCTACAGCCACAGTAGACATTGGTCCTACAGTAGACATTGGTTCTACATTAGACATTCGTTCTACAGCTACAGTAGACATTGGTCCTACATCTACAGTAGACATTGGTCCTACAGCTACAGTAGACATTGGTCCTACAGCTACAGAAGACATTGGTCCTACAGCTACAGTAAACATTGGTCCTACAGTAGACATTGGTTCTACAGTAGACATTGGTTCTACAGCTACAGTAGACATTGGTCCTACAGCTACAGTAGACATTGGTCCTACAGCTACAGTAGACATTGGTCCTACAGTAGACATTGGTTCTACAGCTACAGTAGACATTGGTCCTACAGCTACAGTAGACATTGGTCCTACAGCTACAGTAGACATTGGTCCTGCAACTACAGTAGACATTGGTCCTACAGCTGCAGTAGACATTGGTTCTACAGTAGACATTGGTTCTACAGCTACAGTAGACATTGGTTCTACAGCTAAAGTAGATATTGGTTCTACAGCTACAGTAGACATTGGTGCTACAGTAGACATTGGTCCTACAGCTACAGTAGACATTGGTTCTATAGCTACAGTAGACATTGGTCCTACAGCTACAGTAGACATTGGTCCTACAGCTACAGTAGACATTGGTTCTACAGTAGACATTGGTTATACAGCTACAGTAGACATTGGTTCTACAGCTACAGTAGACATTGGTTCTACAGCTACAGTAGACATTGGTTTTACAGCTACAGTAGACATTGGTTCTACAGCTACAGTAGACATTGGTTCTACAGTAGACATTGGTCCTACCGCTACAGTAGACATTGGTTCTACAGCTACAGTAGACATTGGTTCTACAGTAGACATTGGTCCTACAGCTACAGTAGACATTGGTTCTATAGCTGTAGACATTGGTTCTACAGCTACAGTAGACATTGGTTCTATAGCTACAGTAGACATTGGTTCTACAGCTACAGTAGACATTGGTTCTACAGCTACAGTAGACATTTTTTCTACAGCTACAGTAGACATTAGTTCTACAGCTTCAGTAGACATTGGTTCTATAGTTACAGTAGACATTGGTTCTACAGCTACAGTAGACATTGGTTCTACAGCTACAGAAGACATTGGTCCTACAGCTACAGTAGACATTGGTCCTACAGCTACAGTAGACATTGGTTCTACAGCTACAGTAGACATTGGTCCTACAGCTACAGTAGAAATTGGTTCTACAGCTACAGTAGACATTGGTCCTACAGCTACAGTAGACATTGGTTCTACAGTAGACATTGGTTCTACAGCTACAGTAGACATTGGTTCTATAGCCACAGTAGACATTGGTTCTACAGCTACAGTAGACATTGGTCCTACAAACATACACAGGCAAATAGCAGTTTAATTCTTTGCATGCTAAGTAATTTGTCATCTACTCAATTGTTGTCCGCTGCTCAATTGTCATCTGCGACATTTTCAAAACTATTGCATGTAATTTTCTTTCTGATTACATAAATGGCAAGAAAATCTGTCGCTCGCATGCAAAATAATGATCAGGATCTTCACTATTTGCTACAATGTCAGTCCATTATAAAGTTATGAAAATGGTGCCAAATTGAATTACAGTAGAACCTGTCTTGAATTGCCATCAAACCGAGGTCTAGTTATGGGTCTGTAAGGCAGCATGGGTCTGTAAGGCAGCTGGTAGCTTAAATAATACAAGTCAAAACTAATGCAGATTAGGCTTCTATAGGAGTTTTCTGCATTACTTTTGCTCTACATTAAACTCAACCTGCTTTTTTAGACTCCCATGTTCAAGAAATGATTGACCGCTTAGGACAGGTTCTGCTGTATTCAGCTTTACTGGAGGAAGGGGGGGGGGGGGGGGAGATTTGTTGTCTGAATAGTTCAGGTAAGGTAAATGGGGTATATCAAGTAAATGGAGAACACAATTCTATACTTGTAAACTTAGGCTACTCCTATCTATTTCATACACTAAAGTGTACATTTGTTTGTCTTACAAGGTGACTGTCATAGCGGTTACCATTTGTATTTATACAGAACTAATCAGGTTTGGTACTTGAGAAACATTTGCTCAGATCCTCTGTAGTTTATCTGTGTTCTAGGATATTTACCTTCAGTATTAGGACATCTCCCTGCCCCTATGGATAGTGAAGCTAAATACACAGCCATTTTAGCGTCATTTGCAGGAGTAGTTCGCTCCGGGTTTGCACTATTTGCTTGAATTTTTTTAGGCCAGATATTATTGCGTTATTATTGTAGTTTGCTGTCAAGGTACTTCACAAGGGAGTTAACAAATAGACTAGACCCAGATCAGACAGTCCATGTCTGATTTATCTGAATAGGGTCTGCCCTGTTTGCTTATGAAATAACATAGATCTGATTCTACACATTCAGCTTTGTAAAAAATTCCTTTCTTCATAATGCCATTATAAAACTTCAGCTATTTAACATAATGAGTACAGTCATTGCTTCTTACATGAATATTCATGAGGTAAAGAATTAAACCTTAACCCTTTCCTACATGAATATTCATGTAGGAAATAATGACGTCATGAATATTAATTAGACATGGACACAGGAATTTTTAGCCATGGCTGAAACTGTAGAATCATATCTACAGTGTTCCCTCTCTACAACGACACCCTTTGGGATACGAATATTGTATGTGTTGTTCAGAGGGAGTTGTTATAGGGAGGGGAAATCAAACATAATTAGCTTGTTTGCAGACCCCCAGATAAGATGTATTTCGAGAACTAAAACCGCCATGCCTCAATCAAACCCTATGTTGTGACCACTCTTTAGAACGTCACAAGGTGACGATTCTAAAGAGTGGTCACAACATTAGGGTTTGATGGAGGCATGAAGAAAATACGATGGAAAAAGGTTTCTGGAGTCTTGTTGTTTCGGAAACACTGACATGCGTTGTTGTAAGGAGGGAATCGTTATTGAGAGGGCCGTTGTAGGGAGGGAGCACTGTACATCATATCAAAAGCAAACAGAGCAGACCCCGATCAGACGGCTCCTATGGGTCTTCTCTGTTTGCAAAGGCGTAGAAAGGCGTATTTATGGAATAAAGGGTTAACTTGATAGAGACACCTTTTGACTCCTTTGCAAACAGAGTAGACAAAGATCAGACGGCTCATGTAAGATTCGTCTGACCAAGGTCTGCTCTTGTTTGCTTTTGGAAAGATGACTGTGGTTTCACAGTTTCTGCCAAGAAAACCTTCGTTCATGTCATTATAAAAATTCAACTAATTACTATTCATGATGTCATTATTTCTTATGAATATTCATCAGGTGAAAAGGTTAAGATCTACTGCACATGGCGGGCAGCGGTTTTCATTCAAAGTGGTACTACACTGCACAATACAAAGCCGCAAAAATAAGTTTGCAAGTCCTAGACAATACTGAAAAGTTTGTTTTTTCCTCAAGTTCGATTCATGGAGAAATCACAATTTTTATATAGGGAAAAAAAAAGAAAGATAAAAAGATGTCTTGAATAAGATTAGATGGGAAATTAGCTGGGAAGTGTAAGAGACAGGAAATGGGGGATTATAAATGTGGAGAATAAATTACTGGGGACAGATTTAGGGATGACAAGTAAACAGTTTAACCGCCATTAATTTTATAAATAAACCGTGCAGTGGGGGAACCAATGCACAATGCACAGACGGTGCACTTTAGAAGCGACAAAAAGGTCGAAAGTTTATCGTCTGGATATATTGACTTCAAATTAAGAGTCGCTGTGACAGTAAGTAAGGATTGTTATTGAAATATGTATACATGTAATTTGAATGTGAGCAAGTGTTCAAGTATTAACCCTTCGGAGAGAGTTGCTTGATCAGGGTCTGCACTGTTTGTTCTTATGTCAGTTTAATTTATAGTTATCAAATTGGTATCAAATTAATTATTTAGCTTTACAAACAGGTGGAGAAGGAAGATTGAATATTCATGAAAAAAAATGACATCATGAATATTCATTAGCTGAATTTTTATAATGTAAAAACTTGTATAACTTTTTGCTGTGACAAAAATTGTAGAATTAGATCTATATCATGTTATAAGCAAACCGAGCAGAAGCAGATCAGACGACTCCTACATGTAGACTGAGTAGACCTAGATCAGTGAGCTCCAGTAGGAGTAATCTGACCAGCTCGTTGTTTATGCCATAATACAGATCCGATTCTATAGTTTCTAAAATATTCATTGTTCATTAGCTATTATAATATTCACTCACTTGATACTCGTGAAGCCATGAATTTCTTGTATGTCTTTACCCATTCCCTCATAATATTGTGCCTTTTGGCACCTCTGTAAAAGTCATTTTTTGAAACCATTGTGATAAATAGAGCATTTGCTCCATAGGATCAAATGCTCGGTTTATCACAATGGTTTAAAAACAAAACAATTCTAAACTTTTCCTTTTGTCTAGTAAATGCTCCTTTTCCGTAGATTTATTCAAAGAGGTTGGATCTAAAAATAGCCTATGGGTTAAACTGGGTACAAATAAACAATGAAGACCCAGTACTGTTTTGTTTGCTCTTCGAGTCAGTCTTCAATTTGAATCCAAGACAAATAAAACCCTTCAATTGAAAGGATTGGCAGAGTGTAATAATATAGTAGAAGTGATGATTGGCCGAGTGTATTAATATAGTAGAAGTGATGATTGGCCGAGTGTATTAATATAGTAGAAGTGATGATTGGCCGAGTGTAATAATATAGTAGAAGTGATGATTGGCCGAGTGTATTAATATAGTAGAAGTGATGATTGGCCGAGTGTATTAATATAGTAGAAGTGATGATTGGCCGAGTGTATTAATATAGTAGAAGTGATGATTGGCCGAGTGTATTAATATAGTAGTGATTGGCCGAGTGTATTAATATAGTAGAAGTGATGATTGGCCGAGTGTATTAATATAGTAGAAGTGATTCATTGCTCCATGAAATAATCCTTTATTTCATGAATTCCATACCAGACTCGTCCTGCCTTTAACTCTTTATTCCATGAATATTCATGTAAGAAATAATGACATCATGAATATTAACTAGATTAATTTTTATAAAAACAGCACATGGACACTGGCAGTTTTGGTCATGGCAGAAACTGTAGAATCATATCTATATTATCTCATAAGCAAACAGAGCAGACAATGATCACACGGCTCCTATAATTAATTCCTGTATTGAAAATATAAAATAAAGAAATTTATTGCCATGGCAAAAGAGTATTATTTCTGTTACTTAGAAGTAAAGAGAGTAGACTTTTAATCAGATGGCTCCTATACAGGAGTTTTCTGATCTGAGTCGATGCTGTTTGCGAAGATTATGAAGTAAATTGTTAATAGATGTCTTTAGAAGAAGGTTATCGCTTAACCCAGTTTCAGGCCTTTGCAGACAGAGTAGACCCAGATCAGATGGCTCCTGTAACAGCTGTCTGATTTGGCTCGGCTCTGTTTGCTTATGGAATTACTTAATGTATATAGGTATGGTTTTACAATTTCTGTCTTGGCCAAAAATTCCGTGTTCATATGCCAATATATATAAAAAAAAAAAAACGACCTCTAATTAATATTCATTATGTCCATTATATCTTGCCTGAATATTCATGGAGTGAAGGGTTGTTGCAGAGAGAGAGAGAGAGTAATGCAGAAAGCTGCTATTGACATTGGTGCCTTATGTGATGAAAGTCCATGTGGTGTAGAATTATTATATCACAACTTAACTAGTCCTGACAAACCTACATTAAGGGCATTAATCATTTCATACATACTGATAGAGTTACGTCCCCTTAACCATAACCTTAAGCATTGTTATAATCAAGAGCTACAGAAAGCATTGCCTAACCAAATACTCAAATTGGCATTTCTCCACTAAACCCTATAATGTGACCACAGAGTGATCACAGTTTAGGGTTTAGTGGAGAAATAAAGGAGCTATTGTCGAAAACATTTAAATTTACGCATTTTATCTGGATCTCTGATTTAAGCTTAATGCAAACAGTTTAGATCCACATCAATAACTTTAGGTCTTGCATCTGGATTGAGATTGTTCGACACTCTGATAATATTTGACCCCTTTAATCCATACACACACCTTTCTATGCCTTTGCAAACAGAGTAGACCCAGATCAGATGGCTCTTACAATCTGTTTGCTTAAAATATATCCTACAATATATTTGATTCTACAGTTTCCATTACGGCCAAATTTCCGTTGTGCATGTGACATTATACAAATTTAATTAATATTCATGGTGTAATTATTCCTTACATGAATATTGAACAGGGAAAGGGTTAAATTTATTTTAAAAAATGTAAAAGCTGGGATTTTTAGTGAACAATAATTTTCATAGCAGAATAAGTGATTAAAATTACTTGTTCAAACATTTAATTGTCTCGCAAATACTTTGAAACATTATGAATTTTTTATTTAACCCTTTTATCATGTAAACGCATTTTCACACATATGCAAACAGAGTAGACACAGATTAGACAGCTCCTATAGGAGCTGACTGATGAGGATCTGCTCTGTTTGCTGATGGTGTAATATAGATGTGATTCTACAGTTTCTGCCTGAGCCAAAACATCCTGTGTATATATAGGCTGTGATAAGAATTCAGCTAATCAATATTCATGATATTCCTGAATATGAATATTAAAGAGGGAAAGGTTTAAATATATTTTAAAAAAATGTAGGAGATGGGACTTTTAGTGAACAATAATTTTCACAGCAGAATAAGGGTTAATTCATTTGAAGTTTTTGCATAAAAAAAGTGATTGCATTTTCTCTTTTAGTGCATGATCGGAGGAATGATAAGAATAATAGGTTTGTACTCGAGATGCAGTACGAAGAACAAAAAAAATGTCTTCCATCCTAAGCTTGGCCTGTGCACGGCCTGACAGCTTGGATCCAGATGAGACACCAAGTAGCTCAGCATCACATCACTGATCAGACTCCAAGCTGTTTAAGACTCAGATCAATAGATTATCAAAAGCTTGAATGAATCCAAACATTGCTCCAGATCAGTATTTGATCAATTTAGCTGTTTTACAGGAAGAAAAGGGCTTAACCATTTCATTCATATAATTAAACACATTTTCACATTGGAAACAAAACAGACCCAGATCAGATGGCTCCTATATAGGAGCTGTCTGATCAGGGTCTGCTCTGTTTGCTGTTGAAATAATACAGATCTGACTCTATAGTTTCTACCAATACTAAAAATTCATGTGTACATAATATTCCTGATATCATTATTTCTTTACCGAGCACTGAACAGGGAAAGGGTTAACCATTTAGATGAGTGCAAAACAACATTTCAGAATTGGAGAGAGAAAAAAAAATACAAATAGGCATTTATGAACCTGTTTCCTGTTGAATATTCATGTAGGACATATTGACATTATGAACATCTATTAGCTAATAGTTTATGATGGTATAATGTACACAGTATGGTTAGGTATTGGAAGAAACTCAGTTGAGTCAAATGTATTATGATTGCAAAAGCAAACAGAGCAGACCCTGATCAGACAGCTCCTAGAGGAGCTCCTACACGAGCTGTCTGATCTGGGTCTGCTCTGTTTGCAAAAATGATATAGCATTTGTATGAGGGATAGGATTAAGACCATTACAGGTTCTTACAGGGCCCAAACAGTGTAGACCCAGACCAACAACATTTGATTAGGGTCTTTCAAAACCATCACACAGACTAAGCAGCAACACATTCTTTATTTCTCCGCTTAACCTCATTTGGTGACTACTCATTAGAAGTGTCTTTGTAAGAATTCTATTGAGTATGGACAAAACAGGATCCAATGGAAAAAGAACCGTACAGCAGAACCTGTCTGAAGTTGTCTAATTATGGGTCTGTAAGGTATGTGGTAGCTTAATGCAGGCCAAAAGTAATTCATTAAGCTCCTGTAGGAGCATTCTGTATTACCTTTGCCTTGCTTTAAGCAACCACCTGCCTTTTAAGATTTATAATTATGTTAAAAAAAGGAATGGCTGCCTAAGACAGGTTCTACTGTTCTTGAATTGTATGGAGCTTTGCACGATGATGAGGTACCTTCTGTCATGGAACTGCAGAAATGAATTGAGAATGTTGGGAGTTCATAATTGGAAATGCCATGTGCTCATCGTGAATCATTAGCAAGCATGGCAGCTTGTCATCTGTCAAAGTAGCAAATTTCTGTCAATTTTAAAAGTGGATCTTTCATCAATTTCTTTTGACAACAGTATCAGAATGAAAAGCTGAAAGTTAGATATTTGATGAGATCCTGAGTTGCCTGGCATTTGATCTAGATCAAGACTACAGAGGTTATCAGTCTGTTATTGCGTATTTGCGGGGAGCGTGCTCAAGGTTAATTTTGATAATGTGTGATACGGCTCATCTCATCAGATGGGCAATATGGTTATTACTGAGAACGAAATTTGATAAGTTAATTCATTTTCAAATGCCTTTTAAATCACTGTTGTTAATATTTCATTGTTATCGACTCCACTTATAAACAAAGGACAGATGAGTCTGAAGAGGTAGAATCATGTTATATTACTCACTGGATCATGTTATATTACTCACTGGATCATGTTATATTACTCACTGGATTGATTCGCTCTGAGCTACTAGTTTTGCTTTTATGTTATTATTTTATTTTTATTTTTTTCAATCGAATTTTTATTTTGAACAACTTTTTGTTTTTCTACCAGTATTGTTGTATGCTAAAATTCTCAAATTTTTCTCCTAAAATGTTCAGTGAGAGGGTCAAGCGGTTTGGATTTTGACGAGACGACAAATTGTTTATTCTGTGTAAATCTGATTGTATGTTTGCTTCAATTTCCTCTACTTCTTTACAAATGTACAATTGAAGTGTTTAACCCTTTCCTTCATTCATAAATGTGTTTTCACGTATCTGCAAACAGAGTAGACCCAGATCAGGTGGCTCCTATAGGAGCCATCTGATAAGGATCTACTCTGTCTGCTAATTCATGATATTCATGACATAAAAGGTTAATTGTTAAGTTAAGGTATATGGGTATCCCAAACTTAATGGCAGTTTCAAAAGTGTTGCTTGCCATGGTAACCCAGTGATGGCCTGTGATTGGTTGAAATTTAGATAGTTTTCTCATCAATACCAAATTTTCTCATCAATACCTGTTGTCCATTTCGTTTTGGGGACATTCTGTAAAGGATTCCATTAAAATTAAATCTTGTTCTTAGTGCTGTTATTAATCCATTCCCTCATAGGCTACTTTTTAGACTCAATACACTTTAAATAAATCTACTGAAAAGGAGCATTTCTACTGAAAAGGAGCATTTACTTGAAAAAGAAATTTTCAGAATTGTGTAGTTTTGAAACCATAGTGATAAACAGAGCATTAATTTTTGCTCCTTTGGTGCAAATGCTCTCTCACAAAATGTTTCAAAAAGCAATTTTTACAGAGGTGTCAAAAGGGGTCAATATGAGGGAATGGGTTAAATTGTCAGCTAATAAATATTTATAAATATTCATCTTGTGAAGGGTTTATAAAAACTTTGTTTCAAATGAAAAGGATGAAGTCATTTTCTAGTTGCTAAGTCTTCATAAAAAGTGGTGATTGACACTTACTTTCAGTTTGGATGGATTAGGTAACTAGGTTGATAACCGAAGAATGTGGTGGCAGCTGGCTCCAGATAAAACATGACCATGCTAGTCATCAAATTGACATCTTTCACCTGGTTTAGAGCTGTAAAAATACAACTTGTATACTGAACCATTTTAACTCTTTCCCTCGCATAAACGTGTTTTCAATCATTTGCAAACAGAGTAGACCCAGATCAGACGGCTCCTATAGGAGCCTTCTGATCAGGGTCTGCTCTGATTGCTCATGGAATTTTGAAAGATCTGTTTCCTTACTTTTAAAAAATGGCTACAATTTTCCATATTTTATTATAAATACTTTATCCATAAATATTCAGTAGGTATTGAAATTTGGAATAAACATAGAACAGGAAAAGGGTTAACCCTTTACTTCTTAAACATTGAGGAAAGAAATAATGATATCAAGAATACTACTTAACCATTTACTCCATGAATATTCATGTAAGAAATAGTGATGTGATGAATATTAATTAGATAGTGTAGTCTTTAAAGAATAATAATAATCTGATCAGGTCTGTACAGTTTGTCATTCAAAATACTTGAGTTCTAATTTAAGCCTTTTAATACAGAATATGGGCTCTATTGTTAACCCTTTAACCCTAATTCCTCCATGAATATTCATGTAAGAAATAATGATGTCATGAATATTAATTGAATGAATTTGTTATAATAGCACATGGACACAGGAATGTTTGTTCATGGCAGAACTGTAGAATCATTTCTATATTATATCATAAGCAAACAGAGCAGACCCTCATCAGACCACTCCTGTAGGGACCGTCTGATCAGGGTCTGCTCTGTTTGCTTTTAATATACTATAGGTCTGATTATACCGATGCCACCATGGCCAAAACACCCTGTGTTCATGAACTGTTATTAAAAAATCATCTATTTAGTATTCATGGTGTCATTATTTCTTAATCTTACATGAGAATTCATTGACTCAATTGTTAAACACAGCTTTATGGTGTTTGTATGTCCCTGGTGCAGTGGAACCAAACACAAACTCACAAATGTACCTAAAGTTCCACCTTTTAACCCTTTACTCCATGATATTCATGTAAGAAATAATGACATCATGAATATTAATTAGAATATTTCTTATAAAAGTGCATGAACACAATGTCATGTATATTTGGCCATAACAGAAACTTTAAAATCAGATCTATATTATATCATAAGCAAACAGAGCAGACCCTAAGATCAGACGGCTCCTAAAGGTGTCTGATCTGGGTCTACTCTGTTTGCAAAGGCGTAGAAAGGTGTATTTATGGACGAAAGCTTAATGCTTTTACGAATAGACCAGACCATGGTCAAACATACAAAAGGACCTGCCTGATCAGGATCAGCTTTATTTGCTTATGGAATAATACAGATCTGAGTGTACATTATCTGCCATGGCCTAACACCCACAGTGTTCATGATGCTACAGATCTGAGTGTACATTATCTGCCATGGCCTAACAGCCCAGTGTTCATGATGCTACAGATCTGAGTGTACATTATCTGCCATGGCCTAACAGCCCAGTGTTCATGATGCTACAGATCTGAGTGTACATTATCTGCCATGGCCTACTACCCACAGTGTTCATGATGGTACAGATCTGAGTGTACATTATCTGCCATGGCCTACTACCCACAGTGTTCATGATGCTACAGATCTGAGTGTACATTATCTGCCATGGCCTACTACCCACAGTGTTCATGATACTACAGATCTGAGTGTACATTATCTGCCATGGCCTACTACCCCAGTGTTCATGATACTACAGATCTGAGTGTACATTATCTGCCATGGCCTACTACCCCAGTGTTCATGATACTACAGATCTGAGTGTACATTATCTGCCATGGCCTAACACCCACAGTGTTCATGATGCTACAGCAGATCTGAGTGTACATTATCTGCCATGGCCTACTACCCACAGTGTTCATGATGCTACAGATCTGAGTGTACATTATCTGCCATGGCCTACTACCCACAGTGTTCATGATGCTACAGATCTGAGTGTACATTATCTGCCATGGCCTAACACCCCAGTGTTCATGATGCTACAGATCTGAGTGTACATTATCTGCCATGGCCTACTACCCACAGTGTTCATGATGCTACAGATCTGAGTGTACATTATCTGCCATGGCCTACTACCCACAGTGTTCATGATGGTACAGATCTGAGTGTACATTATCTGCCATGGCCTAACACCCACAGTGTTCATGATGCTACAGATCTGAGTGTACATTATCTGCCATGGCCTACTACCCACAGTGTTCATGATGCTACAGATCTGAGTGTACATTATCTGCCATGGCCTACTACCCACAGTGTTCATGATGGTACAGATCTGAGTGTACATTATCTGCCATGGCCTACTACCCACAGTGTTTCATGATGCTACAGATCTGAGTGTACATTATCTGCCATGGCCTACTACCCACAGTGTTCATGATACTACAGATCTGAGTGTACATTATCTGCCATGGCCTACTACCCCAGTGTTCATGATACTACAGATCTGAGTGTACATTATCTGCCATGGCCTACTACCCCAGTGTTCATGATACTACAGATCTGAGTGTACATTATCTGCCATGGCCTAACACCCACAGTGTTCATGATGCTACAGCAGATCTGAGTGTACATTATCTGCCATGGCCTACTACCCACAGTGTTCATGATGCTACAGATCTGAGTGTACATTATCTGCCATGGCCTACTACCCACAGTGTTCATGATGCTACAGATCTGAGTGTACATTATCTGCCATGGCCTAACAGCCCAGTGTTCATGATGCTACAGATCTGAGTGTACATTATCTGCCATGGCCTAACAGCCCAGTGTTCATGATGCTACAGATCTGAGTGTACATGATCTGCCATGGCCTAACACCCACAGTGTTCATGATGCTACATATCTGAGTGTACATTATCTGCCATGGCCTAACACCCCAGTGTTCATGATGCTACAGATCTGAGTGTACATTATCTGCCATGGCCTACTACCCACAGTGTTCATGATGCTACAGATCTGAGTGTACATTATCTGCCATGGCCTAACAGCCCAGTGTTCATGATGCTACAGATCTGAGTGTACATTATCTGCCATGGCCTAACAGCCCAGTGTTCATGATGCTACAGATCTGAGTGTACATTATCTGCCATGGCCTACTACCCACAGTGTTCATGATGCTACAGATCTGAGTGTACATTATCTGCCATGGCCCAACACCCACAGTGTTCATGATGCTACAGATCTGAGTGTACATTATCTGCCATGGCCTACTACCCCAGTGTTCATGATGCTACAGATCTGAGTGTACATTATCTGCCATGGCCTAACACCCCAGTGTTCATGATGCTACAGATCTGAGTGTACATTATCTGCCATGGCCTACTACCCACAGTGTTCATGATGCTACAGATCTGAGTGTACATTATCTGCCATGGCCTACTACCCACAGTGTTCATGATGCTACAGATCTGAGTGTACATTATCTGCCATGGCCTAACACCCACAGTGTTCATGATGGTACAGATCTGAGTGTACATTATCTGCCATGGCCTAACACCCCAGTGTTCATGATGCTACAGATCTGAGTGTACATTATCTGCCATGGCCTAACACCCACAGTGTTCATGATGCTACAGATCTGAGTGTACATTATCTGCCATGGCCTAACAGCCCAGTGTTCATGGTGCTACAGATCTGAGTACATTATCTGCCATGGCCTACTACCCACAGTGTTCATGATGCTACAGATCTGAGTGTACATTATCTGCCATGGCCTAACAGCCCAGTGTTCATGATGCTACAGATCTGAGTGTACATTATCTGCCATGGCCTAACACCCACAGTGTTCATGATGCTACAGATCTGAGTGTACATTATCTGCCATGGCCTAACACCCCAGTGTTCATGATACTATTATAAAAAATCAGCAAACAAATATTATTAATGTCATTATTTCTAGCATGAATATTCATCAGGGAAAGTGTAAATGTGCAAAGCGATAGCGGCTAATCTTTTGTTATCACTAACTTTCCTCTACAGCTATCACTTAGATGGCAGTTTTCCTTCAGTCATTTTGAAGTTTTTCCTTCTTTTTCTTTTCCTGATATATTGAGTCATCCTGTTTGAGGCTGGAATGCTGTTCCTTGTTTTTTCCCCACTCTCCCCATCTTGTCAGAATTCATAGCATGCCTGACTTGACGTTTACGTGGGAAGGTGAAGGTCGTCTGTGGAAAAGATATAATTAAAAGATACATTAAGTGAATTGTTGTGCCAGAGAGGGGGGAGGTTGGTCTCGTCAGTTTGTTTTTACATTTTCAGTAGCAGTGAGGCATAGTTGCTGCTATGTTGTGTTGGTGCACTAATGAAAAAACATTCTTGTGAAGCCCATGCTGTTGTATTTGAATGCATGGCCGTCATGTGCACATAACTCCGAAACACATAGCTCCGGAACACGTGTGGAGAGTTACTGATATCCATGTGAGAATTTCATTTTCATATATCAAATATTATTGTCTTCAGCTTCCATTTTCTCATGACTAATATTTTTCGTCTGCAAACTTGTCATCTGCTTCTAAATTCAAAAAGTACCAATTTCTTCCAAGTCTCTTCAACAGTGTCAGAGTGTCAAACAGTTTGAATCCTAATGAGATGTTTTTTCATCTGGATCAAAACTGCTGGCAAAGGACAGCATTTTTATCCGTAGAGTTAACCCATTACCTCATAGGCTATTTTTAGATACAAATTTGAATAAATCTACCGAAAAGGAGCATTAACTAGAGAAAAGAATTTTTTAGAATTTTGTAGTTTGAAACCATTGTAATAAATAGAGCATTTGCTCCTATAGGAGCAAATGCTCTATTTATCACAATGGTTTCAAGAATTGACTTTTACAGAGTTTTCAAAAGTATGAAGGAATGGGTTAAAAGGGTTAGCCCTTTGAATGTTGACAGACCAACAGATAAAGTGCATATTTACTCAAATACTCAAATTGTTATTTCTCCATCAAACCCTGTGTTGTGACCACTCTTTAGAATCGTCTCTTCGCAACAATTCTAAAGAGTGGTCACAACATATGGTTTGGTGGAGAAATAAAGGAATTATTCTTGAAAATGTTTTAATTTATGCATCTTATCTGGAGCTTTGGTTGAAAATGAGTTAGCTGGCATTTGCAAACAGTGTAGACCCAGATCAGAGGGCTCTCATGGAATTTACAGTTAAACACTGATGGACCATTCCACTTTGGATATTCAGAGATTAACTGTTTGTTTTCTTTCTCAGCAGAAAATGCAATCCGTGTGTCATTTGGTTGAAATCTTGCATGATGCCAAGTTACTGATTGGATAATTTGGATCTAAACTATCTTGATGTCATCCTGGGAGAGCCCTCTGATCTGGGTCTGCACTGTTTGTCATTCAAAATCGTCTAGCAAGGGGACACTATAGTTAAATACTGATAGGCTATTACACTCTAAAAATTCAGAGTTGAAAGGGTTAAATTGATAAATTATCGTTCTTCTTTACAGTCGGGGATATATAGTTATACTTCCTGTAATTTTAGTAGGATGACGGTTAGAGTCACGAATGTCAGTGTTGTGTTTTGTGGAATTATGAGTTGAGATATGAATCCAAACAATATCGTAAATCATGTTTAAGTAGCTCAACATACATCGGAGTCTGTCGTAATAATAACCTAACTATTGAGTGATGGGAATTTCCTGTTTGTTGATGGACAGCAGCGGTGATATACCACGTGGTGATATAACATGGGCGCGGGAGATTTCATGTGACTGAAACATCATTTACATATGAGGAAGTTTTTTGTAACCTTTTAAATGCTAAATGGTCCAATTTTAATATTTTACTCCATAAATAGGCCTTTGCACACCTTTTCAAACAGAGTAGACCAAAATCAGACTGCTCATAGTCGGAGTCTGATCAGGATCTCCTCTGTTTCCTTTAAGTTATACGTAATATTGATATGATTCTAGAGTTTCTGCCATGGTGAAAATTTTCTGTGTCCATGTACATTTATAACAAATAATCTGATGAATATTCATGATGTCATTATTTCTTACATGAATATTCATGATGTCATTATTTCTTACATGAATATTCATGGAGTAAAGTGTTAAGTGTAGAATCCATTCAGTATTAAACCTTTCCCTCATATAAACACCTTTTCACGCAGTTGCAAAAAGAGTAGACCCAGGTCAGACAGCTCCTATAGGAGCCGTCTGATCAGGGTCTGCTCTGTTTGCTAATGGAATCTGAAAGATCTGTTTCTTTACTTTCTTAAATGGCTACAATTTTCCACCTTCCATATTTCGTTAATACTATTTATGTCCATGAAGATTCAGTAGGTATCGAAATTTTGAATAAACATAGAACAGGGAAAGGGTTAAAGGAATAAATTTGATAAAGGAGTTTGAAATTACAAAAGATCATTGAGTCTGAGTCTACATTGCATGATAAGTTTTTAACCCTTTACCTGATAGAGGTGCCGTTTAACCCATTACCTCATAGCCTATTTTAAGATCCAACCAAATCTACCAAATTCTAAGGAGCATTTACTAGAGAAAAAGGAAAATTTTAGAATAGCTTTGAAACCATTGTGATAAATAGAGCATTTGCTCCTATGGAGCAAATGCTCTATTTATCACAATGGTTTCAAAAAGTGACTTTTACAGACATGCAGGAATGGGTTAACACCCTTGCAAACAGCATAGACCCAGACCAGAAAGCTTTTTGCGTGTTCATATTCCAACAAAAATTCAGCTAGTTAATAGTCATCGGGTCCATATTTTCTTAATCAATATTCATGTAAGAAAAAATTACGTATGAATATTAATTTTTATAGGCAGAATTTTTATAATGTAAACTTTTCAAGGCAATTTTTTGCTTTAAGGAAAACTGTAGAATTAGATCCATCTTGTGTTAAAAGCAAACAGAGCAGACCCTGAATTTTTGAGATGGTTCCTATTGGAGCCATCTGATCTGGGTCTACTCTGTTTGCAAATACCTGAAAATGCATTTATATGAGAGAAAGGGTTAATAATAATTCATCTACGCTAATATACGTCTGAATGTCATATTAATTTTTCCACCGTTTCGTTTGAAAAGCATAATCAAAAGTGTTGCATATTTGGTATTCCGATGAGGTCTCTCATTTAAATCTACATGTAAACTGTATTCATCCGTAACTTCTGGAAAAGTTGGAATAGTGTATACAAATACTTAAATGTATTTATAAACTTTCGAATCACATTCTAACCCTTATCTTCCTAAGCTAAACCGTATGAAAACAGCTTGGATCCAGATGAGATCTCGAGTAACACCGTGTCTCATCAGGATCCAAACTGTTTGACTCTCTGTCAGTAGTTTCTCGAAAGCTTAAACAAATCGGAAGTGAGCGAAAATTACAACAGGTCTGAGTTTAACCCTCTCTTTCATATAAACGCCTTTTCACGCATTTGCAAACAGAGTAGCTCCTGTAGGAGCCATCTGATCAGGGTCTGCTCTGTTTCCTAACAGGATTTGATTGATCTGTTTCTTTAGTTTCTAAACTGGCTACAATGTTCCAGCTTCCATATTTCATTATAAGTATTTTGTTCATGAATTTAAGGTAGGTATTGAAATTTGGAATAAATATAGAACAGGGAAAGGGTTAAGCAGACATCTTTTTTTACAACAGGAAAAAGATTAAAACTGAGCAAGTTTTATGGTCTGGCTGCAATTTAAGGTCTGAGCAGTATGTGAAAAGAATTGTTTTTTACATCACCGCAGGGAGAAATTGTGATTCATGAATATTCATGAGAATGTAAGTGAATATCTTAGCTCTTTCACTGCTAATGCGGAATTTGTGTTTACCTATGCAACCAGTTTGGCTCCAGATGAGACGAAGAGTTACTCTGCATTTCATCAGGATCTAAAATGTCTGATACTATAATTATGTTTCTGAAGCAGAAAAGGAAGAAAATTAAAAAATAAACATCAAGCAGGCAACAAAATTTGCAGACGACAATATTTGGCAGCGACAGAGTTAACGATTACAGACCTACAGGTTGACTTGAATTTCTAGTGATGTATTTTATGTCCTGGCGTTCTTATACGCAGAATGGTCCGTGCTTTCATTGTTGTAGGAGTCTTATTGTTGTGTTAGGAGAAACGGAATGTTGTAAACAGCCGATTCTAAAGAGGATAATTTCTTGTCTTTTTTTAACGGGGACAAAAAGGAAGTGACTATTCAGTGTGGAAAGTGGTTCAAGGATGGAGGTTTAAAATAGTAAGAATAGTTCGTACCATTTGCCACGCTACATGTACATGTGTATCTGCAAATCTAGGATGATTTTTGTAATCAGTTTTGGATCAAGTTGGGATGCAAAGTAACTTTTAATTTTGCATTTGATCAGGATTAAAATCTTGTTTTTATCACTTAGATGTTTGTACATTAAGTGTTTACTTGATGAATATTCATGTAAGAAATAATGACATCATGAATATTAATTAGTCAGATATTTATAATTGCATAATGAACACAGGAACAAATGTTTTGTGTAAATTATAGAATCAGGTGTATGTACTTGAATAAACAAGCCGAGCAGACCCGGATCAGACGACTCCTGCAAGAGCCGTCAATCTGGCTCTACCCAAGTCGCAAAGAACTGAAAAAGTGTTTAGCCCTGTACTCTATAACTATGACTTTCTACCCCTTTGCAAAAAGAGTAGACCAAGATCAGATAGTTCCTATGGAGTCGTCTGATCAGGGTTTACTCTGTTTGCTTATGAAATAAGATTTTTCTATTTCTACAGATTCTGTCATGATGAAAATATCCTTTGTTTGTAGTGCAATTATAAAA
Source organism: Azorinus chamasolen (assembly GCA_963576725.1). Classification (NCBI taxonomy): domain Eukaryota; kingdom Metazoa; phylum Mollusca; class Bivalvia; order Cardiida; family Solecurtidae; genus Azorinus; species Azorinus chamasolen. The sequence continues at coordinate 38,787,985 of OY755251.1, forward strand.
GATCAGTTAATTATATGATGTGATTATTTCTTGCATGAATATTCATGGAGTAAAGGTTAAACAGGTATGGAGTTGACTCTAACCCTTTCCTCCATAACTACGCCTTTCTACGCCTCTGTAAAAACCACTTTTCAAACCATTGTGATAAATAGAGCATTTGCTCCTATAGGAGCAAATGCTCTATTTATCACAATGGTTTCAAACTACAAAATTCTAAAAGTTTCCTTTTCTCTAGTTAATGCTCCTTTTGGGTAGATTTATTCAAAGAGGTATCTAAAAATAGCCTCTGGAGGAAAGGGTTAAATGCTCGGAGATCACTGAGTCTTGTGATCACCTTCGCAAACAATTTGATCAAGATGAGACGCAGAGCTACAGATAAGGGTGCGTAAACAGATAAGGGTGCGTAAACAGATAAGGGTGCGTAAACAGATAAGGGTGCGTAAACAGATAAGGGTGCGTAAACAGATACTAAAATTGTCTTTTCATTACCAAACCCTATACTGTGACCACTCTTTAGAATCGTCTCGAAGAGACGATTCTAAAGAGTGTTCACAGTATAGGGTTTGGTGGAGAAATAAAGGAGTTATTCTTGAAAATATTTAAATATCTGCACCTCTGGAGACATCACATTACTTGGCATTCTCATCAGGATTCAAATTGTTAGACACTGAATGTATTTCTTGAAAAAAATTTTTTTGAGATCTGCAGCAGAAGACAATGATTTGCAGACTTGAGGTACAAAAAGTTAAAAAACCAAAATGAAGCAGACATCAAGATATTGATTGGCTAATTGTTAAAAGAGCTGCTCCTTTATTCATGCTACTGTCTGTACTAGTTAAGTGTTAAAGAGCTGCTCCTTTATTTCTGCTACTGTCTGTACTAGTTAAGATATTCCAAATGTTTGAAAATATTCTTTAACAGGGAAGAAATATTTGTAACAAATCTTAGTTATGAATTGCATTTTGGGACATTGACTTTATACATGTAAGAAACCATGAAGATATGAATATTAATTAGCTGAATTTTATATGAACAAGCATGTTGAGCTAAGGTTGTAGCCCATATTAATTCAGAAGCAACCAGAACAGACCCTGATCAGACAGCAACTACTGGAGCAGTCAATTAGGAGTCGTCTGATCTGGGTCTAGTCTGTTGGCATCAGGAAAAGTTTTAAAAAAAAACCTGATTGAATATGAAATGCATGAGGATTGTAAGGAAGACATTTTTAGAGAGGAAAGTTGGTTATTTGGTTGTTCAGGGAGCTATACAATAAAACCTCTCTAAACAGGACTTCTAGTCGAGAAGAATTTAGATAATTTCAGGCAGGTGGCTGCTTAATGCAGGATGAAAGTCATGCAGAAAGCTCCTAGAGGAGCTTTCCGCATGACTTTCTCCCTGCATTAAGCTGCCACATGTCTCCAAGACCGATAGTTATACTAAATTGAATGTCTGCTTTAGAGGGGTTCTACTATACTTCGGTGATTCAAAATGACAATTGAGGGAGAAAACGGCAAAAACTGCAAATTCTCTGAAACGAGAATCAGTTTAAAAATTATTACACAATAATGTGTGGGAAGCAGGCAATTTGTTTTTGGTTTTTACCCATTTAGACATTTATCTAATAGGTTACAGTTTGCTTTTTTTAGGTGCACCTTAAAACGCCTAATAATAATAAATAAAAAATATATATATCCGAGTTTTTGCCATTGCCAAACTATTCTGTGTATATATACAGAGCAAGAGATAAACGGTGCATACTCAAATACCAAACTCGTCATTTCTCCACAAAACCCTATATTGTGACCATTCTTTAGAATCGTCTCTTCAAGACGATTCTAAGGAGTGGTCGCAACATAGGGTTTGGTGGAGAAATAAAGAAGTAATTATTGCAAATGTTTTAATTTACGCATCTTATGATATCTGGACCTGTATATACTATTATAAACTTCAGATAATTTGATAAAATTATTTATGATGTTAGTATTTTTTTTCATGAATATTCATGGAGTAAAGGGTTAAGCTTGTATTTCTTTATGAACTCTTCCAGAGTGATTTGAATTGATAACAGAGCAACAGATAAATGTGCATACTCTAGTACTAAAATTGTCATTTCTCAGCCAAACCCAATGTCATATTAAAATCAGGTCTAGATCATGTCAAAATCAGACCCTGATCAGACGGCTCCTGTAGGAAGCCTTCTGATCTGAGTCTACTTTGTTTGCAAATGCATGAATAAATTTTAGAGACAAGAATTGCAAATGACAACAGTTTCTGCTTATTGCAGATGTCCAGATTTGATGTGTAAATTTATTCATTTTCAAGAATAGCACCTTTTTTTCTTCACCAAACATTATATGTGACCACTCTTTAGAATTGTCTCAAAATCGACAATTTCTAAAAAGTGGTCACAGTATAGGGTTTGGTGGCCGAGAAATGACAATTTTAATATTTGGGTACACACCTTTCTCTGTAGCTCAGACTGTTAAAGTGCTAATATTAAATTTTATCATGCAGGTATACCAAAGTTAACGAAGTATTCAGACTGTTACAGAGGCGTAGAAAGGCGTATTTATGGAGGAAATGGTTAACCCTTTACTGTATGAGTTAACATTCATGTAGAAATAATTACATCGTCAGTTTCTATTAATAGCACAGGGACACAGGAATGTTGGGTCTAGGTAGAAACTGTAAAATCATATTTATATCATAAACAAATAGAGCAGACCCCGATCAGACGGCTCCTACAGGAACTGTTCGATCTGGGTCCTACTTTGTTATGCGTAGAAAGGCGTATTTATAGAGTAAGTGGTTAACAGTCTGTCTTATTGAGCAGTTTCTGCTTTATTTAGCAGTCTTTGTCTTTTCTTCAAATATACAATTTAGTTGAATTAAATTACAGTAGTGCAGAAAATTGCCTGAGGAATTTAAATTCGTAAAGTGATAAATTTTCCTCTACCGATTAATTTTATTTTTCTTCAATAATTGATCACAGCACAATTGTACCTTGTACATGATGACTTAATTCTTCTCTGCTTAAACTGTTTTCTGCTGCAATTGTGAAAAATGAACCTTTTTAATGCTGAATTTTCAAATCAGAATGGTGCATCAGAGTTACAGATAACAGTGCCTACCCAAATACTAAAATCATCATTTCTCCACCAAACCCTACACTGTGACCACTCTTTAGAACCGTCTCTTTGAGACGATTCTAAAGAGTGGTCACAGTATAGGGTTTGGTGGAGAACTAAAGGAGTTATTCTTATTTAAATCTACACACCTTATATGGACCTCTGGTCTATCATTGTTATGGCCTGAACTTATATTTAACCTTTAGCTTGATGATCACAGCATGACAAAATAGTTTTCAAAAAGTTTTATCCAGATCATTGTCTGATCAGAGTCCGAGCGTTTTGAAATAATGCAAGTTTCTCAGGAAGAAAGTTGATAAATTGTTGAATGATAAATTTAACAGACATAAATTTGATCCTCTTAACTCTTTCCCGGGGGAACAATCATGTAAAAAAAATAATGACATCATGAATATTTATTAGCTGAACTTTTATAATGGCATAATTATGAACGCATGAATTTGTGGTATTGGTAGAAACTGTAGAGTCAGATCTATTGTGATTTCATTAGCAAACAGAGCTCCTACTGCAGCTGTCTGATCTTGATCTTCACTGTTTGCAAAGATGTAAACGAAAGGTCTGTTCAAGTTTAGATCTTGTACAATTGAAAATTAAGTGTCAAATAGCTTGGATCCTGATGATAGGAGACGTTACTCGGGTCTCATCCAAGCTGTAACTCGGTATCTCGTCAGGATCGAGGCTGTTTGACACATGGTCAATAATTCCTTAACCCTTTACCTGTTCTACGTTTATTCCAAATTTCAATACCTACTGAATATTTATGGACAAAACAGTTATAATGAAATATGGAAGGCAGAACATTATAGCCATTTTAGAAATTAAAGAAACAGATCTGTCAAATTCCCTTAGCGAATAGAGCAGACCCTGATCAGACAGCTCCTGTAGGAGCTGTCTGATCTGGGTCTACTCTGTTTGCAAATGTGTGAAAATGCGTTTATATGAAGGAAAGGGTTAATAATAGATTGATGGAATCGAAAGAAACCGAATGTTGTTTCAGATCAAAATTTTAGAGTAGGATAAACAAAGACAAATTTAAAAGCAACATGTGAATCCCGAGAGTGGTTGTTCTGTAATAGTTAGATGACAGAGAGATGGAAAATTTACATTTATTTATTCTGGTGAGGGAAACAAGACTTGTGTTTAAGTTTTAACCCTTTACATGATACAGAGCAACAGATAACTGGGCGCCCCCAAATACTCCACCAAACCCTATATATGTTGTGACCACTCTTTAGATTCTGCATTTTCTGCCATGGCCAATAATTCCTGTGGCCATGTGCTATTATTACAATTAATCTAATGAATATTCATGATGTCATTATTTCTTGCATGAATATTCATGGAATAAAGGGTTAATAAAAATCAAAACATGTATTTATGTTTGTGTTTTGTCTATTTTCAGATTTGATAACATGTCATAACCAGTGAACGACCACATGACTGTCTCACCCGTGTACATCGGAGCTTCACAATTGACTTTCTGGATGTTTAACGTTACATTCGTTATTCCTTGTTGATTCCTGCTGAGTCAGCACACTCGGAGTTGAAGTATACCGTTGTTGTGTTCGATTTTTAGTCTATAATTCTTTGTCTTTCATTAACTAAACCTGGTATGGCCATGGTTAACCCCGCCTTGCTGAATCTAGCTTCTGCAGCACAAGTTAAAGACTCACGCTGGCTCACTCTCGAAGTGTGTCGAGAATTCCAGCGGAATAAATGTACACGCACAGACACAGAGTGCAAGTTTGCACATCCCCCGCCTCATGTTGAAGTACAAAATGGTCGAGTCACTGCCTGTTTTGATTCTATAAAGGTAAGAGCATTTCGCAATCTCCGACTTGTAGAAACCCTAGCTCAGTGTAGACCCTCAGCACGCTCAGTGTAGACCCTCAGCACGCTCAGTGTAGACCCTCAGCACGCTCAGTGTAGACCCTCAGCGTGCTCAGTGTAGACCCTCAGCACGCTCAATGTAGACCCACAGTGTGCTCAGTGTAGACCCTCAGCACCGTAGATGAAGTACTAAAATCTCCATTTCTTCACCAATGGCAGAATGAACCCATTTAACCATTTGCTCCATGAATATTCATGTAAAAAATAATAACATCATTGATATTATTTTTTGATCATGGCAGAAACTGTAGAATTATATCTTTATTAGATCATAAGCAAAGAGAGCAGACGGCTCCTACAGGAGCCATGTGATCTTGGTCTACTCTGTTTGTAAAGGTGTAGAAAGGCATATTAACGCTTTCCCTGTTCTATGTTATTCCAAATTTCAATACCTACTCAATATTCTTGGAAAAAATAGTTACAATGAAATATAGAAGATGGAACACTGTTGCCATTTTAGAAAAGTAAAGAATCAGATCTTTAAAATTCCATTAGCAAACAGAGCAGACCCTGATAAGACGGTTCCTATAGGAGCCGTCTGATCTGGGGCTACTCTGTTTGCAAATGCGTGAAAAGGCATTTATATAAAGGAAATGGTTAAGGAAAGATCTTACTTTGGAATCCATCCATTTTTCATGTGGAGGGGGCAGAGCAAACAAAATATTTACTGGAATAAGTGCAGACACTAATCAGAGGGCTCCTCTCATCTGGGTCTACACTGTTTGTCTGTGTCTGGGTCTACACTGTTTGTCTGTGTCCGGGTCTACACTGTTTGTCTGTGTCCGGGTCTACACTGTTTGTCTGTGTCCAGGTCTACACTGTTTGTCTGTGTCCGGGTCTACACTGTTTGTCTGTGTCTGGGTCTACACTGTTTGTCTGTGTCTGGGTCTACACTGTTTGTCTGTGTCCGGGTCTACACTGTTTGTCTGTGTCTGGGTCTACACTGTTTGTCTGTGTCCGGGTCTACACTGTTTGTCTGTGTCCGGGTCTACACTGTTTGTCTGTGTCTGGGTCTACACTGTTTGTCTGTGTCCTGTTTAACTCTTTGCATGCTAGCTGTGAAACAGTGTTTACCAATGCAAACAGTTAAGATCAAGATGAGGAGCAGCATAATGTGGAGTCTCATCAGGATCCAAACTGTTTGACACTTTACCAATATGTTTGCATGGAAATGAGAGTAATGTTATTTTAGGAGGCAAAACAGACTACAATTGCTGCAGGCGAAAAATTACTGACGTGTTTGAAAAAAACAAAAACAACTTTTAATGTATACATCTTATCTATGCATCAAACACAAAATCTGATGCACTTACTGGTCTACACTGTTTGCATAAAGCCACAATCAATAACTGGTTGCACACCAATTTGTAAAGTTTTACTCCTAATTGATAATTATTAGTTATGTATCAACTCTTTCAGAACCATGGACTAATTAGTGATAACCTTTGATTGGATTCAGGGTCCCATGGATTCAGGGTCCCATGGATTTAGGGTCCCACCTGAATATGCCAAACTCTCAATTATACCTTGGCAAAATGGAATAAAATTTGCCATAAATAATTCTTTTACAGCCTGTATTGGCATTATTGATTGTTGACCCTTACAACGCTGACTTTTCAAATGGACTGTTTCAAAATTTAAACAGGTCAAGCTTATGGTGAATATGTAGGGATTTTTTTAAAGAAAAGTGTAACATGACAAACAGTGCAGACCCAGATGAGAGGGCTCCTATAGGAGCAAAGGACATTAGTGATTCGTGTCATGCACAGTACGGGGTTAAGTTGATCAAAACTTTATGATTCAAGATAGTGTAGTTATCCATTCTGAGTCGCGAGTGCAAGTTTCAGACTTGGTGCTTTGTAAATGCGGGCCCAGGTGAGATTCTGAGGGATTTGCCCAGTGTCTCATAGGCTATTTTTAGACCCAACATCTTTGAATAAATCTACCGAAAGGGAGCATTTACTTGTTTAGAATTGTGTAGTTTTGAAACTATTGTAATAAATAGAGCATTTATCACAGTGGTTTCAAAAAGTGACTTTTACAGAGCAGTCAAAAGGCATCACTATGCAGGAATGGGTTAAGTATCCAATCAGAATCTCTCATTTTGAAACTGTGACTCTGACACTGCTGTTACCTGTAAAGAACAAACAAACACAAATGTACTTTTTAGAGTTTAGCAGACTACAAGTTTTGAAGACTTTACTTTTGATGTTTTGCAAACTGAGTAGATCAAGAAAAGACTATATAACTCCTACAGAAACCTTCTGATCAGGGTCTGTCATCCCTGTTTGTTTGTATGTTATACATTCTCTACTGTCTGTCATGGTAATGAATGAATTTCCTTATTGTACAAGGATTAAAATAATTATTATTCAGAGCTACAGATAAAGATGCGTACCCAAATACTAAAATCGTCAGTTCTCCATCAAACCCTATACTGTGACCACTCTTTAGAATCGTCTGGAGATGATTCTGATAAGTGGTCACAGTATAGGGTTTGGTGGAGAAATAAAGGAGCTATTCTTGTAAATGTTTAAATTTATGCATTATATGGAGCTCTGTAAATTATTCATAATTAATGGAATCCTACATGAATATGCATCAAGTTAAGTTGTGTTTTATAGAGATGGAGAACAGAGGTTGTACTTTGAATGCTGTGTTGTAATATTGATTCATTTCTCAAATATTGATTTTGTTGATCCTAAAATTGTCATGGAAACTGCTATGTTTTGATTAGTGAGTAATCATTTGTACATGTTCAGTCTTCCAATATTTAACTTTTTGAATGCTGAATTTCAGAGTGGAGTAGACCATCATTGGTTAGTAGTAGAGTCCCTTCAGTATGAAAGGTATGATTAGCTGGCATATGTAAATGACAAATGGTGCAGACCCTGATCTGATCGCTCTACTGGGAGCCCTCTCATCTGGGTCTACATTTTTTCCAATGCCAGTATACTAATTTCCAGCATTCAAAGGGGGTAATAATGCAAGTAAATTTGGGACAGTAATTGTATAAGAATGCAATTTAATCACTATTCTTGGAAGAAAATTTGTCCAAGTTGATTATTTTAACATATCTATAATAGAGTTTCATTTAATTCTTTGCATGCTACTGGCACTTTAGTGATTACCTATACAACAGATTGGATCCAGATGAGACACTGAATAATTGGATGTTTCAACAGAATCTAAACTGTATACCTCTCTCACTGCATTGCTGAGAGAAATGGGAAAATTTCTAACTTTGAGAATTGCAGCATTCGACAATTTTTTTGCACACAATGATTACTTAGAGTGGAAAGAGTTGAAACCATTCGTAATGTTAAAAGCATTTAAACACAGATATCCTGAGAGGGATATCTGAGACTGAATCAACGCCTGTGAGATCCAGCGCAATATGTAAATTAATCCCTGCCTAGATGTCATTGTGTCAGTCAAGATCGGAACATTACGAGTTTTCTGCCTTTAGAGGAGCATTTATATTGATGTTGCCTCGCATGTTATTGTGGTAAAGGACTCGTAAAATCGCAAGAATTTAGATGCTATTCACATTAAACTTTAACGAACATTAGAGAAACAGGCAGTGTTGCAGGACTTAACATGTAAATTCCATTATTTTGAAAGTTCTCCTGGCTTGCAGCCTGTTGATCCTGCGTGTTGGAATCGGTCGCAGCCAGAGCCTGCCACATGCAGCCGCAAAAGAGACTCGCACATGCAATTTCAGGAAATGCAGGGAAAAAGCCGTTCACATTGTATGCAAAATGTAAATTGAAAGGTTTTTCAGCCGCAAATAGTGCCATTATGTGCAGGCTTTATGGTAATATTCTCTTTCGTTTTCTGATCAGATAGCAGAATTAATTTTTTTTACTTTTAGAATATGTACGACTCCCAGTATTCTGATCTTATTAACTCTTTACTCCATGAATATTCATGTAAGAAATAATGACATCATGCATATTAATTAGCTGTACATTTTTATAATAACGTAAGAACACCGGAGTATTAAACCAAAACAGAAAGTGCAGAATCATATCTATATTATGTCATAAGTAAACGGAGCAGACCCTGATCAGACATCTTCTATAGGAGCCGTCTGATCTGAGTCTACTCTATTTGCAAAGGCGCAGAAAAGCGTATTTATGGTGTAAAGGGTTAAAGCTTATCGTAAACCATTACACTATGAATAGTCATGTGATTAATAACATCATGAATAGGAATAATAGGAATTGTCATAATGACATAATGTACAAAGGAATCTTTATTATTCCATAAGCAAAAAGAGCAAACACTGATCAGACGGTTCCTATAGCAGTTTTCTTACCTGGGTCTAGATTGTTAGCGTGTATATATACAGTAAAGATTGCTTAAAACGTATTGCAAGGGACCGTGGTAAAGAAAACGTTGTAACAGAGAAACGTTATATTAATATTTCATCTTTCATTCTGAGCAACAAGCTACCTGTGTCCACTGAGCCTTTCACACACTTCCGTTACCTCTTTTGAATCGATAGATCTATTTGTTTCTATTTCTTACCGTATTGAGATAAAGTTTAAATAAATTTTTCGTTTTTAGGAACTCTGTGTCCGTGTTTCCCATGATTGCATGTTAAAATAGATATTTCCCTATTGTAAACATCTTTTCAAATTGCAAATGGCGGACGAATGATGTCGAATGGAACTTCCGATTTTTTCCGAGGGTTAATAAAGCTCTTAGAACTTGATGTCGTATTATAAAATTGGATCCAGTTCAGGTTCCAAACAGTCAAAGTTTTAACGGGATACAGATTAAGAATTGCACGAAAGTAACCACAAATCAGACTAGAGTTTTGACAGATCAATTTCAACGGTGCGGTAATGATAAAACTCGGACCGAATCTCAACAGAAAGTGAATGGTTTAAATTGAAGCAGCAATTCGCGGCTATTAATTCTTTATTTTAATTGATCCTGTACAAACGTATTTACCCAAACGAAATATGCCGTACAATTAGGTGTCAAGTAATGACTCTAAGTTTGGGTATTCGCTAAAGTGTTTGCAAACACTCCATTTGAGCACTTTTCACGGTTAATTGATTCCCACGCATGACCGTTGTCATCGCTACATTAGGGGAAGACGGTATAATTATAGCTATTAGCGGTTTGGGACGAGCTCACTCGTACGTACAAAACAAGGAATACGTTCAAAGGAAGAACGTTGTATCTGATCTTTTGCAATATAGATAAAGAAGGCATTTGGCCAGAACTCGCCAATCTAAACGTTCTATCAAAGGAAACGTATTAACCAAGAACGTTCTATCAAATCTTTACTGTATTGAGTAAAGGATTCAATGATTGAAATTCCAGGCTTACATAGTTCAAGCTCAAAATATACCTGAACCCTTACCTTCATAAATACACCTTTCTACGCCTTTGCAAACAGAGTAGACCCAGACCAGACAGCTCCTATAGGAGCTGTCTGATCAGGATCTGCCCTGTTTGCTTATGACATAATAAATATATGATTCTACACTTTCTGCCCTAGTTAAATATTCCAGTCTTAAATATGTTATTATAAAAATACAGCTAATTATATGCACAGCTAATTATATGCATAATGTCATAAATTGTTACATGATTATTCATGGAGTAAAGGGTAAATAACTGTTAAACTAATCAGTATTCGAAATCCATCAAATTTTGGCACAGCTAATATCACCCCTACTCATTAGCTGCAATTCTCGTTGCATTTTCTAATTTAATCACAAAATGTGAATTATGCAATATTCCAAAAATATTACAAGAGATTTTAATGCAAATATTGTTTGGTTAATTGAAATTTCATAAACCTCTCTCCTTATGTTATGCAAAACAAATTGCCTAACCTTAATTGATGATCTTGGCATAAAGGTTACCCCTGCAGTATTAACTTTAAACATGCCAAGTTAAATGTGTGCCTTCCAAATTTTTGTGAGACTGATATTTTGGCTTTTCTTTTGTTGTGAACCTTCTATCTGCTTCACCCTTTACCTGTTCAATGTTCTTGTAGGAAATAGTTATACCATCACACCAGGAATATTTATTAGCTGAATTTGTTCCTCAGGAGCAAAATGCTCTGTTTATCACAATGGTTTCAAAAAGTGACTTTTACAGAGGAATCAGTATGAGGGTATGGGTTAACCCTTTCCTCCATAAATACGCCTCTTTAAAATTCACCTATTGAAACCATTGTGATAAACAGAGCATTTGCTCCCATAGGAGCAAATGTTCTATTTTTCACAATGGTTTCAAACTACAAAATTCTAAAACTTTTATTTTCTCTAGTTAATGCTCCTTTTCGGTAGATTTATTCAAAGAGGTTGGATCTAAAAATAGCCTATGAGGTAATGGGTTCAATGGTGTGGATGATGGAATTGAAAGGCAAGCAACTAGTTTTTGCTGGTCATATGCTATGTAGCGTAATTCTGAGTATTAACAAACCTTACATAATCACCTGGGAATGGTTTTAAAACAACTGATGTACTGTTCGGAAAATCTTATTAATTTTAACAGTTAGTTATAATTCGATATCAAAATCGACATGGTTATGAGTCACCAATAGCATGCAGAAGGATAAATTAATGATGATTGGGAATTATTCAAATTAAAACAATTGGTGTAGTGTTAAACAATGGTACTTTGCATTTTAAGTGATGATCAACCTTATAACTTCACAACTTTGATTTCCATTTTAACCTCTCTCCCGCTATTCAATGCCTGCCTTGTATTTGTATTTGTATTTGCCTGAATCCAGATGATGAGTAGATTAGCATCTCATCAGAATCCAAGCTGTTAGATACTTGATAAGTAATTTCTTAAAACCTTTATCAACCCTTTCCTTCATATATACGTGTTTTCACACATCTGCAAACAGAGTAGACCCAGATCAGATGGCTCCTGTAGGAGCCATCTGATCAGGGTCTGCTCTGTTTGCTAATAAAACTTGATAGATCTGTTTCTTTGCTTTCTAAAATGTCTACAATGTTCCACCTTCCATATTTCGCTATAACTA